>CM032159.1:17159388-17498292 GCA_018901935.1 Pugionium cornutum | reverse complement strand
AGGTTACACCAGAAGGTAGCAGAGAACTTGGAGAAGAGGACCGGACAGTACGTGACTCATGCCAACAAGGGAAGAAGGGAGGTGATCTTTCAATCAGGCGATTGGGTATGGCTACACCTACGGCAGGAGAGGTTCCCAAACCTAAGGAGTTCCAAGCTAGCACCAAGAGGAGATGGACCATTCAGAGTGCTCGAGAGGATCAACAACAACGCCTACGGGATCGAGCTTCCAGGTGAGTTTAATGTGTCCAATACGTTTAATGTTACTGACTTGGCCCCTTTCCATGCAGATGAACCAGTTTTGAGGACAAAACCTACTGAAGAGGGAGGGAATGATGAGGACATCAGGTCGTATATCCAGCCAGGAGACCAGACTGGCCGACCAGGAAGCTTGCCCGAGACAGCAGGACCATCTGGCGCGCCTGCCGGACCAGACAGTACCGCCGGACCCTCGACCTATAGGACCAGACCGGTCAACATTGCCGGCGGAGAGGCCCAAGCTTCCGGCACACTTGGTGGGGGCGTGGATGACACCGCCGGTCCTTCTGATGACACCGCCGACTCCAGGATCAACTTGGCCGGTCCTGAAGTCATTCCGGCCAGTACCGCGCACAATCCAGCCAGTACAGCCGATCCAGCCGAGTACACGCGCATTTCCACTTCCACACAAGAGGACTCGGACCAAATGAGCTACCAGCTCCAGGTCATGCACCTAGAAAAAGTATCTACACCACTGGTACCTCAAGGAGCAATGACAAGAAGCAGATCAAGGGCACTCTTCCACAAATTCAGCTTATGGGTCGACAAGCTCCTAGAGGAAGAGCAGCTAAGGACAATGGGCCAGAAGAGCAAATTAGAGTCCAAAGGCTTCTCAACAACAAAAGAAACATCAGAGACTTGGGCTTTAGTGGCAAGAGAGGTCAGGGCCCAAAGATTTTTAACCCTACTCCAAGTCGAAGACTAGGAGCAAGGCGCATGCATGCCACAAGGACGGCCACCTTCCATTTCTTGGCCGTGAGGTGAGTTAAGGTAAGTTTACATTTGAATATATGCCTCTTTCTGTTTTGCAGGGTAGGATCTAGTTGCTTTACATTTTTGAGTCAAAAACATTTTAGGAATAGGTCCTTTTTCGGTTATGCACTTTGTATCTTTTCCTTTTGTGCACTTTTGTAAACTTTCCTTTTATTTGTTTGAGTCGACCCTAGAAGGTCAAGCTGTCGAGCATATTAATAAGGCTCCTTCCAGCATTGTAGTTCGACAACCTTTTTGATTATTAATAAAGTAGAACTTTTCCCTACGAGCTTTCTCTCAAGAGAGACTTGTGCGCTTAGAACCTAGTTGAGACCAGCCCTCCTAGCTCTAAGTTTGTGATTTATCACGAGGTTCATCACCCCTCGTGTGGTTCACTTCACCCTTCCATCGTTTACCAACCAGAAAACCCCTATCCAGAAGCCTAAGGTTGAGTTTCTCACCTAATCTTCTACAAACAGCCCACGCGCATACATCCTTGAATCAAGACTTGTATCACCGCGGATATTAGAGATGAAAGCCTACAAATCTTCAATGGCTCCATTACCCGATCCAAGCAAGCCAAACTTAAGACAACACCACATCACCTTCTCAACACCATTCACGCCAGTTTGGTGTGTGCTAATCCAACTACATTGGTTGTGATTCAAGCCACCTAAACCTCACCAAAGAGAGGTGTGTTGGATTGTACTCTTTTTCCCTATTCTTAGTTTTGTCCCAATGGGTTTTCTAGGATAAGTTTTTAATGAGGCAAGCCCAAAGTACTTTACCACAGCCTCTTGGTGAATCAAGGACCATTCTATCTCCTCATCTACGAAATAAGAGAGGAAGAATCAAGTCAAAATATTAATTACTTCTTAGTTTTTGTCTTAGTTGTCTTTGTAATTCCCTAAGTATTTCCTTTAATGTTTTGATAGAATTTTAGAAGTCATTTTCAATTTGCTAGACTACTATAAGTACATTGTTGTATCCTTCTATCTGGATCATCAAACATTTTAATAGCAAATCTCCATCTTAAACTCGTTTGATAATCCTCTTGAATAAGGAATTTTAGAACACTTTCTCATTCCTCTCAAGAGCCGAAAGTCTAAGCGATCTTCATCATACTAGGAAGTTTCAATTCGATTCAACCCTTGCCCAATGTGCCTGGCCTTTTTCATTCACACAGAGCAAGCAAATAGTCCAAGGATTTTCCACCATCGTTGAGAAGTATCATCCAATTCCCCTTGTTCTCGGATCCATCCACTTTAGAGCTCACACATCCGCAAGTTACACCATCATTTCACCTATTCCGCAACTTCAATTCATTCATCCACTCTTCCACAACCCTTTGGAGTTGCTAAGAGGCTTGATCCTCATCAGGATCATTCTTAACTGATCATTGGTGCTCCTTGAGTAAAGGCTTATAAATGAAGCATAATGGCATCAGGCAGCGTGGGATACATTGGATTACTTGGAGGCTTTTTTGTAGCTATTAGTCTTAAATTTTATCACAATATATCAAATTGAGCAAGCTTAACGTGGGTATTGGATCCGTGTAATTCTGAACTCTAAGTAAAAACTTACGGACGATTTAGTGCTGACATGTCAAGTTTATCGGCTTGTTAAATTGAAATCTAAACTAATCATTGGTGCTCATTGAGCAAAGGCTTACAAAAATGGCATCACACACATTTTACGATAGATTGTATTACTTGGAGGCTTTTTCGTAGCTCTTTCATTCTCAAATATTGTCACAATACTGAAACCTAAGCTAGATTAACATGGACCTCTAAATCAAATGTTAAAGACGATTAGTGTGGGCATGTTAAGTTGATCTGCTAGTTGAAATGATCATTCTAAACTGATCATTGGTGCGCATTGAGCAATGTTTACAAATGAAGCATAATGAATGGCATAACACAGTTTGGGATAGAATGGATTACTTGGAGTCTTTGTCATAGCCATTTCAGTCTTAAATTTTATAACAATATAGAATATTTAGCTAGCTTAATGTGGGCGTTGAATTCATGTCATTATGAACATTAAATCAAAAGTTACAGATGATTTAGTGAGGACATGCATCAAGTTGATCGGCCAGTTAAAATGATCATTCTAAACTGATCATTGGTGCTCCTTAAGTAAAGGCATATAAAAGAAGTTAGAGCCATTGCATCACACAGATTGGGATACATTGGATTACTTGGCAGCTTTTTCGTAGCTCTTTTAGTCTCAAATGTTGTCGCAATATTGAAACTTGAGCTAGATTAACGTGGGCATTGGATTAATGTCATTTTGAGTTCTAAATCAAATGTCAAAGAAGATCTAGTACGGACGTGTCAAGTTGATCAACAAGTTCAACTGAACATTCTAAACTAATCATTGGTGCTCATTGAGGAAAGGTTTACAGAAGAATCATAATGCATGGCATCACACAGTTTGGGATAGATTGGACTACTTGGAGGCTTTGTCATTGCTATTGTGGTCTTAAATTTTTCAAAATATAGAATATTGAGCTAGCTTAACGTAGGCGTTATTCATGTCATTCTGAACTCTAAAGCAAAAGTTACAGACAATTTAATGATGACATGTCAAATTGATTGGACAGTTAAAATTATCATTCTAAAGTGATCATTGATGCTCCTTGAGTAAATGCTTATAAATGAAGTATAATGCATGGCATAACGTAGTTTGGGATACATTGGATTGCTTGAAGGCTTTTTCATTGCTGTTTTAGTCTCAAATGTTGTCACAATATTGAAAATTGAGCTAGATTAACGTGGGCATTGGATTCATGTCTTTTTGAGTTCTAAATCAAATCTTAAGGACGATCTAGTGCGGACATGTCAAGTTGATCAGCAAGTTAAACTAACCGTTGTACACTGATCATTGGTACTTGATGTGAGCATGGCCAGCAAAGAACCACAACCTAAGGAGCAGCTTGAACAAGAGGAGGAAGAAGCCACTAAAGATGCTAAGGAGCAACTAGAACCCGCATGGAGATGAAAGCCTACATATCTTCAATGGCCCCATTACCCGATCCAAGCAAGCCAAACTTAAGCCAAAATTACAGCACCTTCGCAACACCATTCAGGCCAGTTTGGTGTGTGCTAACCCAACATCTTTGGTTGTGATTCAAGCCACCTAAACCTCACCAAGAGAGGTGACTTGGATTGTACTCATTTTCCCTATTCTTAGTTTTTTCCCAATGGGTTTTCTAAGATAGGTTTTTAATGAGGCAAGCCCAAGGTACTTTACCACAGCCGCTTGGTGAATCAAGGCCCGTTCTATCTCATCATCCAGGAAATAAGAGAGGAAGAATCAAGTCAAAAGATTATTTACTTCTTAGTCTTTGTCTTAGTTGTCGTTGTAATTCCCTAAGTATTTACTTTAAGGTTTTGGTAGAATTTTAGGAGTCATTTTCAATTTTCTAGACTAATATAAGTACTCTATTGTATCCTTCATTCTGGATCATCAAACATTTTAATAGAAAATCTCCTTCTTAAACTCGTTTGATCATCCTCTTGAATGAGGAATTTTAGAACACTTTCTCATTCCTTCTCAAGATTTGAAAGTCTAGGATATCTTCATCATCCTTGGAAGTTTCAGTTTGATTCACCCCTTGCCAAACGTGCCTGGCATTTTTCATTCAAAGCAAGCAAATAGTCCAAGGATATTCCACCATCCTGGAGAAGTACCATCCATTTCCCATTGTTCTCGGATCCATCCACTTAAGAGCTCACACATCCGCAAGTTACACCATCGGTTCACCCATGCCGAAACTTTAGTCCATTCATCCACTCTTACACAACCATTTGGAGTTTATCAGTGGCTTGATCCTCATCCGGATCACATCTGTACTCATTGAGAAAAGGTTTACAAATGAGGCATAATGCATGGCATGACGAAGTTTGGAATAGATTGAATGACTTGGAGGCTTGGTCATAGCTATTTCGGTCTTAAAATTTGTCATAATATATTTAGCTAGCTTAATGTGGGAATTGTATTCGTCTCATTCTGAACTTTAAATCAAAAGTTAATGACGATTTAGTGCGGACATGTAAAGTTGATCGGCCAATTACAATGATCATTCTAACCTGATCATTAGTGCTCCTTAAGTAAGGGCTTATAAATGAAACATAATGCATGGCATCACGCAGTTTGGAATACACTATATTATTTGGAGGCTTTTTCGTATCTCTTTCAGTCTCAAATATTGTTCCAATATTGAAGATTGAGCTAGATTAACATGGGTATTGGATTCGTGTCATTCTTAACTCAAAATCAAAAGTTACACACGATTTAGTGCATACACGTCAAGTGCATCAGCCAATTAAAATGATCATTCTTAACTGATCATTGGTTCTCCTTGAGTAAAGGCTTATAAATGAGGCATAATGGCATCAGGCAGCGTGGGATACATTGGATTACTTGGAGGCTTTTTCGTACCTATATTGGTCTTAAATTTTCTCACAATATAAAAAATTGAGCAAGCTTAACGTGGGTATTGGATTCGTGTAATTCTGAACTCTAAGTAAAAAATTACGGACGATTTAGTGCTGATATTTCAAGTTTATCGGCTAGTTAAATTGAAATTTAAACTAATCATTGGTGCTCATTGAGCAAAGGCTTACAAAAATGGCATCACACACATTTTAAGATAGATTGTATTATTTGGAGGCTTTGTCGTAGCTTTTTCATTCTCAAATATTGTCACATAGTGAAAACTGAGCTAGATTAACGTGGGCGTTGGATTCATGTCATTTTGAACTCTAAATCAAATGTTAAAGATGATTTAGTGCGGGAATGTTAAGTTGATCAGCTAGTTGAAATGATCATTCTAAACTGATCATTGGTGCGCATTGAGCAACGTTTACAAATGAAGCATAATGAATGACATAACACAGTTTGGGATATAATGGATTACTTGGAGGCTTTTTCATAGCCATTTCAGTCTTAATTTTTTTCACAATATAGAATATTTAGCTAGCTTAACGTGGATGATGGATTCATGTCATTATGAACATTAAATCAAAAGTTACAGATGATTTAGTGCGGACATGCATCAAGTTGATCGGCCAGTTAAAATGATCATTCTAAACTGATCATTGGTGCGCCTTAAGTAAAGGCTTATAAATGAAGTTAGAGCCATGGCATCACACAGTTTGGGATACATTGGATTACTTGGCAGCTTTTTCGTAGCTCTTTTAGTATCAAATGTTGTTGCAATATTGAAACTTGAGCTAGATTAAGGTGGGCGTTGGATTAATGTCATTTTGAGTTCTAAATCAAATGTTAAAGACGATCCAGTGCGGACGTGCCAAGTTGATCAGCAAGTTCAACTGATCATTCTAAACTGATTATTGGTGCTCACTGAGCAAATGTTTACAAATGAGGCATAATGCATGGTATCACGCAGTTTGGGATACATTGAATTACTTGGAGGCTTTGTCGTAGCTATTCCGGTCTTAAATTTTATGACAACATAGAAAATTGAGCTAGGTTATCATGGACATAGAATTCGTGTCATTCTAAACTCTAAGTCAAAAGTTAAGGACGATTAGTGAGGACATGTCAAGTTGATCGGCCAGTTAAAATTATCATTATAAGCTGACAATTGGTGCTCATTGAGCAAATGTTTACAAATGAGGCATAATGCATGGTATCACACAGTTTAGGATAGATTGGATTACTTGGATGCTTTGTCATAGCTATTTCGATTTTAAATTGTGTCACAATATAGAAAATTGTGCTAGCTTAACGTGAGCATGGGATTCGTGTCATTTTTAACTCTAAATCAAAAGTTACAAAAGATTTAGTGCGGACATGTCAAGTTGATCAGCCTGTTAAAATGATTATCCTAAACT
Source organism: Pugionium cornutum (assembly GCA_018901935.1). Lineage (NCBI taxonomy): Eukaryota > Viridiplantae > Streptophyta > Magnoliopsida > Brassicales > Brassicaceae > Pugionium > Pugionium cornutum. Next base: position 17,491,418 of record CM032159.1, on the reverse strand, counting down.
GATCATTGGTGCTCCTTGAGTGCATGCTTATAAATGTTGCATAATCCATGGTATCACGCAATTTGGGAAATGTTTGATTTCTTGGAGGCTTTGTCGTAGCTCTTTCAGTCTCAAATATTGTCACAATATTGAAAATTGAGATAGATTAACGTGGGTATTGGTTTCATGTCATTTTGAGCTCTAAATCAAATGTTGAAGACGATTTAGTGCGGTAATGTCAAGTTCATGAGCAAGTTAAAATGGTCATTCTGAACTGATCATTGGTTAACGAGGACATCAGGTCGTATGTCCGGCCAGGAAACCAGACTGGCTGACCAGGAAGCTTGCCCGAGACAGCCGGGCCATTTAGCACGTCTGCCGGCCCAAGCGGTACCGCCGGACCCTAGACCAACAGGACCGGATCGATCAGCATTGCCGGCGGAGAGGCCCAAACCTCCAGCACAATTGGTGGCGACGTGGATGACACCGCCGGTCCCATTGGTGATGCCGCCGAGTCCAGGATCAATTTGTCCTGTCCAGAAGGCATTCCGGCCAGTACCTCGCACATTCCAGCTGGTACAACCGATCCAGCCGAGTACACGAGCATTTCAACTTCTACAAAAGGAGACTCGGACCAGATAAGCTACCAGCTTCAGGACATGCATCTAGAGGAAGTCTCTACACAAGTAGTGCCACCAGGAGCAATGACAAGGAGCAGATCAAGAGCACTCTTCCACAAGTTCAGCTTATGGGTCGACAAGCTCCTAGAGGAAGATCGACTAAGGACAATGGGCCAGAAGTGCAAAGAAGAGTCCAAAGGCTTCTCAACAATGAAAGGGACTTCAGAGGCTTGGGCTTTAGTGGCAAAAGAGGTCAGGACCCAAAGATTCCTAACCCTACTCCAAGTCGAAAACTGGGAGCAAGGTGCGTGCATGCCACAAGGATGGCCACCTTCCATTTCTTGGCTGTGAGGTAAGAAAGGTAAGTTTTCAATTCGAATATATGCCTCTTTCTGTTTTGTAGGGTAGGATCTAGATTGTTTACATTTTTGAGTCAAAGACATTTTGGGTTATGCACTTTTGTACATTTTCTATTTGTGCACTTTTGTAATCTTTCCTTTTCTTTCTTTGAGTCGACCCTAGAAGGTCAAGCTGTCGAGCATATTAATAAGGCTCCTACCAGCATTGTAGTTCGACAACCTTTTTGATATTAATAAAGTAGAACTTTCTTCCTAGAAGCTTTCTCTCAAAAGAGACTTGTGCGCTTAGAACCTAGTTGAGACCAGCCCTCCTAGCTCTAAGTTTGTGATTTATCATGAGGTTCATCACCCCTCGTGTGGTTCACTTCACCCTTCCATCAAATACCAACCCAAAAACCCCTATCCAAGAAGTCTAAGGTCGAGTTTCTCACCTAACCTTCTCCAAACAGCCCACGCGCGTATAAGCCTTGAATCGAGGCTTGTATCATTGGTGCTCATTGAGAAAAGGTTTTGAATGAAGCATAATGCATGACATCACACAGTTTGGGATAGATTGGATTACATGGAATCTGTGTCATAGCTATTTCAGTCTTAAATTTTGTCACAATATATAATATTGAGCTAGCTTAACGTGGGCGTTGGATTCATGTTATTCTGAACTCTAAATCAAACATTACGGAAGATTTAGTTCGGACATGTCAAGTTGATCGGCCATTTAAAATGGTCATTCTAAACTTATCATTGGTGCTACTTGAGTAGAGGCTTATAAATGAAGCATAATGCATGGCATCACGTAGTTTGGGATAAATTGGATTACTTGGAGGCAATGTCATAGTTCTTTATGTCTCAAATGATGTCACAATATTGAAACTTGAGCTAGATAAACGTGGGCGTTCGATTCATATCTTTTTGAGTTCTAAATCAAATGTTAAGGACGATCTAGTGTGGACATGTCAATTTGATCAGCAAGTTAAACTGATCATTCTACACTGATCAATGGTACTCATTGAGAAAAGGTGTACAAATGAGGCATAATGCATGGCATCACGCAGTTCAGGATAGATTGAATTACTTGAAGGCTTTGTCGTAGCTATTTCGGTCTTAAATTTTGTCCCAATATAGCAAATTGAGCTAATTTAACGTGGGCATTGGATTCGTGTCATTATGTAGTCTAAATCACAAGTTAAGGACAATTTAGTGCGGACATGTCAAGTTGACCGGCCAGTTAAATTGGTCATTCTAAACTGATCATTGGTGCTCCTTAAGTAAAGGCTTATAAATGAAGCATAATGCATTGCATCACAAAGTTTGGAATACATTGGATCTTTCAATCTGAAACATTGTCAAAATATTGAAAATTGAGCTAGATCAATGTGGGCATTGGATTCATCCCATTCTGAACTTTAAATCAAAAGTTACAAACGATTTAGTGCATACATGTCAAGTTGATCGGCCCATTAAAATGATCATTCTTAACTGATCATTGGTGCTCCTTGAGTAAAGGCTTATAAATGAAGTAAAATGGCATCACACAGTTTGGGATACATTGGATTACTTTGAAGCTTTGTCGTAGCTATTTTGGTCTTAAATTTTGTCACAATATAGAAAATTGAGCAAGCTTAACGTGCGCGTTGGATTCGTGTCATTCTGAACTCTAAATAAAAAGTTACGCACGATTTAGTGCGTACATGTCAAGTTGATCAGGAAATTAAAATGGTCATTCTTAACTGGTCATTGGGGCTCCTTGAGTAAACAATTAGAAATGAAGCATAATTCATGGCATCACGCAGTTTGGGATACAATAGATTACTTGAAAGCTTTGTCATAGCTATTTCGGTCTCAAATATTGTCATAATATTGAATATTGCGCTAGATTAACATGGACGTTGGATTCAAGTCATTTTGAGCTCTAAATCAAATGTTAAAGGTGATTTTGTGCGGACATGTCAATTTGATCAGGTAGTTAAAATGATCATTCTAAAGTGATCATTGGTGCTCATTGAGCAAAGGTTTATAAAAAAGCATAATGCATGGCATCACGCAGTTTAGGATAAATTGGATTATTTGGAGGGTTTGTAATAGCTATTTCGGTCATAAACTTTGTCATAATTTAGAAAATTGAAATTGCTTAACGTTGGCGTTGTATTTGTGTCATTCTGAACTCTGAATCAAAAGTTAAAGATGATTTAGTGCGGACATATCAAGTTAATAATCTAGTAAAAATGAGCATTCTAAACTGATCATCGGTACTCATTGAACAATGGTTTACAAATGAAGCATAATGCATGGCATCACGCAGTTTGGGATATATTGGATTATTTGGAGGCTTTGTCGTAGCTATGTGGTCTTAATTTTTTTCACAATATAGAAAACTGAGCTAGCTTAACGTGGGCGTTAGATTCGTGTCAATCTGAACACTTAATCAAAAGTTTCTGATGATTTAGTGCGGACATGTCAGTTGATCGGCTAGTTAAAGTGACCATTATAAGCTGGTCATTCTGCATTGATCATTTTTTCTCCTTGAGTAAAAACTTATAAATGAAGCATAATACATGGCATCACGCAGTTTGGGATACACTGGATTAATTGGAGGCTTTTGTAGCTATTTCGGTTTAAAATTTTGTAATAATATGGAAAATTGTTCTAGCTTAACGTGAGCGTTCGATTCATGTCATTCTGAAATCTAAATCAAAAGTTAAGGACGACTTAGTGCGGACATGCCAAGTTTATCAGCTAGTAATATTGATCATTATAACTGATCACTAGTGCTCGTTGAGAGAAGGTTTACAAAGAAGCATAATGCATGTCATCACGATTTTTAGGATAGATTGGATTACTTGGAGGCTTTTTCATAGCTATTTCCATCTTAAATTTTTTCACAATATAGAAAATTATGCTAGATTAACATGGGCGTTGGACTCGTGTCATTCTGAACACTGAATCAAAAGTTAAAGACTATTTAGTGTGGACATATCAACTTTGTCATCTAGTTAAAATGATCGTTCTAAACTGATCATTGGTGCTCATTGAACAATGGTTTACAAATGAAGCATAGTGCATGACATCACACATGTTGGGATAGATTGAATTATTTAGAGGCTTTGTCGTAGCTATTTTGGTTTTAAATTTTGTCAAAATATAGAAAAATGAGCTAGATTAGTGTCATTCTGAACTCTTAATCAAACTTTTATGACGATTTATTGTGGACATGTCAAGTTGATCAGCCAGTTAAAGTGGCCATTATAAACTGATCATTCTAAATTGATTCTTATAGCTCCTTGAGTAAAGGCTTGTAAATGAAGCACATATGCATGGCATCACTCACTTTATGATAGACTTTATTACTTGAAGGATTTGTGGTAGTTTTTTAAATCTTAAATGTTGTCACAAGATAGAAAATTGAGCTAGCTTAACGTGGGAGTTGGATTCGTGTCATTCGGAATTCTAAATCAAAAGTTACAGACAATTTAGTGCGTACATGTCAAGTTGATCAGCTAGTTAAAATGTTCATTCTAAATTGATGATTGGTGCTCCTTGAATAAAGGCTTATAAATAAAGCATAATGCATTGCATCACGCAGTTTGGGATGCATTACATTACTTGGAGGCTTTTTCGTAGCTATTTTGGTCTTAAATTTTGTAGCGATATAGAAAATTAAGCTATCTTAACGTGGGCGTTGGATTCATGTCATTATGAACTCTAAATCAAAAGTTAGAGACGATTTAGTGCGGACATGTCAAGTGTATCGGCTAGTTAAATTGATCATTCTAAACTGATCACAGGAGCTTATTGACCAAAAGTTTACAAATGAAGCATAATGCATGGCATCTTGCAGTTTGAAATAGATTGGATGACTCGAAGGATTTGTCATAGCTATTTCGTTCTTAAATTTTGTCACAATATAGAAAATTGAGCTAGCTTAGTGTGGGCGTTGGAATTGTGTCATTCTGAACTATGAATCAAAAGTTAAAGACAATTTAGTGTGGATATGTCAAGTTGATCAGCTAGTTAGAATTTTATCATTCTAAACTGATAAATGGTGCTCATTGAGCAATGGTTTAAAAATGAAGCATAATGCATGGCATCATGCAGTTTGGGTTTCATTGGATTACTTGGAGGCTTTGTCGTAGCTCTTTCGGTTTTAAATATTTTAACAATATAGAAAATTGAGCTAACTTAATGTGGGCGTTTGATTCGTGACATTCTGAACTCTAAATCGAAAGTAAAGGACATTTAGTGCGGACATTTCTAGTTGATATGCTTGTTAAAATGATCATTATAAACTAAACATTGATGCCCATTGATCAAAGGTGTACAAATGAAGCATAATGCATGGCATCACATAGTTTGGGGTAGATTGGATTACTTGGAGATTTTGTCGTAGTTATTTGGGTCTTAAATTTTGTCATAATATACAAAATTGAGCTAGCTTAACGTGGGTGCTGGATTCTTGTAATTTTGACTCTAAATTAGAAGTTTTGGGCGATTTTGTGCAAACGTGTCAAGTTGATCGGCCAGTTAAAGTGAACATTCTAAACTGATGATTGCTGATCCTTGAGTAAAGGCTTATAATTTGAAATGAAGCATAATGCATGACATCATGTAGTTTTGGTTGCATTGGATTACTTGGAGGTTTTGTCGTAGCTAGGTTCGGTCATAAATTTTGTCACAATATAGAAAATTGATTTAGCTTATCGTGTGTGTTGGATTTGTGTCATTATGAACTCTGAATCAAAGTTAAGGACATTTCGTGCGGACCAGTCAACTTGATAAGCTTGTTAAATGATCATTCTAATCTGTTCATTGGTTCTCATTGAGAAGTGGTTTACATATGAAGCATAATTCAAGACATCATGCAGTTTGGGATAGATTGGATTAATTGTAGGTGTTGTCGTAGCTATTTTGGTCTTAAATTTTGTCAGAATATAGAAAATTGAGCTAGCTTAACGTGGGTGTTGGATTCGTGTCATTGTGACGTCTAAATCAAAAGTTTTGGACGATTTTGTGCTGAAATATCAAGTTGATCGGCCTGTTAAAGTGACCATTCTAAATTGATCAGTGGTGCTCCTTAAGTAAAGGCTTATAATTAGAAATGAAGCATAATGCATGGCATCATGCAGTTTGGGTTACATTGGATTACTTTGAGGCTTTGTCATAGCTATTGCAGTCTTAAATTTTGTCACAATCTAGAACATTGAGCTAGTTTAATGTGGGTGTTTTATTCGTGTCATTCTAAAATCTGAATCAAAAGTTAAAGACATTTAGTGCGGACATGTCTAGTAGATGTACTTGTTTAAATTATCATTCCAAATTGATGAATTGTGCTCATTGAGCAATGATTTACAAATAATGCATGGCATCACGCATTTTGGGGTAGATTGGATTATTTGGAGATTTTGTCTTAGCTATTGCGGTCTTTAATTTTGTCACAATATATAAAATTGAGCTAGATTAATGTAGGCATTGGATTCGTGTCATTATGAACTCTAAATAGAATGTTTCGAACGATTTATCGCGGATATGCCAAGTTGATCGGCTAGTTAATGTGACCATTCTAAACTGATCATTGGTGCTCTTTGAATAAAGGCTTATAACTAGAAATGAAGCATAATGCATTGCATCGCACAGTTTGTGTTTCATTGGATTACTTGGAGGCTTTGTCATAGCTATTACAGTGTTAAATTTTGTCACAATATAGAAAATTTAACTACCTTAACGTGGGCATTAGATTCGTGTCATTATGAACTTTGATTCAAAAGCTAAGGACATTGGGTGAGGAGAGGTCAAATTGATAACCATGCTAAAATGATCATTCTAAACTGATCATTGGTGCTCATTGAGCAATGATTTACAAATGAAGCATAATGCATAGCATCACGCAGTTTGGGGTAGATTGGATTACTTGGAGATTTTTTCGTAGCTATTTTGGTTTTAAATTTTGTCACAATATAGAAAATTGAGCTTCCTTAATGTGGGCATTGGATTCGTGTCATTCATAACTCCAAATCAAAAGTTTCGTACAATGTGGTGCAAACATGTCAAGTTGTTTGGCCAGTTAAATTGATCATGCTAACTGATCGTTGGTGCTCCTTGAGTAAAGGCTTATAATTACAAATGAAGCATAATGCATGGAATCATGCAGTTTGGGTTACATTGGATTACTTGGAAGCTTTGTCGTAGCTATTTTGGTCTTAAATTTTGTCATAATATAGAAATTTTAGCTAGTTTAACGTGGGCGTTGGATTCGTGTCATTTTGAACATTGTATCAAAAGTTAAATACGAGTTAGTGCAGACATGTCAAGTTGAACAGCTAGTTAAAATTATCATTCTAAACTGATCATTGGTGCTCATTGAGCAATGGTTTACAAATGAAGCATAATATATGGAATCACGCAGTTTGGGATAGATTAGATTACTTGGAGGCTTTGTCATAGCTATTCCGGTCTTAAATTTTGTAGCGATATAGAAAATTAAGCTAACTTAACGTGGGCGTTGGATTCATGTCATTATGAACTCTAAATCAAAAGTTACGGATGATTTAGTGCGGACATATCAAGTGTATCGGCTAGTTAAATTGATCATTCTAAACTGATCACTGGAGCTCATTGACCAAAAGTTTACAAATGAAGAATAATGCATGGCATCTTGCAGTTTGAAATAGATTGGATGACTCGAAGGATTTGTCATAGCCATTTCGTTCTTAAATTTTGTCACAATATAGAAAATTGAGCTAGCTTAGCGTGGGCGTTGGAATTGTGTCATTCTGAACTATGAATCAAAAGTTAAAGAAAATTTAGTGTGGATATGTCAAGTTGATCAGCTAGTTAAAATTTTATCATTCTAAACTGAGAAATGGTGCTCATTGAGCAATGGTTTAAAAATGAAGCATAATGCATGGCATCATGCAGTTTGGGTTACATTGGATTACTTGGAGGCTTTGTCGTAGCTATTTCGGTTTTAAATATTTTAACAATATAGAAAATTGAGCTAAATTAATGTGGGTGTTTGATTCGTGACATTCTGAACTTTGAATCCAAAGTAAAGGACATTTAGTGCGGACATTTCTAGTTGATATGCTTGTTAAAATGATCATTATAAACTAAACATTGGTGCCCATTGATCAAAGGTGTACAAATGAAGCATAATGCATGGCATCACATAGTTTGGGGTAGATTGGATTACTTGGAGATTTTGTCGTAGTTAGTTGGGTCTTAAATTTTTTCATAATATACAATATTGAGCTAGCTTAACGTGGGTGCTGGATTCGTGTCATTTTGACTCTAAATCAGAAGTTTTGGGCGATTTTGTGCAAACGTGTCAAGTTGATCGGCCAGTTAAAGTGAACATTCCAAACTGATGATTTCTGATCCTTGAGTAAAGGTTTATAAGTTGAAATGAAGCATAATGCATGACATCATGCAGTTTTGGTTGCATTGGATTACTTGGAGGCTTTGTCGTAGCTAGTTCGGTCATAAATTTTGTCACAATATAGATAATTGATTTAGCTTATCGTGTGTATTGGATTTGTGTCATTATGAACTCTGAATCAAAGTTAAGGACATTTCGTGCGGACCAATCAAGTTGATAAGCTTGTTAAATGATCATTCTAAACTGTTCATTGGTTCTCATTGAGAAGTGGTTTACAAATGAAGCATAATTCATGGCATCAGGCAGTTTGGGATAGATTGGATTAATTGTAGGTGTTGTCGTAGCTATTTTGGTCTTAAATTTTGTCAGAATATAGAAAATTGAGCTAGCTTAACGTGGGTATTGCATTCGTGTCATTGTGAACTCTAAATCAAAAGTTATGGGCGATTTAGTGCTGAAATATCAAGTTGATCGGCCTGTTAAAGTGACCATTCTAAATTGACCACTGGTTCTCCTTAAGTAAAAGAGTATAATTAGAAATGAAGCATAATGCATGGCATCATGCAGTTTGGGTTACATTGGATTACTTGGAGGCTTTGTCATAGCTATTGCGGTCTTAAATTTTGTCACAATCTAGAAAATTGAGCTAGTTTAATGTGGGTGTTTTATTCGTGTCATTCTAAAATCTGAATCAAAAGTTAAGGACATTTAGTGCGGACATGTCTAGTAGATATACTTGTTTAAATTATCATTCCAAATTTATGAATTGTGCTCATTGAGCAATGGTTTATAAATAATGCATGACATCACACATTTTGGGGTAGATTGGATTATTTGGCGATTTTGTCGTAGTTATTGCGGTCTTTAATTTTGTCACAATATATAAAATTGAGCTAGATTAACGTGGGCATTGGATTCGTGTCATTATGAACTCTAAATAGAATGTTTCAGACGATTAATCGCGGACATGCCAAGTTGATTGGCTAGTTAATGTGACCATTCTAAACTGATCATTGGTGCTCTTTGAATAAAGGCTTATAACTAGAAATGAAGCATAATGCATTGCATCGCACAGTTTGTGTTTCATTGGATTACTTGGAGGCTTTGTCATAGCTATTACAGTCTTAAATTTTGTCATAATATAGAAAATTTAACTACCTTAACGTGGGCATTTGATTCGTGTCATTATGAACTTTCATTCAAAAGCTAAGGACATTGAGTGAGGAGAGGTCAAATTGATAACCTTGCTAAAATGATCATTCTAAACTGATCATTGGTGCTCACTGAGCAATGATTTACAAATGAAGCATAATGCATAGCATCACGCAGTTTGGGGTAGATTGGATTACTTGGAGATTTTTACGTAGCTATTTTGGTTTTAAATTTTGTCACAATATAGAAAATTGAGCTTCCTTAATGTGGGCATTGGATTCGTGTCATTCATAACTCCAAATCAAAAGTTTCGTACAATGTGGTGCAAACATGTCAAGTTGTTCGGCCAGTTAAATTGATCATGCTAACTGATCGTTGGTGCTCCTTGAGTAAAGGCTTATAATTACAAATGAAGCATAACGCACGGAATCATGCAGTTTGGAATACATTGGATTACTTGGAAGCTTTGTCGTAGCTATTTTGGTCTTAAATTTTGTCATAATATAGAAATTTTAGCTAGTTTAACGTGGGCGTTGGATACGTGTCATTTTGAACATTGTATCAAAAGTTAAATACGAGTTAGTGCAGACATGTCAAGTTGAACAGCTAGTTAAAATTATCAGTCGAAACTGACCATTGGTGCTCATTGAGCAATGGTTTACAAATGAAGCATAATGTATGGAATCACATAGTTTGGGATAGATTAGATTATTTGGAGGCTTTGTCATAGCTATTCCGGTCTTAAATTTTGTAGTGATATAGAAAATTAAGCTATCTTAACGTGGGTGTTGGATTCATGTCATTAAGAACTCTAAATCAAAAGTTACGGACGATTTAGTGCGGACATATCAAGTGTATCGGCTAGTTAAAATGATCATTCTAAACTGATCACTAGAGCTCATTGACCAAAAGTTTACAAATGAAGCATAGTGCATGGCATCTTGCAGTTTGAAATAGATTGGATGACTCGAAGGATTTGTCATAGCTATTTCGTTCTTAAATTTTCTCACAATATAGAAAATTGAGCTAGCTTAGCGTGGGCGTTGGAATTGTGTCATTCTGAACTATGAATCCAAAGTTAAAGACAATTTAGTGTGGATATGTCAAGTTGATCAGCTAATTAAAATTTTATCATTCTACACTGATAAATGGTGCTCATTGAGGAATGGTTTAAAAATCAAGCATAATGCATGGCTTCATGCAGTTTGGGTTACATTGGATTACTTGGAGGCTTTGTCGTAGCTATTTCGGTTTTAAATATTTTAACAATATAGAAAATTGAGCTAACTTAATGTGGGCGTTTGATTCGTGACATTCTGAACTCTGAATCAAAAGTAAAGGACATTTAGTGCGGACAATTCTAGTTGATATGCTTGTTAAAATGATCATTATAAACTAAACATTGGTGCCCATTGATCAAAGGTGTACAAATGAAGCATAATGCATGGCATCACATATTTTGGGGTAGATTGGATTACTTGGAGATTTTGTCGTAGTTATTTGGGTCTTAAATTTTGTCATAATATACAAAATTGAGCTAGCTTAACGTGGGTGCTGGATTCGTGTCATTTTGACTCTAAATCAGAAGTTTTGGGCGATTTTGTGCAAACGTGTCAAGTTGATCGGCCAGTTAAAGTGAACATTCTAAACTGATGATTGCTGATCCTTGAGTAAAGGCCTATAAATTGAAATGAAGCATCATGCATGACATCATGCAGTTTTGGTTGCATTGGATTACTTGGAGGCTTTGTCGTAGCTAGTTCGGTCATAAATTTTGTCACAATATAGAAAATTGATTTAGCTTATCGTGTGTGTTGGATTTGTGTCATTATGAACTCTGAATCAAAGTTAAGGACATTTCGTGCGGACCAGTCAAGTTGATAAGCTTGTTAAATGATTATTCTAAACTGTTCATTGGTTCTCATTGAGAAGTGGTTTACAAATGAAGCATAATTCATGGCATCAGGCAGTTTGGGATAGATTGGATTAATTGTAGGTGTTGTCGTAGCTATTTTGGTCTTAAATTTTGTCAGAATATAGAAAATTGAGCTAGCTTAACGTGGGTGTTGGATTCGTGTCATTGTGAACTCTAAATCAAAAGTTCTGGATGATTTAGTGCTGAAATATCAAGTTGATCGGCCTGTTAAAGTGACCATTCTAAATTGATCATTGGTTCTCCTTAAGTAAAAGCTTATAATTAAAAATGAAGCATAGTGCATGGCATCATGCAGTTTGGGTTACATTGGAGTACTTGGAGGCATTGTCATAGCTATTGCGGTCTTAAATTTTGTCACAATCTAGAACATTGAGCTAGTTTAATGTGGGTGTTTTATTCGTGTCATTCTAAAATCTGAATCAAAAGTTAAGGACATTTAGTGCGGACATGTCTAGTAGATATACTTGTTTAAATTATCATTCCAAATTTATGAATTGTGCTCATTGAGGAATGGTTTACAAATAATGCATGGCATCACACATTTTGGGGTAGATTGGATTATTTGGCAATTTTGTCGTAGTTATTGCGGTCTTTAATTTTGTCACAATATATAAAATTGAGCTAGATTAACGGGGGCATTGGATTCGTGTCATTATGAACTCTAAATAGAATGTTTCAGACGATTAATCGCGGACATGCCAAGTTGATCGGCTAGTTAATGTGACCATTCTAAACTGATCATTGGTGCTCTTTGAATAAAGGCTTATAACTAGAAATGAAGCATAATGCATTGCATCGCACAGTTTGTGTTTCATTGGATTACTTGGAGGCTTTGTCATAGCTATTACAGTCTTAAATTTTGTCATAATATAGAAAATTTAACTACCTTAACGTGGGCATTTGATTCGTGTCATTATGAACTTTCATTCAAAAGCTAAGGACATTGAGTGAGGAGAGGTCAAATTGATAACCTTGCTAAAATGATCATTCTATACTGATCATTGGTGCTCACTGAGCAATGATTTACAAATGAAGCATAATGCATAGCATCACGCAGTTTGGGGTAGATTGGATTACTTGGAGATTTTTTCGTAGCTATTTTGGTTTTAAATTTTGTCACAATATAGAAAATTGAGCTTCCTTAATGTGGGCATTGGATTCGTGTCATTCATAACTCCAAATCAAAAGTTTCGTACAATGTGGTGCAAACATGTCAAGTTGTTCGGCCAGTTAAATTGATCATGCTAACTGATCGTTGGTGCTCCTTGAGTAAAGGCTTATAATTACAAATGAAGCATAACGCACGGAATCATGCAGTTTGGGTTACATTGGATTACTTGGAAGCTTTGTCGTAGCTATTTTGGTCTTAAATTTTGTCATAATATAGAAATTTTAGCTAGTTTAACGTGGGCGTTGGATTCGTGTCATTTTGAACATTGTATCAAAAGTTAAATACGAGTTAGTGCAGACATGTCAAGTTGAACAGCTAGTTAAAATTATCATTCTAAACTGATCATTGGTGCTCATTGAGCAATGGTTTACAAATGAAGCATAATATATGGAATCACGCAGTTTGGGATAGATTAGATTACTTGGAGGCTTTGTCATAGCTATTCCGGTCTTAAATTTTGTAGCGATATAGAAAATTAAGCTAACTTAACGTGGGCGTTGGATTCATGTCATTATGAACTCTAAATCAAAAGTTACGGATGATTTAGTGCGGACATATCAAGTGTATCGGCTAGTTAAATTGATCATTCTAAACTGATCACTGGAGCTCATTGACCAAAAGTTTACAAATGAAGCATAATGCATGGCATCTTGCAGTTTGAAATAGATTGGATGACTCGAAGGATTTGTCATAGCCATTTCGTTCTTAAATTTTGTCACAATATAGAAAATTGAGCTAGCTTAGCGTGGGCGTTGGAATTGTGTCATTCTGAACTATGAATCAAAAGTTAAAGACAATTTAGTGTGGATATGTCAAGTTGATCAGCTAGTTAAAATTTTATCATTCTAAACTGATAAATGGTGCTCATTGAGCAATGGTTTAAAATTGAAGCATGATGCATGGCATCATGCAGTTTGGGTTGCATTGGATTACTTGGAGGCTTTGTCGTAGCTATTTCGGTTTGAAATATTTTAACAATATAGAAAATTGAGCTAACTTAACGTGGGCGTTTGATTCGTGACATTCTGAACTCTGAATCAAAAGTAAAGGACATTTAGTGCGGACATTTCTAGTTGATATGCTTGTTAAAATGATCATTATAAACTAAACATTGGTGCCCATTGATCAAAGGTGTACAAATGAAGCATAATGCATGGCATCACATAGTTTGGGGTAGATTGGATTACTTGGAGATTTTGTCGTAGTTAGTTGGGTCTTAAATTTTGTTATAATATACAATATTGAGCTAGCTTAACGTGGGTGCTGGATTTGTGTCATTTTGACTCTAAATCAGAAGTTTCGGTCGATTTTGTGCAAACGTGTCAAGTTGATCGGCCAGTTAAAGTGAACATTCTAAACTGATGATTGCTGATCCTTGAGTAAAGGCTTATAATTTGAAATGAAGCATAATGCATGACATCATGCAGTTTTGGTTGCATTGGATTACTTGGAGGCTTTGTCGTAGCTAGTTCGGTCATAAATTTTGTCACAATATAGAAAATTGATTTAGCTTATCGTGTGTGTTGGATTTGTGTCATTATGAACTCTGAATCAAAGTTAAGGACATTTCGTGCGGACCAATCAAGTTGATAAGCTTGTTAAATGATCATTCTAAATTGTTCATTGGTTCTCATTGAGAAGTGGTTTACAAATGAAGCATAATTCATGGCATCAGGCAGTTTGGGATAGATTGGATTAATTGTAGGTGTTGTCGTAGCTATTTTGGTCTTAAATTTTGTCAGAATATAGAAAATTGAGCTAGCTTAACGTGGGTGTTGGATTCGTGTCATTGTGAACTCTAAATCAAAAGTTCTGCACGATTTAGTGCTGAAATATCAAGTTGATCGGCCTGTTAAAGTGACCATTCAAAATTGGTCACTGGTTCTCCTTAAGTAAAAGCTTATAATTAGAAATGAAGCATAATGCATGACATCATGCAGTTTGGGTTACATTGGATTACTTGGAGGCTTTGTCATAGCTATTGCGGTCTTAAATTTTGTCACAATGTAGAACATTGAGCTAGTTTAATGTGCGTGTTTTATTCGTGTCATTCTAAAATCTGAATCAAAAGTTAAGGACATTTAGTGCGGACATGTCTAGTAGATATACTCGTTTAAATTATCATTCCAAATTTATGAATTGTGCTCATTGAGCAATGGTTTACAAATAATGCATGGCATCACTCATTTTGGGGTAGATTGGATTATTTGGAGATTTTGTCGTAGCTATTGTGGTCTTTAATTTTGTCACAATATATAAAATTGAGCTAGATTAACGTGGGCATTGGATTCGTGTCATTATGATCTCTAAATAGAATGTTTCGGACGATTAATCGCGGACATGCCAAGTTGATCGGCTAGTTAATGTGACCATTCTAAACTGATCATTGGTGTTCTTTGAGTAAAGGCTTATAACTAGAAATGAAGCATAATGCATTGCAGCACGCAGTTTGTGTTTCATTGGATTACTTGGAGGCTTTGTCATAGCTATTACAGTCTTAAATTTTGTCATAATATAGAAAATTTAACTACCTTAACGTGGGCATTTGATTCGTGTCATTATGAACTTTCATTCAAAAGCTAAGGACATTGAGTGAGGAGAGGTCAAATTGATAACCTTGCTAAAATGATCATTCTAAACTGATCATTGGTGCTCACTGAGCAATGATTTACAAATGAAGCATAATGCATAGCATCACGCAGTTTGGGGTAGATTGGATTACTTGGAGATTTTTTCGTAGCTATTTTGGTTTTAAATTTTGTCACAATATAGAAAATTGAGCTTCCTTAATGTGGGCATTGGATTCGTGTCATTCATAACTCCAAATCAAAAGTTTCGTACAATGTGGTGCAAACATGTCAAGTTGTTCGGCCAGTTAAAGTGATCATGCTAACAGATCGTTGGTGCTCCTTGAGTAAAGGCTAATAATTACAAATGAAGCATAACGCACGGAATCATGCAGTTTGGGATACATTGGATTACTTGGAAGCTTTGTCGTACCTATTTTGGTCTTAAATTTTGTCATAATATAGAAATTTGAGCTAGTTTAACGTGGGCGTTGGATTCGTGTCATTTTGAACATTGTATCAAAAGTTAAATACGATTTAGTGCGGACATGTCAAGTTGAACAGCTAGTTAAAATTATCATTCTAAATTGATCATTGGTGCTCATTAAGAAATGGTTTACAAATGAAGCATAATGTATGGAATCACGCAGTTTGGGATAGATTAGATTATTTGGAGGCTTTGTCATAGCTATTCCGGTCTTAAATGTTGTAGTGATATAGAAAATTAAGCTACCTTAACGTGGGCGTTGGATTCATGTCATTATGAACTCTAATCAAAAGTTATAGATGATTTAGTGCGGACATATCAAGTGTATCGGCTAGTTAAATTGATCATTCTAAACTGATCACTGGAGCTCATTGACCAAAAGTTTACAAATAAAGCATAATGCATGGCATCGTGCAGTTTGAAATAGATTGGATGACTCAAAGGATTTTTCATAGCTATTTCGTTCTTAAATTTTGTCACAATATAGAAAATTGAGATAGCTTAGCGTGGGCGTTGGAATTGTATCATTCTGAACTATGAATGAAAAGTTAAAGACAATTTAGTGTGGATATGTCAAGTTGATCAGCTAGTTAAAATTTTATCATTCTAAACTGATAAATGGTGCTCATTGAGCAATGGTTTAAAAATGAAGCATAATGCATGGCATCATGCAGTTTGGGTTACATTGGATTACTTGGAGGCTTTGTCGTAGCTATTTCGGTTTTAATTTTTTAACAATATACAAAATTGAGCTAACTTAATGTGGGCGTTTGATTCGTGACAATCTGAACTCTGAATCAAAAGTAAAGGACATTTAGTGCGGACATTTCTAGTTGATATGCTTGTTAAAATGATCATTATAAACTAAAAATTGGTGCCCATTGATCAAAGGTGTACAAATGAAGCATAATGCATGGCATCACATAGTTTGAGGTAGATTGGATTACTTGGAGATTTTGTCGTAGTTATTTGGGTCTTCAATTTTGTCATAATATACAAAATTGAGCTAGCTTAACATGGGTGTTGGATTCGTGTCATTTTGAACTCTAAATCAGAAGTTTTGTGCGATTTTGTGCAAACATGTCAAGTTGATCGGCCAGTTAAAGTGAACATTCTAAACTGATGATTGCTGATCCTTGAGTAAAGGCTTATAATTAAAATGAAGCATAATGCATGACATCATGCAGTTTCGGTTGCATTGGATTACTTGGAGGCTTTGTCGTAGCTAGTTCGGTCATAAATTTATTCACAATATAGAAAATTGATTTAGCTTATCGTGTGTGTTGGATTTGTGTCATTATGAACTCTGAATCAATGTTAAAGACATTTCGTGCGGACCAGTCAAGTTGATAAGCTTGTTAAATGATCATTCTAAACTGTTCATTGGTTCTCATTGAGAAGTGGTTTACAAATGAAGCATAATTCATGGCATCACGCAGTTTGGGATAGATTGATTAACTGTAATTGTTGTCGTAGCTATTTTGGTCTTAAATTTTGTCAGAATATAGAAAATTGAGCGAGCTTAACGTGAGTGTTGGATTCGTGTCATTATGAACTCTAAATCAAAAGTTTTAGACGATTTAGTGCTGAAATATCAAGTTGATCGGCCTGTTAAACTGACCATTCTAAATTGATCACTGGTGCTCCTTAAGTAAAGGCTTATTATTAGAAAGGAAGCATAATGCATGGCATCATGCAGTTTGGGTTACATTGGATTACTTGGAGGCTTTGTCATAGATATTGCGGTCATAAATTTTGTCACAATCTAGCAAATTGAGCTAGTTTAATGTGGGTGTTTTATTCGTGTCATTCTAAAATCTGAATCCAAAGTTAAGGAAATTTAGTGCGGATATGTCTACTAGATATACTTGTTTAAATTATAATTCGAAATTGATGAATTGTGCTCATTGAGCAATGGTTTACAAATAATGCATGGCATCACCAATTTTGGGGTAGATTGGATTATTTGGAGATTTTGTCGTAGCTATTGTGGTCTTTAATTTTGTCACAACATACAAGACTGAGCTAGATTAACGTGGGCATTGGATTCGTGTCATTATGAACTTTAAATAGAAAGTTTCGGACGATTTATCGCGGACATGCCAAGTTGATCGGCTAGTTAATGTGACCATTCTAAACTGATCATTGGTGTTCTTTGAGTAAAGGCTTATAACTAGAAATGAAGCATAATGCATTGCAGCACGCAGTTTGTGTTTCATTGGATTACTTGGAGGCTTTGTCATAGCTATTACGGTCTAAATTTTTGTCACAATATAGAAAATTGAACTACCTTAACGTGAGCATTAGATTCGTGTCATTATGAACTTTGATTCAAAAGTTAAGGACATTTAGTAAGGAGAGGTGAAATTGATAATCTTGCTTAAATGATCATTCTAAACTTATCATTGGTACTCATTGAGCAATGGTTTACAAATGAAGCATAATGCATAGCATCACGCAGTTTGGGATAGATTGGATTACTTGGAGATTTTGTCGTAGGTATTTTGGTCTTAAATTTTGTCACAATATAGAAAATTGAGCTTGCTTAACGTGGGCATTGGATTCGTGTCATTCTTAACTCTAATTCAAAAGTTTCGTAGAATTTGGTGCAAACATGTTAAGTGACCATGCTAAACTGATCGTTGGTGCGCCTTGAGTAAAGACTTATAATTACAAATGAAGCATAATGCATGAAATCATGCAGTTTGGGTTACATTGGATTACTTGTAAGCTTTGTCGTAGCTATTTTGGTCTTAAGTTTCGTCACAATATAGAAAATTGAGCTAGTTTAACGTGGGTGTTGGATTCGTGTCATTTTGAATATTGTATCAAAAGTTAAAGATGATTTAGTGCGGACATGTCAAGTTGAACAGCTAGTTAAAATTATCATTCTAAACTGATCATTGGTGCTCATTGAGCAGTGGTTTACAAATGTAGCATAATGTATGGAATCACGCAGTTTGGGATAGATTAGATTATTTTTAGGCTTTGTCATAGCTATTTCGATATTAAATTTTATAGCAATATAGAAAATTGAGCTATCTTAATGTGGGCGTTGGATTCATGTCATTCTGAACTCTAAATCAAAAGTTATGGACGATTTAGTGCGGACATGTCAAGTTTATTGGCTAGTTAAATTGATCATTCTAAACTGATCTATGGAGCTCATTGATCAAACGTTTACAAATGAAGCATAATGCATGACATCTTGCAGTTTGGAATAGATTGGATGACTTGAAGGATTTGTCATAGATATTTCGTTCTTAAATTTTATCACAATATAGAAAATTGAGCTAGGTTAGTGTGGGAGTTGGAATATTGTCATTCTGAATTATGAATCAAAAGTTTGAGACGATTTAGTATGGATATGTCAAGTTGATCAGCTAGTTAAAATTTTATCATTATAAACTGATAAATGGTGCTCATTGTGCAATGGTTTAAAAATGAAGCATAATGCATGGCATCATGCAGTTTGGGTTACATTGGATTACTTGGAGATTTTGTCGTAGCTATTTCGGTCTTAAATTTTGTCATAATATACAAAATTGGGCTATCTTAATGTGGGTGTTGGATTCGTGTCATTCTGAACTCTAAATCAGAAGTTTTGGGCGCTTTTGTGCAAACATGTCAAGTTGATCAGCCAGTTAAAGTGACCATTCTAAAATGATGATTGGTGATCCGTGAGTAATGGCTTCTAATTAGAAATAAAGCATAATGCATGATATCATGCAGTTTCGGTTGCATTGGATTACGTGGAGGCTTTGTCATAGCTATTTTGGTCATAAATTTTGTCCAAAATATAGAAAATTGAGCTAGCTTATCGTGTGCGTTGGATTTCTGTCATTCTGAATTCTGAATCAAAAGTTAAGGATATTTAGTGCGGAACTGTCAAGTTGATATGCTTGTTAAAATGATCATTCTAAACTGTTCATTGGTTCTCATTGAGCAATGGTTTACAAATGAAGCATAATTCACGGCATCATGCAGTTTGGGATAGATTGGATTAATTGTAGGTTTTGTTGTAGATATTGTGGTCTTAAATTTTGTTAGAATATAGAAAATTGAGCTACTTTAACGTGGGTGTTGGATTCATGACATTGTGAACTCTAAATCAAAAGTTTTGGATGATTTAGTGCTAACATGTCAAGTTGATCGGCCAGTTAAAGTGACCATTCTAAATTGATCACTCGTGCTCCTTAAGTAAAGGCTTATAATTAGAAATGAAGCATAATGCATGGCATCATGTAGTTTGGGTTACATTGGATTAGTTGGAGGCTTTGTCATGGCTATTGTGGTCTTAAATTTTGTCACAATCTAGAAAATTGAGCTAGGTTAACGTGGGCGTTTTATTCGTGTCATTCTAAACTCTGAATCAAAAGTTAAGGACATTTAGTGCGAACATGTCTACTAGATATACTTGTTTAAATTATCATTCCAAATTGATGAATTGTGCTCATTGAGCAATGGTTTACAAATAATGCATGGCATCACGCATTTTGGGATAGATTGGATTATTTGGAGATTTTGTCGTAGCTATTGCGGTCTTTAATTTTGTCACAACATACAAGATTGAGCTAGATTAACGTGGGCATTGGATTTGTGTCATTATGAACTCTAAATAGAAAGTTTCGGACGATTTATCGCGGACATGCCAAGTTGATCGGCTAGTTAATGTGACCATTCTAAACTGATCATTGGTGTTCTTTGAGTAAAGGCTTATAACTAGAAATGAAGCATAATGCATTGCATCACGCAGTTTCTGTTTCATTGGATTACTTGGAGGCTTTGTCATAGCTATTACGGTCTTAATTTTTGTCACAATATAGAAAATTGAACTACCTTAACGTGAGCAGTAGATTCGTGTCATTATGAACTTTGATTCAAAAGTTAAGGACATTTAGTGAGGAGAGGTCAAATTGATAATCTTGTTTAAATGATCATTCTAAACTTATCATTGGTACTCATTGAGCAATGGTTTACAAATGAAGCATAATGCATAGCATCACGCAGTTTGGGATAGATTGGATTACTTGGAGATTTTGTCGTAGCTATTTTGGTCTTAAATTTTGTCACAATATAGAAAATTGAGCTTGCTTAACGTGGGCATTGGATTCGTGTCATTCATAACTCTAAATCAAAAGTTTCGTACAATTTGGTGCAAACATGTTAAGTTGTTCGGCCAGTAAAAGTGACCATGCTAAACTGATCGTTGGTGCTCCTTGAGTAAAGGCTTATAATTACAAATGAAGCATAATGCATGGAATCATGCAGTTTGGGTTACATTGGATTACTTGGAAGCTTTGTCGTAGCTATTTTGGTCTTAAATTTTGTCACAATATAGAAAATTGAGCTAGTTTAACGTGGGTGTTGGATTCGTGTCATTTTGAATATTGTATCAAAATTTAAAGACGATTTAGTGCGGACATGTCAACTTGAACAGCTAGTTAAAATTATCATTCTAAACTGATCATTGGTGCTCATTGAGCAGTGGTTTACAGATGAAGCATAATGTATGGAATCACGCAGTTTGGGATAGATTAGATTATTTGTAGGCTTTGTCATTGCTATTTTGGTATTAAATTTTGTTGCAATATAGAAAATTGAGCGATCTTAACGTGGGCATTGGATTCATGTCATTCTGAACTCTAAATCAAAAGTTACGAACGATTTAGTGCAGACATGTCAAGTTTATTGGCTAGTTAAATTGAATATTCTAAACTGATCAGTGGAGCTCATTGACCAAACGTTTACAAATGAAGCATAATGCATGGCATCTTGCGGTTTGGAATAGATTGGAGGACTTGAAGGATTTGTCAAAGCTATTTCGTTCTTAAATTTTATCACAATATACAAAATTGAGCTAGGTTAGCGTGGGAGTTGGAATATTGTCATTCTGAATTATGAATCAAAAGTTTGAGACGATTTAGTATGGATATGTCAAGTTGATCAGCTAGTTAAAATTTTATCATTCAAAACTGATAAATGGTGCTCATTGTGCAATGGTTTAAAAATGAAGCATAATGCATGGCATCATGCAGTTTGGGTTACATTGGATTACTTGGAGATTTTGTCGTAGCTATTTCGGTCTTAAATTTTGTCATAATATACAAAATTGGGCTATCTTAATGTGGGTGTTGGATTCGTGTCATTTTGAACTCTAAATCAGAAGTTTTGGGCGCTTTTGTGCAAACATGTCAAGTTGATCAGCCAGTTAAAGTGACCATTCTAAATTTATGATTGGTGATCCTTGAGTAATGGCTTATAATTAGAA
This sequence comes from Pugionium cornutum, assembly GCA_018901935.1. NCBI lineage: Eukaryota > Viridiplantae > Streptophyta > Magnoliopsida > Brassicales > Brassicaceae > Pugionium > Pugionium cornutum. The sequence continues at coordinate 17,469,507 of CM032159.1, read as the reverse complement.
ATAAAGCATAATGCATGATATCATGCAGTTTCGGTTGCATTGGATTACTTGGAGGCTTTTTCATAGCTATTTTGGTCATAAATTTTGTCACAATATAGAATATTGAGCTAGCTTATCGTGTGCATTGGATTTCTGTCATTCTGAACTGTGAATCAAAAGTTAAAGACATTTAGTGCGGAAATGTCAAGTTGATAAGCTTGTTAAAATGATCATTCTAAACTGTTCATTGGTTCTCATTGAGCAGTGGTTTACAAGTGAAGCATAATTCATGGCATCACGCAGTTTGGGATAGATTGGATTAATTGTAGGTTTTGTTGTAGATATTTTGGTCTTAAATTTTGTTCGAATATAGAAAATTGAGCTAGTTTAACGTGGGTGTTGGATTCATGTCATTGTGAACTCTAATTCAAAAGTTTTGGACTATTTAGTGATAACATGTCAAGTTGATCGGCCAGTTAAAGTGACCATTCTAAATTGATCACTGGTGCTTCTTAAGTAAAGGCTTATAATTAGAAATGAAGCATAATGAATGGCATCATGCAGTTTGTGTTACATTGGATTACTTGGAGGCTTTGTCGTGGCTATTGTGGTCTTAAATTTTGTCACAATCTAGAAAATTGAGCTAGGTTAACGTGGACGTTTGATTCGTGTCATTCTAAACTCTGAATCAAAAGTTAAGGACATTCTAAATTCGTGTCAAGTAGATATACTTGTTTAAATTATCATTCGAAACTGATCAATTGTGCTCATTGAGCAATGGTTTACAAATAATGCATGGCATCACGCATTTTGGGGTAGATTGGATTATTTGGAGATTTTGTCGTAGCTATTGGATTCGTGTCATTATGAACTCTAAATAGAATGTTTCAGACGATTAATCGCGGACATGCCAAGTTGATCGGCTAGTTAATGTGACCATTCTAAACTGATCATTGGTGCTCTTTGAATAAAGGCTTATAACTAGAAATGAAGCATAATGCATTGCATCACGCAGTTTGTGTTTCATTGGATTACTTGGAGGCTTTTTCATATCTATTACGGTCTTAAATTTTGTCACAATATAGAAAATTGATCTAGCTTAACGTGGGCATTAGATTCATGTCATTATGAACTTTGATTCAAAAGTTAAGGACAATTAGTGAGGAGAGCTCAAATTGATAATCTTGCTAAAACGATTATTCTAAACTGATCATTGGTGCTCATTGAGAAATGGTTTACAAATGAAGCATAATTCATAGCATCACGCAGTTTGGGGTAGATTGGATTACTTAGAGATTTTGTCGTAGCTATTTCATTCTTAAATTTTGTCAAAATATAGAAAATTAAGCTAGCTTAATGTTGGCATTGAATTTGTGTCATTCTGAACTCTGAACCAAAAGTTAAAAACGATTTAGTGTGGATATGTCGAGTTGATCAGCGAGTTAAAATTATCATTCTAAACTGATCATTGGTGCTCATTGAGCAATGGTGTACAAATGAAGCATAATGCATGGCATCACACAGTTTGGGATAGATTGGATTACTTGGAGGCTCTGTTGTAGCTATTTCGATCTTAAGTTTTTTCACAATATAAAAAATTGAGCTAGCTTAACGAGGGCGTTGGATTCGTGTCATTTTGAACACTGTATCAAAAGTTAAAGACGATTTAGTGCGGACATGTCAAGTTCAACAACTAATTAATTATCATTCTAAACTGATCATTGGTACTCATTGAACAATGGTTTAAAAATGAAGCATAATGCATAGAATCACGCAGTTTGGGATAGATTGGATTAATTGGAGGGTTTGTTATAGTTATTTTGGTCTTAAATTTGCTCAAAATATATAAAATTGAGCTAGCTTAACGTGGGCATTGGATTCATGTCATTCTGAACTATAAATCAAAAGTTATGGACAATTTCATGCAAACATGTCAAGTTTATCGGCTAGTTAATTGATCATTCTAAACTGGTCACTAGTGCTCATGGAGCAAAGCTTTACAAATGAAGCATAATACATGGTATCACGCAGCTTGAGATAGATTGGATTACTTGAAGGCTTTGTCGTAGCTATTTCGTTCTTAAATTTCGTCATAATATAGTAAATTGAGTTATCTTACCGTGGGCGTTGGATTCATGTTATTCTGAACTCTAAATCAAATGTTTCAGACGATTTAGTGTGGACATGTCAAGTTGATCAGCCAGTTAAAGTGACCATTCTTAACTGATCACTCAAGCTCATTGCCAAGAGTTTGCAAATGAAGCATAATGCATGGCATCACGTAGCTTGGAATAGATTGGATTACTTGGAGGCTTTTTGATAGCTATTTTGTTCTTAAATTTTGTCCCAATATAGGAAATTGAGCTAACTTAACGTGGGCGTTGGATTCATGTCATTCTGAACTCTAAATCAAAAATTACGGACGATTTAGTGTGGGCATGTCAAGTTTATCGTCTATTTAAATTGATCATTCTAAACTGATCACTGTTGCTGGTTGAGCAATGGTTTACAAATGAGCATAATGCTTCGCATCACGCAGTTTCGGATAGATTGGATTACTTGAAGGCTTTTTTGTAGCTATTTCGTTCTTAAATTTTGTAGTTATATAGAAAATTGAGCTCGCTTAACGTGGGCATTGGATTCGTGTCATTCTGAACACTGTATCCAAAGTTAAAGACCATTTAGTGCGGACATGTCAAATTGTACAGCTAGTTAAAATTATCATTCCAAACTGATCATTGGTACTCATTGAGCAATGGTTTACAAATGAAGCATAATGCATGGAATCATGCAGTTTGTGATAGATTGGATTAATTGGAGGCTTTGTTATAGCTATTTCCATCTTGAATTTTGTCACAATATAGAAAATTGAGCTAGTTTAGCATGGGCGTTGGATTCATGTCATTCTGAACTCTGAATCAAAAGCTACGGACGATTTAGTGCGGATATGTCAAATTAATCGCCTTGTTAAATTGATCAGTCTAAACTTATCACTGGAGCTCATTGATCAAAATTTTACAAATGAAGCATAATGCATGGCATCACACAGTTTGGAATACATTGGACTACTTGTAGGATTTGTCATAGCTATTCCGATGTTAAATTTTGTCACAATATAGAAAATTGAACTAGCTTAAAGTGGGTGTTGGATTTATGTCACTATGAACTCTAAATACAAAGTTTAAGACGATTTAGTTTTGATATGTCAAGTTGATCAGCAAGTTAAAATGAACATTTCAAATTCATCATTGGTGCTCATTGTGTAATGGTTTATAAATGAATCATACTGCATGGCATCACACAGTTTGGGATAGATTGGATTACTTGGAGGCTTTGTCGTGGCTATTTTGGTTTTAATTTTTGTTACAATAAAAAAATTCAGCTAGCTTAGCGTGGGTGTTGGATTCATGTCATTCCGAAATTTAAAGCAAAAATTATGGATGATTTAGTGTGGACATGTCAATTTTATCGGCTAGTTAAATTGATCATTCTAAACTGATCACTGGAGCTAGTTGAGCAATGGTCTACAAATGAAGCATAATGCATCGCATCACGCAGTTTGGGATAGATTGGATTACTTGAAGGCTTTGTTGTAGCTATTTCGTTCTGAAATTTTGTCACAATATAGAAAATTGAGCTCGCTTAACGTGGGTGTTGGATTCGTGTCATTTTGAACACTGTATCCAAAGTTAAAGACGATTTAGTGCTGACATGTCAAGTTGTACAGCTAGTTAAAATTATCAATCCAAACTGATCATTGGTACTCATTGAGCAATAATTTACAATTGCAGCATAATGCATGGAATCATGCAGTTTATGATAGATTGGATTAATTGGAAGCTTTGTTATAGCTATTTCAGTCTTACATTTTGTCACAATATAGAAAATTGAGCTAGGTTAACGTGGGCGTTGGATTCATGTCATTCTGAACTCTAAATCAAAAGGTACGGACGATTTAGTGCGGACATGTCAAGTTTATTGCCTAAACTTATCACTGGAGCTCATTGATCAAAAGTTTACAAATGAAGTATAATGGATAGCATCACACAGTTTGGAATACATTGGATTACTTGTAGACTTTGTCATATCTATTTCGTTGTTAAATTTTGTCATAATATAGAAAATTGAACTAGATTAACGTGGGTGTTGGATTTATGTCACTATGAACTCTAAATCAAAAGTTTAAGATGATTTAGTTTGGATATGTCAAGTTGATCGGCAAGTTAACATGATTATTTTAAACTGATCATTGGTGCTTATTGAGCAATGGTTTACAAATGAAGCATAATGCATGGCATCACACAGTTTGGGATAGATTGGATTACTTGGAGGCTTTGTCGTTGCTATTTTGGTTTTAAATTTTGTCAGAATAAAAAAATTGAGCTAGCTTAGCGTGTGTGTTAGATTCATGTCATTCCGAACTCTAAAGCAAAAAATACGGATGATTTAGTGTGGACATGTAAACTTTATCGGCTAGTTAAAGTGATCATTCTAAACTGATCACTAGAGCTCGTTGAGCAAAGGTTTACAAATGAAGAATAATGCATCGCATCACACAGTTTGAGATAGATTGGATTACTTGAATGCTTTTTCGTAGCTATTTAGTTATTAAATTTTGTCACAATATAGAAAATTGAGATCGAGAGCGTTGGATTCGTGTCATTCTGACTACTACATCAAAATGTTCGGACGATTTGGTGTGGACATGTCAATTTGATCGGCCAGTTAAAGTGAACATTCTAAACTGATCATTGGTGCTCCTTGAGTAAAGGCTTATAATTTTAAATGAAGCATAATGCATGACATCATGCAGTTTGGATTACATTGGATTACCGGGAGGAGTTTTCGTAGCTATTTTGGTCTTATATTTTGTCACAATATAGAAAATTGAGTTAGGTTAACATGGACGTTGGATTTGTGTCATTATGAACTGTGAATCAAAAGTTAAGGAAATTTAGTTCAGATATGTCAAGTTGATAAACCTGTTAAAATTATCATTCTAGACTGATCATTGGTGCTCATTGAGCAATGGTTTACAAATGAAGCATAATGCATGGCATCACGCAGTTTGGGGGTAGATTGGATTACTTGGAGGTTTTCTCATAGCTATTTAGGTCTTAAATTTTGTCATAATATAGAAAATTGAGCTAGCTTATGTGGGCGTTGGATTCGAGTCATTTTGAACTCTGAATCAAAAGTTACGGAATTTTAGTGAAGAGATGTCAAGTTGATAAGCTTGTTAATGTGATCATTTTCAACTGATCATTAGTGCTCATTGAAAAATGGTTTACAAACGAAGCATAATGCATGACATCATGCATTTTGGGATAGATTGGTTTACTTGGAGGTTTTCTCGTAGCTATTTTGGTCTTAAATTTTGTCACAACATAGAAAATTGAGCTAGTTTAATGTGGGCATTGGACTTGTGTCATTCTTAACTCTAAATCAAAAGTTTTGGACGACTTAGTGCAGACAGTTCCAGTTGATCGGCCAGTTAAAGTAACCATTTTAAGCTGATCATTAATGCTCCTTGAGTAAAGGCAGATAATAACAAATGAAGCATAATGCATGGCATCATGCAGCTTGGGGTACATTGGATTATTTGGAGGCGTTGTCGTATCTATTTCGGTATTAAATTTTTTCACAATATAGAAAATTTAGCTAGTTTAACGTGGGCGTTGGATTCATGTCATTCTGAACTCTGAATCAAAAGTTAAGTACATTTAGTGCGGACATGTCAAGTTGATAAGCTTGTTACAATGATCAATCTAAACTGATCACTGGTGCTCATTGAGCAATGGTTTAGAGATGAAGCATAATGCATGGCATCAAACATTTTGGGCTACATTGGATTACTTAGAGATATTGTCGTAGCTATTTTGGAATCAAATTTTGTCAAAATATAAAAAATTGAGCTAGCTTAAAGTTGGCATTGGATTCGTATCATTCTGAATGCTAAATCGAAAGATTTGGAAGATTTAGTGAGGACATGGCAAGTTGATCGGCCAGTTAAAGTGACCATTCTAAACTGATCATTGGTGCTCCTTGAGTAAAAGGCTTATAATTAAAATTAAGCATACTGCATGGCATTATGCAGTTTGGGATACATTGCATTATTTGGAGGCTTTGTCCTACCTATTTCGGCCTTAAATTTTGTCACAATAGAAAATTGAGCTAGCTTAACGTGAGCGTTGGATTCATGTCTTTCTGAACTCTAAATCAAAAGTTGCAGACGATTTAGTGCGGACATGTCAAGTTGATAAGCTTGTTAAAATGATCATTCTAAACTAATCATTTGTGCTCATTGAGGAATTGTTTAAAAATGAAGCACAATGCATGGCATCACGGAGTTTGGGGTAGATTAGATTAGTTGGAGATTTTGTCATAGCTATTTTGGTTTTAAATTTCCTCACAATATAGAAAATTGAGCTAGCTTAACGTGGGCATTGGATTCATGTCATTCTGAACTCTAAATTAAAATTTACAGAGGATTTAGTGCGGACATGTCAATTTTATCGACTAGTTAAATTGATCATTCTAAACTGATCACTAGAGCTCATTGACCAAAAGTTTACAAATGGAGCATAATGCATGGCATCACGCAGTTTGGAATAGAATGGATTACTTGGAGGCATTGTCATAGCTATTTCGTTCTTAAATTTTGTAACAATATAGAAAATTGAGCTAGTTTAACATGGGCGTTGGATTCGTGTCATTTTGAACTTTGAATCAAAAGTTAAGAAAATTTAGTGCGGACATGTCAAGTTTATCGGCTAGTTAAATTGATGATTCTAAACTGATCACTAGAGCTCATTGAGCAAAAGTTTACAAATGGAGCATAATGCATGGCATCACGCAATTTGGGATAGGTTGGATTATTTGGAGACTTTGTCATAGCTATTTCGGTCATAAATTTTGTCATAATATAGAAAATTGAGCTAGGTAAACGTGTGCGTTGGATTCTTGTCATTCTGAAATCTGAATAAAAAGTTGAGGAAATTTAGTGCAGACATGTCAAGTTGATAAGTTTGTTAAAATGATCATTCTAAACTGATCATTGTTGCTCATTGAGCAATGGTTTACAAATGACACATAATGCATGGCTTTACGCAATTCAGGGTAGATTGGAATACTTGGCTGTTTTTTTGTAGCTATTTCGGTGTTAAATTTTGTCACAATATAGAAAATTGAGCTAGCTTAACGTGGGAATTGGCTTCGTGTTATTCTTAACTCTAAATCAAAAGTTTCGAACAATTTAGTGCGGACATGTCAAGTTGATCGGCCAGTTAAAGTGACCATTCTAAACTGATCATTGGTGGTCCTTGAGTAAAGGCTTATAATTACAAAGTAAGCATAATGTATGGCATCATGCAGTCTGGGATACATTTGACTATTTCGGCCTTAAATTTTGTCACAGTAGAATATTGATATAGCTTAACGTGGGCGTTGGATTCATGTCATTCTGAACTATAAATCAAAAGTTACGGACGATTTAGTGCGGACATGTTCATTTTATTGGCTAGTTAAATTGATCATTCTAAACTGATCACTTGAGCTAATCGAACAAAAGTTTACCAATGAATCATAATGCATGGTATCACGCAGTTTGGGATAGATTGGATTACTTGGAGGCTTTGTCATAGCTATTTCGTTCTTAAATCCCGATATATAAAATTGAGCTAGATTAATGTGGTTGTTTGATTCATGTCATTTGGAACACTGTATCAAAAGTTAAAGTAGAATTAATGCAAACATGTCAAGTTGAACAGCTAGTTAAAATGATCATTCTAAACTGATCATTGGTGTCATTTAGCAATGGTTTTCAAATGAAGCATACTGATGGCATCATGCAGCTCGGGGTAGATTGGATTACTTGGAGGTTTTGTCGTAGCTATTTTGGTCTTAAATGTTATCACGATATAGAAAGTTGAGTTACCTTAACGTGAACGTTGGTTTCATGTCATTTTGAACATTGTATCAAAAGTTAAAGAACATGTCAAGTTGAACAATTAGTTAAAATTATCATTATAAACTGATCATTGATGCTCATTGAGAAATGGTTTACAAATGAAGCAAAATGCATGGAATCACATAATTTGGAATAGATTGTATTACTTGGAGGCGTTATCGTAGCTATTTCGGTCTTAAATTTTGTCACAATATAGAAAATTGAGATATTTTAACGTGGGCATTGTATTCTTATCATTTTGAACACTATGTCAAAATTTAAAAACGATTTCGTGCAGACATTTCAAGTTTAACAACTAGCTAAAATTATCATTAATTGATCGTTCGTGCTCATTGAGCAATGGTTTTCAAATGAAGCATTATGCATGACATCACGTAGTTTGGGATAGATTGGATTACTTGGAGGTTTTATTGTAGCTATTTTGGTCTTAAATTTTTTCACAGTATAGAAAATTGAGCTAGCTTAATGTGAGCATTGAATTCATGTCATTCTGTACTATAATTCAAAAGTTTAGGACGATTTAGTGCAAAACAGGTCAAGTCGATTGGCCAGTTAAAGTGACCATTCTAAACTGATCATTGGTGCTCCTTGAGTAAAGACATAATTATAAATAAAGCATAATGCATGACATCATGTAGTTTGGGATACATTGGATTATTTGTTGGCTTTGGCATAGCTGTTTCGGTCTTAAATTTTGTCACAATATAGAAAATCGTCCTTAAATCAAAAGTTAAGGACGATTTAGTGCGGAAATGTCAAGTTAATTGGCTAGTTAAATTCATCATTCTAAACTGCTCATTGGTGCTCATTTAGCAAAGGTTTACAAATGAAGCATAATGCATGGCATCACGCAGTTTGGGATAGATTTGATGTGCTCCTTATTAGGATCAAGTCCCCGAATGTCACCACAAGGTTGTGCAAATGATAGTAAACCGAGTGTGGATGCGGAAGTGAAGAAGATAGTGAATCTGTGAGCTTGAATATGGATGGTCTCGAGAACTTGTGTGGAATGAGTGATACTTCTAAAGGATGGTGGAGGATCCTTAGAGTATCAGCTTGGTCTGTGTGAATGATGAAGACCAGACACGTTGGGAAAGAGGGGGAATGAAGTGAAACTTCCAAGGGATATGAACAGCCCTTAGAATTTTGACTCTTCTAAGGAATGGGATGATGATCCAAATTCCTTAATCAAAGAGGTGATCGAACGAGATTAAGAAGAAATTTTTGATAGTAAAATGTTTGTTTTTTTTGTTTGATGATTTGAAAGTACTTATATGATCCAAGGGGTGCAAAGGATCTTGACTGAAGACTAAGAAGTAAAAAACACCTAGACTTATCATTCCTCTTCATTTGCGTGAATAATAGGGTAGAATGGGCTTTGGTGCATCAAGAGGCTGTGGTAAAGAATCTTGGGCTTGCCTCATTAAAATCCTCTCTTAGAAAACCCAAGGGGGCAAAACTAAGAGGAGGGAAAAAAGTTCAATCCAAGATACTTCCCTTGATGAGGTTTAGGTTGCTTGAATCACAACCATGGTGGTTGGATTAGCACACACTAAACTGCACTGAATGGTGTTAAGAAGGTGTTGTCTTGAGTTTAGCTTGCTTGAACCGAGTAATGGGACCATTGGAGATTTGCAAGTCTTCATCTTCTGCTTCCTCTGGTTCTAGCTGTTCCTTAGCTTCCTCATTGGCTTCTTCTTGCTCAGGTTCAAACTGCTCCTTTAGTTCAGGTTCCTTGCTGGCCATGCTTACATCATACTCCCTCTGTTGAGAAGGATTTGACCTCAAATCCGTTTTGATCGTGCTTATGAACCGTGGACTTGGCTTGTTTATAAGTTACACATCTTTGGCAAGCTTTTTCGACATCACTCCTCATATGTGTCCAAAAGAAATGTTCTTGTAGTACATGCAATGTTTTTTCCACGCCAAAGTTACCCATAAGACCACCTGCATGAGCTTCCTTAACAAACAAATCTCGCAAAGAAGAGTTAGGTACACATAGGCGAGTTTCATAAAATAAGAACCCATTACTCTTAAAGTATTTTCCAGCACCAAATTTCTCACAAGCAGCATAAATCTCCTTAAAGTCAGCATCAGTAGCATATAATTCCTTGATTTGTTGAAACCCTAGCAGCTTATCTTCTAAAGAGTTCAAGAGAACATACCTCCAAGAAAGAGCATTGGCTACTATATTCTCTTTACATTTCTTGTACTTGATCACATAAGGGAAGGTTTCAATGAATTCAACCCACCTTACGTGTCTCCTTTTCAGCTTTTGTTGCCCTTTGAGTTGCTTGAGTGATTCATGCTCGGTGTGAATAACAAACTCCTTGGGCCAAAGATAATGTTGCCACGTTTGTAAGGCCCTAACAAGTGCGTAGAGTTTTTTTCCATAGGTTGGGTAATTGAGTGTGGCCCCTCCAAGCTTTTCACTAAAATAGGCTATGGGCTTTCTTTCCTGCATAAGAACAGCACCAATACCAATTCCTGAGGAATCACATTCAATTTCAAAGATTTTATCAATGTTAGGAACAGATAGCACCGGGCAGTGTGTGAGCTTGTCTTTCAAGATTTGGAATGCTTCTTCCAGTGCTTGCTCCCATTTAAAACCCACAATCTTTCTGATAACCTCAGTGAGTGGAGCTGCTAGAGTGCTAAAGTCTTTGAAAAATCTCCGGTAAAACCCAGCAAGACCGTGGAAACTCCTTACTTCTTCGACACTCTCTGGGCTCGGCTACTCCTTGATTGCTTTTATCTTTTCCTCATCGACCTTAATACCATCTGTACTCACAAAAAAACCTAAGAAGACAAGGTTATATTTTCCAAAAGTACATTTCTTAAAATTGGCATATAAGGTTTCCTTTCTAAGTACTTCAAAAACTTTTCTAAGATGTTCAACATGCTGGTCTAAGCTTCGACTATAAACTAGAATGTCATCGAAGTACACTACAACAAAATGACCTATGAAATTTTTAAGAACATGGTTCATCTATCTCATGAAATTGCTAGGTGCATTTGTCAATCCAAAAGGCGTTACTAACCACTCATATAATCATGTGTAGTTTTAAATGTAGTTTTCCACTCATCACCTTCTTTCATCCTAATTTGATGGTATCCACTTTTAAGATCTACCTTAGAGAAGATGCTAGAACCATGCAGTTCATCAAGCATATCATCTAGTCTAGGAATAGGATGACGATACTTTACAGGGATATTGTTGGTGGCTATGCAATCAACACACATCCTCCAGCTGCCATCTTTCTTTGGGACAAGCAAAACAGGCACATCACATGGGCTCATGCATTCGTGGATATGTCTTTTCTCCATGACTACAGTGACTTGTTGTTGAATCTATTTGGTCTCAAGGGGATTGGTTCGGTAGGCTGGTTTATTGGGAAGAGAAGCTCCTGGTAGGAAGTCGATTTGGTGCTCTATTCCTTGAATTGGTGGTAAGCCTTGCGGATGTTCATCCGGAAACACATCCTGAAATTCTTGCAAAACAAGTTGAAATTTGCTAGGAAAATCCTGCATAGATTGATTAGTAATAAAGCATTCTTTAAGCAGAAAGAGTAGGTGTGGTAAGTTACTTCCTGGATGAGGCTTGATCATAAGAGTAGCCAGCTGCTTGGTGGGAGGTTTGGTTGATTGTTTGGGCTTAGTTCGGCTTGAGTTTTGTTCTTTTTCAAAGCTATTTGATCTAGTTGAACCTCCTGTTGGGATAAGGGTACTAGGATGTTCTTGTTACCCTTAAACTCAAATGAATACCTATTAGTAAACCCATCATGTATCACTCTCCTATCCGATTGCCAAGGTCTCCCAAGTAAGATATGACTACCATCCATCGGTAAGATGTCACACAATACCATGTCTTCATACTTTCCTATGTACAAGGGAACTAAGCCCTGGTTCTCTACCTCTAACTCTCCCTCATCATTAAGCCATTAACTTAGAGGATTTAGACCTCTTAATAACCTCAAGCCCTAGCGTTTCTACTATAGTTTCAGTCGCAACATTTGTACAGCTCCCCCATCAAACACTAAGCTACAAAACGCATCCTTAACTAGACAGTGAGTGTGGAATAGGCTCTCTCTTTGGTCAATATTTTCTGCCTTAGTTTGTACATTTAAGGTTCTCCTAGTAACTAAAAGTTGACCTATGTGTGGTATGGCTACATTCTCCACTAAAGACTCAGCATCGGATTGGTCCTCTTCCGATTGTACCTCACCATTAGCCCTAATAACTATGGTTCTCTTATTGGTACATTCTCTAGAGGTAGTGACCAAAACCCTCACACTAAAAACATTGAATATCCCTAGTTTTGATGTTAGAACCCTTATCTCTGCCCTTAAGTTTTAAATCTTCGTCCTTAGCTTGAGGGAATGGTTTGTAATCCTTACTAGACTTATCTCCTTAGATTGAGTAAACCTAGTAGAGTTAGTTCTGGGTTTAGGGTTCTTTCTCTTAAGTTATTTCTCAAACATTATGGCTTTATAAGGAAGCTCTTCTAGTTCAAAAAATGGTGGACCTCTAGTGATGAGGATACCAGGTTGTACATCCAGCCAGGAGACCAGACTGGCCGACCAGGAAGCTTGCCCGAGACAGCCGGACCATCTGGCACGTCTGCCGGACCAAGCAGTACTGCCGGACCCTCGACCAATAGGACCAGACCGGTCAGCATTGCCGGCGGAGAGGCCCAAGCTTCCGGCACACTAGGTGGCGACATGGATGACACCGCCGGTCCCCTTGGTGATGCCACCAACTTCGGGATCAACTTGGCTGGTTCTGAAGGCATTCCAGCCAGTACCTCGCACAGTCCAGCCGGTACAGCCGATCCAGCCGAGTACACGCGCATTTCCACTTCTACACAAGAATACTCGGACCAGATGAGCTACCAGCTCCAGGACATGCACCTAGAGGAAGTCTCTACACCAGTGGTACCTCAAGGAGCAATGACAAGAAGCAGATCAAGGGCACTCTTCCACAAATTCAGCTTATGGGTCGACAAGCTCCTAGAAGAAGATCAACTAAGGACAATGGCCAGAAGTGCAAAGTAGAGTCCAAAGGCTTCTCAACAACACAAGGGACATCAGAGACTTGGGCTCTAGTGGCAAGAGAGGTCAGGGCCCAAAGATTCTTAACCCTACTCCAAGTCGAAGACTAGGAGCAAGGCGCATGCCACAAGGACGGCCACCTTCCATTTCTTGGCCGTGAGGTAAGTTAAGGTAAGTTTTAATTCGAATATAAACCTCTTTCTGTTTTGCAGGGTAGGATCTAGATTCTTTACATTTTTGAGTCAAGAACATTTTAGGAATAGGTCCTTTTTTGGTTATACACTTTTGTATCTTTTCCGTTTGTGCACTTTTGTAAACTTTCCTTTTCTTTATTTGAGACGACCCTAGAAGGTCAAGCTGTCGAGCATATTAATAAGGCTCCTTCCAGCATTATAGTTCGACAACCTTTTTGATATTAATAAAGATAGAACTTTTTCCCCAACAAGTTTTCTCTCAAGAATCTTGTGCGCTTAGAATCTAGTTGAGACCAGCCCTCCTAGCTCTAAGTTTGTGATTTATCACGAGGTTCATCACCCCTCGTGTGGTTCACTTCACCTTTCCATCGAATACCAACCCAAAAACCCCTATCCAAGAAGTCTAAGGTCGAGTTTCTCACCTAACCTTCTCCAAACAGCCCACGCGCATATAAGCCTTGAATCGAGGCTTGTATCATTTTGGTATCAGAGCTTAAAGCTCCTAAACCAGGTTGTTTCTATCCTTTAGCTTGTTTTGTTTTTAGTTCTTGCATTAGTTTAAGTAGCATTCAAGAAAAATCAAAAAAATAGCATCAAACTCCAAACAGAGTGCATCTAGCCTTCTACGTGTATCACTAGAGTTTAGATTCACTTTTGCATTGCCATTCACATTTTTCTTTTTGTTTAATTCATATTTCTATTATTTTTAAGTTAAATTAAAAAGATAAGAAAAAGAAGAAAAGAAAATAGGAAAAATACCAAAAGATTTCGAATTGGACAGCTAGCAATAGTTGTCAAGAAAATTTCATTTTATTCAAATATCCTTATATTCGAATTTTCCATTCCTTAGAATTTTCCATTCCTTAGAATTTTCCTTTTTGCATTTTTTTCGAATCCCTTATAAAAAGAAAACCCTCCTAACAACTTAGGAGTAGCATAACTTGTTTTATTCCTTGTAGTACGCAATGGGAGAAGAAAATAGAGATGCAGCCGAGGCCATGATGGCCATGTTCACCACACTCCAAACACAACTCGCATCCATAGGCGAGTGATTGGAGCGTTTGGACAGGCCTGTGAGATTCCAGACCATAAGGCACGTGAGAGCTGAGCAAGACCTTCCTGAGGGTCCTGAGCACCTTAGGACACAGCACAAACAGGAGGAACCCCAGCCAGATGGAGATGAGGACACACAACCTCACAACCATCACCATATGCCAAGAGGACTTCCACGCAACCAGAGGCAGAAGATGATGGCTTCGAGCCATATGGTCTTCACCAGAGACCAAGGATGCCTCCTAGACATCATGAGGATGGAGCTGAACACGCCTACAACTGGGTAACTCATCCTGATGTTAAGCTAACTCCTCCTAGTTTTGCAGGAAAAGTAGACCCCGAGGCTTACCTAGATTGGGAAAGAAGAATGGATCATATCTTTGGTCATTACAACCAACCAGGGCCTAGGAGAGTCTCAATGGCAGTAGCACAACTCACGGACAATGCCCTCATCTGGTGGGATCGTTAGGTATCTGACAGAAGGAGGAAGAGAATGAGGCCCATAGACTCATGGGTCAACATGAAAGACCTCATGCGACAAAGGTTTGTTCCACCTTACTTTCATAGAGACTTGCAACGACGTTTTCGTACTCTTAAACAGGGTACTAGATCAGTAGAGGAGTACTATGAAGAGTTCGAGAAGCTAAGGAACAGATTGGAGCTCAATGATGATGAAGAAGCATTGATGGCACAATTCTTGGATGGACTCCAAGAAAGAATCAGCCGCAAGGTGGAAAGGCAAATCTACACTGACTTCAAAGACTTGTTCCACCTATCTGTCCAGGCTGAGCAGCACATCAAACATAAGAGCCAAGACATCCGCAGCAAGCCTAAGACACCTTGGGCACCAAGCAACATGCCCAAGCCCGTAGACAAAGGCAAGAGAATAGAGATCGAGTCAAGGTTCAAGAGCAAGCCTCCTGAACCCACCTGTGACCAGAGAGAGCCTCGTAAGTCTTCTAACCCTCAAAGATCACGTGACATCACTTGTTTCAAGTGTAGGGGTCGTGGACACATCTCAAGGGAGTGCCCAAACAACCGGGTCATGTTGATTAGGGAGGCTGGAGAATATGGGTCCCAAGATGAAGAGGACTATGAACCAGAAGAGGAATATGGTGACATTGAGTACCCTGATGTGGGGGGAAGTGCTGGTCACTAGAAGCATCCTCAGTGCAATGGTGGATCCTTCAGAGACCATCCAAAGGGAGAACATCTTCCACAGCCATTGCACCATCAAGGGCAAGGTATGTAACCTCATCATAGATGGTGGTTCTTGCAGTAACGTTGCTAGTGCATATATGGTTGATAAGCTAGGTCTAGAGAAGACAAGGCATCCTCGACCATATAGACTGAGATGGCTGGATGACAAAGTGGAGCTCAAGATCCATGAGCAAGTCACTGTGCCATTCAGTGTGGGCAAGTACCAAGACCAAGTCGTGTGCGACGTGGTGCCCATGCAAGCTGGCCATCTTCTGCTAGGAAGACCATGGCAGTTTGACAAAGAGACCAGGCATGATGGCCGAACCAATCTCTACACTTTTGTACATGACAAAAGAAAGGTCAGCTTGGCTCCTCTTACACCTGCCCAGGTACAAAAGCTACAACTCCAAATGAGTAAGGAAAAGAAACTTATCAAGTCTAATTTTCTTATTCAACCAAGCCATGTCCGGAGACCTTTAGCCTCAAAGGATTTAATGTTACTAATGGTCTTCAAAGAAATTTTGAGTATAGAACAGGAACAGGTAGAGCTACCTCCTGAAGTAGCAAATTTCCTCACAAGTTCTAGGATGTGTTTCCAGAGGAGATACCAGCAGGCTTGCCTCCTTTACGTGGCATAGAACACCAGATCGATCTAGTGCACTCAGCAACCAAGAAGACACCATTTGAAGTAGTATACGGCTTCAACCCTCTCACCCCATTGGAGCAAACGCCACTACCACCAGCTGAGATGACCAACCTCAACAGAGCATCCAAGGCAGAGTTCATAAGGAGGTTGCACCAGAAGGTAGCAGAAAACTTGGAGAAGAGGACCGGACAGTACGTGACTCATGCCAACAAGGGAAGAAAGGAGGTGATCTTTCAACCAGGCGATTGGGTGTGGCTACACCTACGGCAGGAGAGGTTCCCAAACCTAAGCAGTTCCAAGCTAGCACCAAGAGGAGATGGACCATTCAGAGTGCTCGAGAGGATCAACAACAACGCCTACCGGATCGAGCTCCCAGGTGAGTTTAATGTGTCCAATACGTTCAATGTTACTGACTTAGCCCCTTTCCATGCAGATGAACCAGTTTTGAGGACAAAACCTACTGAAGAGGGAGGGGATGATGAGGACACCAGGTCGTACATCCAGCCAGGAGACCAGACTGGCCGACCAGGAAGCTTGCCCGAGAAAGCCGGACCATCTGGCACGTCTGCCGGACCAAGCAGTACTGCCGGACCCTCGACCAATAGGACCAGACCGGTCAGCATTGCCGGTGGAGAGGCCCAAGCTTCCGGCACACTACGTGGCGATGTGGATGACACCACCGGTCCCCTTGGTGATGCCACCAACTCCGGGATCAACTTGGCCGGTCCTGAAGGCATTCCGGCCAGTACCTCGCATAGTCCAGCCGGTACAGCCGATCCAGCCGAGTACACGCGTATTTCCACTTCTACACAAGAAGACTCGGACCAGATGAGCTACCAGCTCCAGGACATGCACCTAGAGGAAGTCTCTACACCAATGGTACCTCAAGGAGCAATGACAAGAAGCAGATCAAGGGCACTCTTCCACAAATTCAGCTTATGGGTCGACAAGCTACTAGAAGAAGATCGACTAAGGACAATGGGCCAGAAGTGCAAAGTAGAGTCCAAAGGCTTCTCAACAACACAAGGGACATCGGAGACTTGGGCTTTAGTGGCAAGAGAGGTCAGGGCCCAAAGATTCTTAACCCTACTCCAAGTCGAAGACTAGGAGCAAGGTGCGTGCATGCCACAAGGACAGCCACCTTCCATTTCTTGGCCGTGAGGTAAATTAAGGTAAGTTTAAATTCGAATATATGCCTCTTTCTTTTTTGCAGGGTAGGATCTAGATTCTTTACATTTTTGAGTCAAGAACATTTTAGGAATAGGTCCTTTTTCGGTTATACACTTTTGTATCTTTTCCATTTGTGCACTTTTGTAAACTTTCCTTTTCTTTATTTGAGTCGACCCTAGAAGGTCAAGCTGTCGAGCATATTAATAAGGCTTCTTCCAGCATTGTAGTTCGACAACCTTTTTGATATTAATAAAGATAGAAATTTTTCCCCAACAAGTTTTCTCTCAAGAATCTTGTGCGCTTAGAATCTAGTTGAGACCAGCCCTCCTAGCTCTAAGTTTGTGATTTATCACGAGGTTCATCACCCCTCATATGGTTCACTTCACCTTTCCATCAAATACCAACCGAAAAACCCCTATCCAAGAAGTCTAAGGTCGAGTTTCTCACCTAACCTTCTCCAAACAGCCCACGCGCATATAAGCCTTGAATCGAGGCTTGTATCATTTTGGTATCAGAGCTTAAAGATTATTTCTATCTTCTTTTCCCGTTCTATGTATTCCTCAGGGTCATTCGTTCCATGGAAAGAGGGAATTTTGATCTTAAGGCCAGCTAAAATGTTGCAAGGGTTAGGTTGATTATTCCTAGGTATCTGGTTTTCTTGTGGCCTTCTTCTCCTAGATTGCTGTGACCTAGATGAGTGACTTTAATAATTCTCAGTATCAGAAGGTGGTTGGTGTCTCCTCAGTCGGTCATTCATGGATCTTTTATCTCAGCCCTCATGGTTGCCATACTTTCATTCATCATGGCTTTAAAGGAATCGATAAATTGTGTTGTTGGAGTTTGAGGATTCCTATCCATTGTCTGTTCCCTCCATGGTTCTTGACAAATGCTGACCAATAAATAAGTAAAATACTCAAAGGAGAACACAAAGTAGAACACACAAATCGTAAAAGACAAAGACAAAAAGAGAAAAAAAGAAAAAAAAACCAAAAATTTTAATATCAAAAACTTATTCTTAATCTCGTTTGATCACCTCTTGGATTAAGGAATTTGGATAATCATCGCATTCCTATCAAGTGCCGAAAGTCTAAGGGCTGTTCATATTCCTTGAAAGTTTCACCTCATTCCACCTCTTGCCCAACATGTCTGGTCTTCATCATTCACAGAGAGCAAGCTTATAGTCTAAGGATCTTCAACCATCCATTAAAAAATCACTCATTCCACAAGTTCTAGAGACCATCCATCTTCAAGCTCATGGATTCACCATCTTCTTCACTTCCGCATCCACATTCGGTTTACTATCATTTGCACAACCTCTTGGAGACATTCAGGGACATGATCCTAACCAGGATCACCTCAAGATTGGATTACATGGAGACTTTGTCATAGCTATTTCGGTGTAAAATTTTGTCACAATATAGAAAATTGACCTAGCTTAACATGGGCATTGGATTCGTATCATTCTGAACTCTAAATCAAAAGTTATAGGCAATTAAGGGCGGACATGTAAGGTTGATCGGCCATTTAAAATTATCATTCTAAACTGATCATTGGTGCTCTCTTAGTAAAGGCTCATAAATGAAGCATAATACATGTCATCACGAAGTTTGGGATACATGGGAGTACTTGGAGGCTTTTTCGTAGCTCTATCAGCTTCACATGTTGTCACAATATGAAAAATTGAGCTAGCTTAATGTGGGCGTTGGACTCATGTATTTTTGATCTCTAAATCAAAAGTTAAACACAATTTAGTGCAAACATGTCAAGTTGATCAGCTAGTTAATATGATCATTCTAAATTGATCATTGGTGCTCATTGAGTAAAGGCTTATAAATGAAGCATAATTCATGGCATCACGAGTTTGGGATAGATTGGATTACTTGGAGGCTTTTTCATAGTTATTAAGGTCTAATGTTCTGTGACAATATCGAAAATTGAGCTAGCTTAACGTGGTCGTTGGATTCATGTCATTTTGAATTCTAAGTCAAAAGTTACGGGCGATTAAGTGCGTACATGTCAAGTTGATCGGCGAGTTGAAATGGTCATTCTTAACTGATCATTGTGCTCCTTGAGTAAAGGCTTATAAATGAAGCATAATTCATGACATCACGCAGTTTGGGATACATTGTATTACTTGGAGGCTTTGTAGTTGCTCTTTCAGTCTCAAATGTTGTAACAATATGGAAATTTGAAATAGCTTAATGTGGGCATTGGACTCATGTTATTTCGAGCTCTAAATCAAAGTTAAAGAGGATTTAGTGCGAACTTGTCAAGCTTTTCAGCTAGTTTAAATGATAATTCTAAACTGATCATTGGTTCTCCTTGAGTAAAGGCTTATAAATGAAGCATAATGCATGGCATCACGCAGTTTTAGATACATTGGATTACTTCGAGGATTTGTAGTAGCTATTTCAGTCTCAAATGTTTTCACAATATGGAAAATTAAGCTAGCTTAACGTGGGCGTTGGACTGATGTGATTTTGAGCTCTAAATCAAAACTTAAGACAATTTAGTGCTTCTTGACCATTGGTGCTTCTTGAGCAAAGGATTATAAATGAAGCATAATGCTTGGAATCACGCAGTTTGGGATAGATTGGATTAGTTGGAGGCTTTGTCATAGCTATTTTGGTATTAAATTTTGTGACAATATAGAAACTTGAGCTAGCTTAATGTGGGTGTTTGATTCGTTTCATTTTGAACTCTAAATCAAAAGTTACAGACGATTTTGTGTGTATATGTCAAGTTGATCGGCCTGTTAAAATGATCATTGGTGCTCCTAGAATAAAGGCTTATAAATGAAGCATAATGCATGCCATCAGGCAGCTTGGGATACATTGGATTACTAGGAGGCTTTGTAGTAGCTCTTTCAGTTTCAAATCTTGTCACAATATGGAAAATTGAGGCAGCTTAACGTGGGTGTTGGACTCATGTTATATTGAGTTCTTAATCAAAAGACTAAGACGATTACAAGCGGACATGTAAAGTTGATCAGCTAGTTAAAATGATCATTCTAAACTGATCATTGGTGCCCCATGAATAAAAGCTTATAAATAAAGCATAATGCATGGCATCATGCTGTTTGGTATACATTTGATTACTTGGAGGCTATGTCGTAGCTCTTTCATTCTCAAAATTTGTCACAAAATAGAAAATTGAGCTAGCTTAACATGGGCGTTGAATTCGTGTCATTCTGAACTCTAAATCAGAAATTTCGGACAATTTAGTGCGGACATATCAAGGTTATCGGCCAGTTATAATGATCATTCTAATCTGATCATTGCTGCACCTTGAGTAAAGGCTTATAAATGAAGCATAATGCATGGCTTCCCACAGTTTGGGATAAATTGGATTACTTGGAGGCTTTGTCGTAGCTATTTTGGTAATAAATTTTGTCACAATATAGAAAATTGAGGTAACGTAATGTGGGCATTGGACTCGTGTCATTCTGAATCCTAAATCAAAAGTGACGGACGACTTAGTGCGGACATGTCTTGTTGATCGAGCAGTTAAAATGATCATTCTAAACTGATCATTGGTGCTCCTTTAGTAAAGACTTATAAATGGAGCATAATCCATGGTATCACGCATTTTGGGATATATTGGATTCCTTGGAGGCTTTGTCGTAGCTCTTTCCATCTCAAATATTGTCACAGTATTTAAAATTGAGTTAGATTAACGTGGCCGTTGGATTCATGTTATTCTGAACTCTAAATCGAAAGTTACAGAAGATTTAGTGCATACATATCAAGTTTATTGGCCAATTAAAATGATAATTCTTAACTGATCATTGGTTCTCCTTGTGTAAATGCTTATAAATGAAACATAATTCTTGGCTTGATGCACTTTGTGATACATTGGATTACTTGGTGGCTTTGCCATAGCTATTTCGGTCTTCAATTTCGTACGAATATAGAAACTTAAGCAAGATTAATGTCGGCATTTCATTCATGTCATTCTCCCGCTAAATAAAAATTTATGGACGATTTAGTGGTGACATGTCAAGTTTATTGGCTAGTTAAATTGAACATTCTAAACTAATCATTGGTGCCCATTAAGCAAAGGTTTACAAATGAAGAATAATGCATGGTATCACGCAGTTTGGGATAGATTGGATTACTTGGACACTTTTTCAAAGCTATTTCAGTCTTCAATTTCATCACAATATAGAAAATTGAGCAACCTTAACGTGGGCATTGGATTCGTGTCATTCTGAACTCTAAATCAAAAGTTACAGATGATTTAGTACGGATATGTCAAGGTGATCTTATAGTTCAAATGATCATTATAAACTGATCATTGGTGCTCCTTGACTAAAGGCTTATAAATGGATCATAATGGCATCACATAATTTAGGATACATTGGATCACTTGCAGGCTTTGTTGTAGATTTTTCATTCTCAAATATTCTCACAATATTGAAAACTGAGCTAGATTAACGTGGACGTTGGAGTCATGTCATTTTGAGCTATAAATCAAATATTAAAGACGATTTAGTGTGGACATTTCAAATTGATCAGCTAGTTAAAATGATCCTTCTAAACTGATCATTGGTGCTCATTGAGCAAAGGTTTACAAATGAGGCATAATGCATGGCATCACACAGTTTAGGATAGATTGGATTACTTGGAGGCTTTGTCATATGTATTTCGGTCTTAATTTGTCATAATATAGAATATTAGGCTAGCTTAACATGGGCATTGGATTAATGTCTTTTTGCCTCTAAATCAAAAGCTACGGACGATTTAGTGTTGACATGTCAAGTTCATCGACTAGTTAAATTGAACATTCTAAACTAATCATTAGTGCCTATTAAGCAAAGGTTTACAAAGGAAGCATAATGCATGGCATCACGCAGTTTGGGAGAGATTGGATTACTTGGAGGCTTTGTCGTAGCTATTTCATTATTAAATTTCATCACTATATAGAAAATTGAGATAGCTGAAGGTGGGCGTTGGATTCATGTCAATCTGAATTTTAAATCAAATCTTGTGCACTATTTTGTGTGGAATTTTCAAGTTGATTGGCTAGTTAAAATGATCATTCTAAACTGATCATTGCTGCTCTTTGAGTAAAGAATTATAAATGGAGCATAATGGCATGACATATTTTAGGATACATTGGATTAATTGGAAGCTTTATCATAGCTCTTTCAGTCTGAAATTTTGTCACAATATTGAAAATTGAGCTAGATTAACGTGGGCGTTGGATTCATGTCATTTTGAGCTCTAAATCAAATAATAATGACGATTTAGTGCGGACATGCCAAGTTGATCAGATAGTTAAAATGATTATTCCAAACTAATCATTGGTACTCATTGAGTAAAGGTTTACAAATGAGGCATAATGCATGGCATCACACAGTTTGGGATAGATAGGATTACTTGGAGGCTTTGTCATGGCTATTTCAGTCTTAAATTTTGTCACAATATAGAATATTGAGCTTGCTTAACAATGCATGGCATCACACAGTTTGGGATAGATTGGATTACTTGGAGGCTTTGTAATGGCTATTTCAGTCTTAAATTTTGTCACAATATAGAATATTGAGCTAGCTTAACGAGGGCATTGGATTCGTGTCTTTCTGCCTCTAAATTAAAAGTTATGGAAGATTCAGTGCTAACATGTCAAGTTTATCGGCTAGTTAAATTGAACATTCTAAAGTAATCATTGGTGCCAAGTAAGCAAAGGTTGACAAATGAAGCATAATGCATGGCACCACGTGATTGGGATAGATTGGATTACTTGGAGGCTTTGTCGTAGCTATTTCAGTCTTAAATTTCTTCACAATATAGAAAATTGGAGTTAACGTGGGCATTGGTTTCGTGTCATTCTGAACTCTAATTCAAAATTTACGCACGATTTAGTTTGGACATGTCAAGTTGATCTGCCAGTTAAAATTATCATTCTAAACTGATCATTGGTGCTCATTGGGCAAAGGTTTACAAATGAGGCATAATGCATAGCATCACACAGTTTGGGATACATTGCATTATTTGGAGGCTTTGTCATATCTATTTCGGTTTTAAATTTTATCAAAAAATAAAATATTTATCTAGCTTAACGTGGGTAATGGATTCATGTCTTTCTGCCTCGAAATCAAAAGTTATGGACGATTTTAGTGCTGACATGTCAAGTTTATCGGCTAGTTAAGTTGAACATTCTAAACTAATCATTGGTACCGATTGAGCGAAGGTTTACAAATGACGCATAATGCATGGCATCACGCAGTTTGGGATAGATTGGATTACTTGGAGGCTTTGTCGTAGCTGTTTCGTTCTTAAATTTCATCACAATATAGAAAAATGAGCTAGCTTAAAGTGGGCGTTGGATTCATTTCATTATGAACTCTAAGTCAAAAGTGAAGGAAAATTTTGTGTGGACTTCAAGTTGATCGGCTAGTTAAAATGATCAATCTAAAATGATCATTGCTGCTCCTTGAGTAAAGGCTTATAAATGGAGCGTAATGGAACCATGTAGTTTGGGATACATTGGATTACTTGGATGGTTTGTCGTAGCTTTTGGAGTCTCAAATGTTGTCACAATACTGAAAATTAAGATAGATTAACGTGGACGTTGGATTCATGTCATTTTGAGCTCTAAATCAAATATTCAAGACGATTTAGAGCGGACATGTCAACTTGACCAGCTAATTAAAATGATCATTCTAAACTGATCATTGGTGGTCATTGAGCATAGGTTTACAAATGAGGCATAATTCATGGCATCACACAGTTTGGGATAGACTGGGTTACTTGGAGGCTTTGTCATAGCTATTTTGGTCTTACATTTTGTCACAATATAGAATATTGAGCTAGCTTAACGTGGATGTTTGATTCATGTCATTCTGAACTCTAAATCAAAGCTTATAGACGATTTAGTGCGGGCATGTCAAGTTGATTTGCCAGTTAAAATTATCATTCTAAACTGATCATTGGTGCTCCTTGAGAATAGGCTTATAAATGAAGCATAATGGCATCACACAGTTTGATTACTTGGAGGATTTGTCGTTGCTCTTTCCCTCTCAAATATTGTCACAATATTCATTATTGAGCTAGATTAACGTTGGCATTGGATTCATGTCATTTTGAGCTCTAAATCAAATGTTAAAGACGATTTAGTGTGGACATGCTAAGTTGATTAGCTAGTTAAAATGATGATTCCAAACTGATCGTTGGTGCTCATTGAGCAAAGGTTTAAAAATGAAGCGTAATGCATGGCATTACGCAGTTTTGGATAGATTAGATTACTTGGAGTCTTTGTCATACCTATTTCAATCTTAGAGTTGTCACAATATAGAATATTCACTTAGCTTAACGTGGGCGTTGGATTCATGTCATTATGAACTCTAAATCAAAAGTTATGTACGATTTAGTGTGGACATGTCAAGTTGATCAGCCAGTTTAAATGAACTTTCTAAACTAATCATTGGTGCTAATTGAGTAAAGGCTTATAAATGAAGCATAATGCATGGTATCGCGCAGTTTATGATACATTGGATTACTTGGAGGCTTGTAATAGCTGTTTCAGTCTCAAATGTTGTCACAATATTGAAAATTGAGCTAGATTAACATGGGTGTTGCATTCATGTCCTTTTGAGTTCTAATTAAAATGTTAAAGACGATTTAGTTTGGACATGTCATGTTGATCAGCTAGTAAAAGTAATCATTTTAAACTGATCATTGGTGCTCATTGACCCAAGGTTTGCAAATGAAGCATAATGCATGACATCTCGGAGTTTTGGATCGATTGGATTACTTGGAGGCTTTGTCGTAGCTACTTAATTCTTAAATTTTATCACAATATAGAAAATTGAGCTAGCTTAACGCGGGCTTTGGATTGGTGTCACTCTGAACTCTAAATCAATAGTTACGGACGACTTAGTGCGGATATGTCAAGTTGATCGGCCAGTTATAATGATCATTCTAAAATGATCATTGGTGCTCCTTGAGTAAAGGTCTATAAATGAAGCATAATTCATGGCATCACGCAGTTTGGGATACATTGGATTACTTGGAGGTTTTGTCGTAGATCTTTCAGTCTCAAATATTGTCACAATATTAAAAATTGAGGTAGATTAACGTGGGTGTTGGATTCATGTCATTTTGAGCTTTAAATCAAATGTTAAAGACGATTTAGTGCTCACATGTCAAGTTGATCAGCTAGTTAAAATGATCATTCTAAACTAATCATTGGTGCTCATTGAGTAAAGGTTTAAAAATGAAGCATAATGCATGGCATCACACAGTTTGGGATAGATTGGATTACTTAGAGGCTTTGTCGTAGCTATTTAGGTCCTAATTTTATCAATATATTGAAAATTGAGCTACCTTAACATGGACATTGGATTCGTGTCATTATGAACTCTTAATCAAAAAATAAGGATGACTTAGTGCGAACATGTCAAGTTATCAACCAGTTAAAATAATAATTCTAAACTGATCATTAGTCGTCCTTGAGTAAAGGCTTTTATAAATGAAGCATAATGCATGGCATCATATAGATTGGAATACATTGGATTATTTGAAGGCTTTGTGGTATCTCCTTCAGTCTCAAATGTTGTCACACTATTGAAAATTGAGCTAGATTAATGAGGGCATTGGATTTGTGTCATTCAGAACTCTAAATCAAAAGTTACGTACGATTTAGTGCATACATGTCAAGTTGATCGGCCAATTAAAATTATCATTCTTAACTGATCATTGGTGCTCCTATAGTAAAGGCTTATAAATGAAACATAATACATGGCATCATGAAGTTTGGGATACATTGGATTACTTGGAGGCTTTGTCTTAAATGTTTCAGTATAAAATGTTGTCACAATTATGAAAATTGAGCTTGATTAACACGAGCGTTGGATTCATGTAATTTTGAGTTCTAACTCAAATGTTAAAGACGATTTAGTGGGGACATTTCATGTTTATCAGCTAGTTAAAATGATCATTCTTAACTGATCATTGTTGCTCATTGAACAATGGTTTAAAAATGAAGCATAATGCATGGCAACACGGAGTTCGGGATAGATTGGATTACTTAGAAGCTTTGTCGTAGCTATTTTAGTCTTAAATTTTGTCGCAATATAGGAAACCTAGCAAGCTTAACGTGGGCATTAGATTCATGTCATTCTGAACTCTAAATCAAAAGTAACGTACGATTAAGTACTGAGATCTCAAGTTTTTTGGCTAGTTAAATTGAACATTCTAAACTAATTATTGCTGCTCATTGAGCAATATTTTGCAAATGAAGCATAAAGCATGGCATCATGCAGTTTTGGATAAATTGGATTACTTGGTGGCATTGTCATTGCTATTTCAGTCTTAAATTTTATCACAATATAGAAAATTGAGCTAGATTAATGTGGGCGTTGGATCGTGTCATTTTAAACTCTAAATGAAGAGTTACAGACGATTTAGTTCGGACATGCCAAGTTGATCGGCCAGTTAAAATGATCATTCTAAACTTATCATTGGTGCTCCTTGAGTAAAGGCCTATAAATGAAGCGTAATCCATGGCATCACACACTTTGGGATACATTGGAATACTTTGAGGTTTTGTGGTAGCTATTTCAGTCTCAAATAATATCACAATATTCAAAATTGTGCTAGATTAATGAGGGCGTTAGATTCATGTCATTTTGAGCTCTAAATCAAATGTTAAAGACGATTTAGTATGGACATGTCAAGTTGATCAGATATCTAAAATGATCATTCTAAACTGATCCTTGTTTCTCCTAGATTAAAGGGTTATATCTGAAGCATAATACTTGCCATCACACAGTTTGGGATCAATTGGATTACTTGGAGGCTTTTTCGTAGCTGATTGAGTCTGAAATGTGTTCACAATATTGAAAATTGATCTAGATTAACGTGGGCGTTGGATTCATGTCATTTTGAGTATTAAATCAAATGCACAAGATTATTTAGTGCTGACATGTCAAGTTGATCAGCTAGTTGAAGTGATCAATGTAAACTGATTATTGGTGCTCATCGATGAAATGTTTACAAATGAATCATAACGCATGGCATCCCGCAATTTTGGATAGATTGGATTACTTGAAGGCTTTGTCGTATTTCGTCACAATATAGAAAACTGAGCTAGCTTAATGTGGACATTGTATTCGTGTTATTCTGACCTCTAAATCAAACGTTACAGATGATTTAGTGCGTACATGTCAAGTTGATCAGTTAGTTAAAATGATCATTCTAAACTGATCATTGGTCCTCCTTGAGTAAAGGCTAATAAATGAATCATTAATGAAGCATAATGGCATCAGGCAGTTTGGGATACATTGCTTACTTGGAGGCTTTGTCGTAGCTCTTTCAGTCTCAAATGTTGTCACATTATTGAAAAATGAACTAGATTAAAATGGATGTTGGGTTCGGGTCATTCTGAACTCTAAATCAAAAGTGACAGATGATTTAATGTATACATGTCAAGTTGATCGGCCAATTAAAATGATCATTCTGAACTGATCATTGGTGGTCCTTGAGTACACGCTTATAAATGAAACATAAATGAAGCATAATGGCATCATGCAGTTTGGGATACATTGATTACTTGGAGGGTTTTCGTAACAATTACATTCTTAACTTTTGACACAATATAGAAAATTGAGCAAGCTTAACGTGGGCATTGGATGCATGTCATTATGTACTCTAAATCAAAAGTTACAGACGATTTAGTGCTGACATGTCAAATTTATCGGCTATTTAAATTGAACATTATAAAGTAATCACTTGTGTTCATTGAGCAAATTCTTACAAATGAAGCATAATGCATGACATCACGTAGATTGGGATAGACTAGATTACTTGGAGGCTTTGTTGTAGCTATTTTAGTGTTAAATTTTGTCACAATATAGAAACTTGAGCTAGATTAATGTGGGCATTGGATTTGTGTCATTTTGAACTATAAAACAAAGGTTACGGACAATTTAGTGTGGACATGTCAAATGTATCAGCTAGTTAAAATGATCATTCTAAACTGATCATTGGTGCTCCTTTGAGTAAAGGTTTATAAATGGAGCATAATCAATGGGATCACGCAGTTTGGGAGACATTGGATTACTTGGAGGCTTTGTTGTAGCTCTTTCAGCCTCAAATATTGTAACAATATTGAAAATTGAGGTAATAACGTGGGCGTTGGATTCATGTCATTTTAAGCTCTAAATAAAATGATAAACACGATTTAGTATGGACATGTAAAGTTGATTAGATACCTAAAATGATCATTCTAAACTGATCATTGGTGCTCATTGAGTAAAGGTTTAAAATGAAGCATAATGCATGGTATCACACAGTTTGGGATATATTGAATTACATGGAGGCTTTTTCAAAGCTATTTCAGTCCTAAATTTTGTCACAATACAGAAAATTGAGCAACCTTAATGTTGGCATTGGATTCATGTCATTCTGAACTCTAAATCAAAAGTCATCGACGATTTAGTGCTGGCATGTCAAGTTTATCGGCTTGTTAAACTGAACATTCTATACTAATCATTGGGGCTCATCGAGCAAAGTTATACAAATGATGCCTAATGCATGGCATCATGAAGTTTGGGATAGATTGGATTATTTGGAGTATTTTTCATAGCTATTTCAGTCTTATATTAGATCACAATATAGAAAATTGATCTAGCCTAACGTGGGTGTTTTATTCGTGTCATTGTGAACTGTACATCAAAAGTTACATACGATTTAGTGTGAACGTGTCAAGTTGATCAGCCAGTTAAAATGATCATCCTAAACTGATCATTGATGCTCCATGAGTACATGATTACAAAAGGAGCATAATCCATGTCATCACGCAGTTTGGGATATATTGCCTTACTTGGAAGCTTTGTTGTAGCTCTTTCAGTCTCAAATATTGTCACAGTATTGAAAATTGAGCTAGATTAGCGTTGGAGTTGGATTCTTGTCATTTTGAACTCTAAATAAAATGTTGAAGATGATTTAGTGCAGACATGTCAAGTTGATCAGCAAGTTAAAATGTTCATTCTAAACTGATCATTGGGACTCATTGAACAAAGGTGTACAAATGAGACATAATGCATGAATTCACTCAGTTTGGGATATATTGGATCGATTTGAGGCTTTTTCGTAGCTATTTTGGTCTTAAATTTTGTCACAATATAGAATACTGAGCTAGCTCAACGTGGGCATTGGATTCGTGTCATTCTGAACTCTAAATAAAAAAATATAGACGATTTAGTGCATACATGTCAAGTTGATCAGCCAATTAAAATAATCATTCTTAACTGATAATGGGCGCTCCTTGAGTAATGGCTTATAAATGAAGCATAATGCATGACATCATGCAGTTTGGGATACATTGGATTATTTGGAGTCTTTGTCGTCGCTATTTCGGTCCTAAATTTTGCTACAATATAGAAAATTGTGCAAGCTTAACGTGAGCTTTGGTTCATGTCATTCTAAACTCTAAATCAAAGTTATGGACGATTTTGTGTTCGCATGTCAAGTTGATCAGCTAGTTAAAATGATCATTTTAAACTGATCACTGGTGCCCCTTGAGTAAAGGCTTATAAATAGAGCATAATCAATGTCATCACGCAGTTTGGGATACATTGGATTAATTGGAGGCTTTACGTAGCTCTTTCAGTCTCAAATATTGTCACAATATTGAAAAGTTAGCTAGATTAGCATGGGCGTTGGATTCATGTCATTTTAAGCCATAAATCAAATGTCAAAGACGATTTAGTACGGAAATGACAAGTTGATCAGCTAGCTAAAATGATCATTCTAAACTGATCATCGGTGCTCATTGAGTCAAGGTTTAAAATGAAGCATACTGCATGGCATCACGTAGTTTGGGATGAATTTGATTAGTTGGAGGCTTTGTCGTAGCTATTTTTGGTCTTAAATTTTATCAAAATATAAAAAATTGATCAAGCTTAATGTTGGCATTGGATTCATGTCATTCTGAACTCTAAATCAAAAGTTACGGATGACTTAGTGCTGGCATGTCAAGTTTATCAGCTAGTTATATTGAACATTCTAAACTAATCATCGGTGCTCGTTGATCAAAGATTTACAAATGAATCATAATGCATGGCATCACGCATATTGGGATAGATTGGATTATTTGGACGGTTTTTGTAGCTGTTTAAGTCTTAAATTTTATCACAATATAGAAAATTGAGCTAGCTTTACATGGGCGTTGGATTCGTGTCATTCTGAACTCTAAATCAAAAGTTACAGACGGATGATTAAGTGCAGACATGTCAAGTTGATCGGCCAGTTAAAATTATCATCCTAAACTGATCATTGGTGCTCCTTGAGTACATGCTTATAAATGGAGCATAATCCATTGTATCACCTAGTTTGGGATACATTGGAGTAATTGGAGGCTTTGTCGTAGCTCTTTCAGTCTCAAATATTGTTATGATATTGAAAATTGAGCTAGATTAGCGTTGGTGTTGGATTCTTGTCTTTTTGAAATCTAAATCAAATGTTAAAGACGATTTAGTGCGCACATGTCAAGTCGATCAACTAGTTGAAATGATCATTCTAAACTGATCATTGATGCTCATTGAGCAATGGCTTACAAATGAAGCATAATTCATGAAATCACACAGTTTTGGATAGATTTTATTACTTGGAGGCTTTATTGTACCTATTCCGGTCTTAAATTTTGTCACAATATAGAAAATTAAGCTAGCTTAACGTGGGCATTGGGTTCGTGTCAATGTGAACTCTAAATCAAAAGTTTCGGACAATTTAGTCCATACATGTCAAGTTGATCGGCCAGTTAAAGTGACCATTCTGAACTGATCATTCTAAATTGATCATTAGTGCTCCTACTGTAAAAGCTTATAAATGAAGCGTAATGCATGGCATCACGTAGTTTAGGATAGATTGGATTACTTGAAGGCTTTGTAGTAGTTCCTTCAGTATCAAATGTTGTCACAATATAGAAAATTCCGCTAAGTTAACGTGGGCGTTGGATTCGTGTAATTTTGAACTTTGACTCAAAATTTAAAGAAGATTTAGTGCGTACATGTCAAGTTGATAAGCTGGTTAAAATGATCATTCTAAACTAATCATTGGTACTCATTGAGAAATGGTTTACAAATGAAGCATAATGCATGGCGTCACACAGTTTTGATAAATTGGATTACTTGGAGTCTTTGTCGTAGCTATTTTGGTCTTAAATTTTATCACAATATAGAAAATAGAGCTATATTAACGTGGGAATTGGATTTGCCTAATTTTGAACTCTAAGTAAAAAGTTACGGAAAATTTAGTGTGAATATGTGAAGTTGATCGGCCAGTTAAAATGATCATTCTAAACTGATCATTGGTGTTCGTTGACTAAAATATTATAAATGAAGTTAAAGCCATGGCATCACACAGTTTGGGATATACAGGTTTTGTCGTAGCTCTTTCTGTCTCAAATATTGTCACAATATTGAAAATTGAGCTAGATTAACATGGGCGTTAGATTCATATCATTTTGAGCTCTTGTTAAATTTCAAAGACAATTTAGTGCGGACATGACAAGGTGCTCATCTAGTTAAAATGATCATTCTAAATTGATCAGAGGTACTCATTGAGCAAAGGTTTACAATTGAAGCATAATGCATGGCATCACGCAGTTTGGGATACATTAGATTACTTGTAGCCTTTGTCGTTGCTAATTCCGTTTTAAATTTGCTAATTCAGTAGAAAATTGAGGTGGCTTAACGTGGGAGTTGGATTCGTGTCAATCTGAACTCTAAATCAAAAGTTGCAAATGATTTAGTGTGTACATCTCAAGTTGATTGGCGAGTTAAAATGATCATTTTAAACTAGTCATTGTTTCTCTTTGAGTAAAGACTTATAAATGAAGCATAATGCATGGCATCATGTAGTTTGGGATACATTGGATTACATGGAGGCTTTTTATTGCTATTTCGGTCTTAACTTTTGTCACAATATATAAAATTGAGCTGCCTTAAGGTGGGCGTTGGGTTCATGTCATTTTGAACTAGAAATCCAAAGTTATGGAAGATTTATGGCTGCCATATCAAGTTTATCGGCCAGTTAAGGTGACCATTCTAAACAGATCATTATTGTGACAAAAGTTATAAAAGCTTATAAAAGAAACTTATAAATGAAGCACAATGAATGGCGTCATGCTTTTAGGATAGATTGGATTACATGAAGGCTTTATGGTAGTTCTTTTAGTCTCAAATATTGTCACAATATGGAAAATTAAACTAGCTTAACGTGGCCGGTTGACTCGTGCCATTTTTAGCTCGAAATCAAAAGTTAAAGACAATTTAGTGCGGACACGTGAAGTTGATCAGCTATTGAAATTATCGTTCTAAATTTATCATTGCTACTCCTTGAGTAAAGGCTTATAAATGAACCATAATGCATGGCATCACAAAGTTTGGAATACATTGGATTATTTGGAGGCTTTGTCGTAGCTCTTTCAGTCTCATATGGTGTAAATATATTGAAAATTGAGCTAGATTAACGTGGGCGTTGGATTCGTGTCATTGTAAAACCTAAATCAAAACTTCCAGCAGATTTAGTGCATACATGTAAAGTTGATCGGACAATTAAAATGATCATTCTTAATTGATAATGGTCGCTTCTTGAGTAAAGACTTATAAATGAAGCATAATGCATGACATCATGCAGTTTTGGATACATTTGATTACTTGGAGTCTTTGACATAGATATTTCGATCCTAAATTTTATCACAATATAGAAAATTGAGCAAGCTTAACGTGAGCATTGGATTCATGTAATTCTGAACTCTAAATCAAAAGTTACGTACGATTTAGTGTTGGCATGTCAATGTGATCAGCCAGATCAAATGATCATACTAAAATGATCACTGGTGTTCCTAAAGTAAAGGCTTATAAATGGAGCATAATCAATTGCATCAGACAGTTTGGCATACATTGGATTGCTTGGAGGCTTTGTTGTAGCTCTTTCAGTCTCAAATATTGTCACAATATTGAAAATTGAGCCAGATTAACGTGGGTGTTGGTTTCATGTCATTTTAATCTCTAAATCAAATGTCAAAGACGATTTAGTACGGACATGTCAAGTTCATCAGCTAGCTAAAATGATCATTCTAAACTGGTCATCGGTGCTCATTGAGTAATGGTTTAAAATGAATGGTAAGGCATGACATCACGCAGTTTGGGATAGATTTGATTACTTGGAGGTTTTATCATAGCTATTTTGGTCCCTAATTTTATCACAATACAGAAAATTGATCAACCTTAATGTTGGCATTGGATTCATGTCATTCTCAACTCTAAATCAAAAGTTACGGACAATTTAGTGCTAGCATTTCAAGTTTATCGTCTAGTTAAATTGAACATTCTAAACTAATAATCGGGGCTCATTGATCAAAGGATTACAAATGAAGCATAATGCATGGCATCACGAAGTTTTGAAAAGATTGGATTACTTCGAGGGTTTGTCGTAGCTATTTTAGTCTTAAATTTTATCACAATATAGAAAATTGAGCTAGCTTAACGTGGGTGTTGGATTTGCGTCATTTTGAAGTCTAAATCAAAAGTTACGGATGGGCGATTTAGTGCGGACATGTCAAGTTGATCGGCAATTAAAATGATCATCCTAAACTGATGATTGGTGCTCCTTGAGTAAATGATTATAAACGGAGTATAATCCATTGCATCACACTGTTTGCAATAAATTGGATTACTTGGAGGTTTTTTCGTTGCTCTTTCAGTCTCAAATATTGTTACAATATTGAAAATTGAGCTAGATTAGCGTCAGCGTTGGATTCGTGTCATTTTGAAATCTAAATCAAATGTTAAAGACGATTTAGTGCAGACATGTCAAGTTAATCAACTAATTAAAATGATGATTCTAAACTGATTTTTTGTGCTCATTAAGCAAAGGTTAACAAATGAACCATAATGCATGGCATCACACAGTTTGGGATACATTGGATTACTTCGAGGCTTTGTCCTAACTATGTTGGTCTAAGTGGATCATTAGTGCTCATTCAGTAAAAGCTTATAAATGAAGCATAATGTATGATATCACGCAGTTTAGGATAGATTGGATTACCTGAAGGCTTTGTGGTAGGTCTTTCAGTGCCAAATATTGTCACAATATAGAAAATTGCGCTAGCTTAACATGGGCTTTAAATTCATGTCATTCTGAATTATAAATCAAAAGTTAGGGATGATTTAGTGCGGATATGTCAAGTTGATCAGCTAGTTAAAATGATCATTCTAAAATTATCATTAGTGCTCATTGAGCAATGGTTTAGAAATGAAGCATAATGCATGACATCATGCAGTTTGGGATAGATTGGATTACTTGGAGGCTTATCGTAGCTATTTACGTCTTAAATTTTGTCACAATTCAGAAAATTGAGGTAGCTTAATGTTGTCATTGGATTCGTGTCATTCTTAACTATAAATCAAAAGTTTCGGACGATTTAGTGTGGACAAGTCAAGTTGATCGGCCAGTTTAAGTGACCATTCTAAACTGATCATTCTAAACTGATCATTTGTGCTCCTTCAGTAAAAGCTTATAAATGAAGCATAATGCATGACATCACGCAGCTTAAGTTATATTGGATTACTTGAAGGCTTTGTGGTAGTTCTTTCGGTGTTAAATGTTGTCACAATATAGAAAATTGCACGAGCTTAACATGGGGGTTGGATTCATGTCAATCTGAACTCCGAATCAAAACTTGAGAACGATTTAGTGTGTACATGTCAAGTTGATCAGCCATTTAAAATGATCATTCTAAACTGATCATTGGTGATGATTGAGCAACGGATTACAAATGAAGCATAATGCATGGCATCACAAAGTTTAGGATAGATTAGATTACTTGGAGTCTTTGTCGTACCTATTTCGGTCTTAAATTTTGTCACAATATAGAAAATACAGCTAGCTTAACGTGGGGCATAGGATTTGTGTCATTCTAAACTCTAAATCAAAAGTTACAGACGATTTAATGTGAATATGTCAAGTTGATCGGCCAGTTAAAATGATCATTCTAAACTGATTATTGGTGCTCATTGAGTAAAGGCTTATAAATGAAGATAAAGCCATGGCATCACACAGTTTGGGATACATTGGATTACTTGGAGCCTAAAGTTTTTCCGTAGCTCTTTCAATCTCAAATATTGTCACAATTTTGAAAATTGAGATAGATTAATGTGGGCGTTGGATTCATATCGATTTGAACTCTAAATCAAATTTTAAAGACGATTTAGTGTGGACATGTCAAGTTGCTTATCTAGTTGAAATGATTATCCTAAACTGATCAGAGGTGCTCATTGAGCAAAGGTTTACAAATCAAGCATAATCCATGGCATCACACAGCTTGGGATACATTGGATTACTTGGAGCCTTTTTCGTAGCTATTTTTGTCGTAAATTTGATCACAATTTAGAAACTCGAGGTGGCTTAACGTGGATGTTGGATTCGTGTCATTCTGTACTCTAAATCAAAAGTTATAAACAACTTAGTATGTAAATGTCAAGCTGATTGGCCAGTTAAAGTGACCATTCTAAACTGATCATTCTAAACTCATCATTAGTGCTCCTTTGTAAAGGCTTATAAATGAAGCATAATGCATGGCATCACGCAGTTTAGGATAGACTGGATTACTTGAAGGCTTTGTGGTAGTTCTTTTAGTGTCAAATGTTGTCACAATATAGAAAATTGCGCTAGCTTAATGTGGGTATTGCATTTGTGTCATTCTGAACTCTGAATCAAAAGTTAAGTACGATTTAGTAAGGACATGTCAAGTTGATGAGATAGTTAAAATAATCATTCTAAACTGATCGTTGGTGCTCATTGAGCAATGGTTTACAAATGAAGCATAATGCATGGCATCACGCAATTTTGGATAGATTGGATTACTTGGAGGCTTTGTCGTAGCTATTTCAGTATTAAATTTTGTCAGAAGACAGAAAATTAAGCTACAGACGATTCGTGTCATTCTGAACTCTAAATCATAAGTTATAGACGATTTAGTGTGTACATGTCAAGTTGATCGTCCAGTTAAAATGATCATTCTAATCTAATCATTGGTTCTCCTTCAGTAAATACTTATAAATGAAGCATAATGCATGGCATCACGCAGTTTGGGATACATTGGATTACTTGGAGGCTTTGTTGTTGCTGTTTTGGTCTTAACTTTTGTCACAATATATGAAATTGAGCTAGCTTGCCGTGGGCATTGGATTACTGTAATTTTGAACTATAAATCAAAAGTTAGAGATGATTTAGTGTGTACATGTCAAGTTGACCGGCGAGTTAAAATGATCATTCTAAACTCATCATGTGTGCTCCTTACTCTAAAGACTTATAAATGAAACACAATGCATGACATAACGCTGTTTTGGATACATTGGATTACTTGGAGGCGTTGTCATTGCTATTTTGGTCTTAACTTTTGTCACAATTTATAAAAATGAGTTAGCTTACCGTGGGTGTTGGATTCATGTGATTTTTAACTGTAAATCAAAAGTTACGGACGATTTAGTGCGGACATGTCAAGTTTATTGGCCAGTTAAAGTGACCATTCTAGCTCATTATAAACTGATCATTATTGCTCCTTCAGTAAAAGCTTATAAATGGAGGCTTTGTTGAAGCTATTTCAGTCTCAAATGTTTTCACAATATAGAAAATTTAGCTAGCTTAACGTGGGCATTGGATTCATGTCATTCTGAATTCTAAAGCAAAAGTGACGGAAGATTTAGTGCGGACATGTCAAGTTTATCAGCTAGTTAAATTGATCAATCTAAACTGATCATTGGTGCTCATTGAGCAATGGTTTACAAATAACACATAATGTATGGCATCACTCAGTTTTGGAAAGATTGGATTACTTAACATGGGTGTTGGCTTCGTGTCATTCTGAACTATATATCAAAAGTTCCCGACAATTTAGTACTTACATGTGAAGTTTATCGGCCAATTAAAATAATCATTCTAAACTGATCATTGGTGCTCCTTGAGTAAAGGATTATAAATAAAGTATGATGCATGGAATCATACAGTTTGTGATACATTGGATTACTTGGAGGCTTTGTCGTAATATAGAAAAATTAGCTAGCGCAACGTGGGCGTTGGATTCATGTCATTCTGAACTCTAAATCAAAAGTTAATGATAATTTAGTGCGGACATGACTAGTTTATTGGTTAGTTAAATTGATCATTCTAAATTGATCATTGGTGGTCATTGAGAAAAGATTTACAAATGAAGCACAATGCATGGAATCACGCATTTTAGGATAGATCGGATTTCTTAGAGGCTTTGTCGTAGCTATGTGGGTCTTAAATTTTATCATAATATAGAATATTGAGCTAGCTTAATGGTAGCGTTGGATTCGTGTTATTCTGAACTCTAAATCAATAGGTAAACACGATTTAGTGAGGCATGTCAAGTTGATTAGCTAGCTAAAATGATCATTATACAGTGATCATTGGTGCTCATTGAGCGATAATTTACAAATGAAACATAATGCATGGCATTACACATTTTAGGATAGATTTGATTACTTGTAGGCTATTAAATAACTATTTCGGTCTTAAATTTTGTAACAACATAGAATATTGAGCTAGCTTCACGTGGGCATTGGATCATTCAGAACTCTAAATCGAAAGTTTCTTACGATTTAGTGCGGATATGTCAAGTTGATCGGCCAGTTAAAGTGACCTCTCTAAACTGATAATTAGTTCCTCGAGTAAAGCCCTTGTGGTAGTTGTTTTAGTCTCAAATGTTGTCACAATATAGAAAATTGAGCTAGCTTAACGTTGCCGTTGGATTCGTGTCATTCTGAACTCTAAACAAAAAAATTACGGGCGATTTTGTGATACATGTCAAGTTGATCTGCTAGTTAAAATGATCATTTAAAATTGATCATTGGTGCTCCTTGAGTAAAGGCTTATGAATGAAGCAAAATGCGTGGCATCGTGCAGTTTGGGATACATTGGATTACTTGTAAGCTTTGTGGTAGCTATTTCATTCTTAAATTTTGTCACAATATAGAAAATTGAGCTAACTTAACGTGGGCATTGGATTCATGTTATTATGAACTCTAAATAAAAAGTTACGTATGATTTAGTGTGGACATGTCAAGTTTATCAGTTAGTAAATTGATCATTCTAAACTAATCATTGGTGCTCATTAAGCCAAGTTTAACCAATGAAGCATAATGCATGGCATCACTCAGTTACGGATAGATTGGATAATTTTGAGGCTTTTTCGTCTCTATTTTGGTCTTAAATTTTATCACAATATAGAATATTGAGCTACCTTAATGTGAGTGTTGGATTCTTGTCATTATGAATTCTAAATCAAAAGTTACAAACGATTTAGTGTGTACATGACAAGTTTATCGGTCAGTTAAAATGATCATTCTAAATTGATCAGTGGTGCTCCATGAGTATAGGCTTATATATGAAGCATAATGTGTGGCATCACACAGTTTGGGATACATTGGATTACTTAGAGGCTTTGTCGTACTATTTCATTCTTAAAGTTTGTCACAATATAGAAAATTGCGCTAGCTTAACGTGGGCGTTGGATTCATGTCATTTTGAACTGTAAATTAAAAGTAACGGACGATTTAGTGCGGACATGTGAAGTTTATCGTCTAGTTAAATTGATCATTCTAAACTGATCATTGGTGCTCATTGAGGAAAGGTTTACAAATGAAACATAATGCATGGTATCATGCAGTTCGGGATAGATTGAATTATTTTTAGGCTTTGTCGTAGCTATTTTGGTCTTAAATTTTGTCACAATATAGGATATTGAGCTACCTTAACGTGGGCATTGGATTCGTGTCATTCTGAAATATAAATTAAAAGTTACCAATGATTTAGTACGGACATGTCAAGGTTGTCATCCAGTTAAAGTGATCACTCTAAACAGATAATTCTAAACGGATCATTAGTGCTTCTTGTGTAAGGCTTAAATGATGGATAATGCATGGTATCACATACTTTACGACAGATTGCATTACTTGAACGCTTTGTGGTAGCTCTTACTGTGTCAAATGTGTTCACAATATAGAAAATTGAGCTAGCTTAACGTGGCCACTGGATTCGTGCCATTCTGAACTCTAAGTCAAAGCTTATGGACGTCTTAGTGCGTACATGTTAAGTTAATCGGCTAATTAAAATGATCATTCTAAACTAATCATTGGTGCTGCTTTTGTAAAGGCTTATAAATGATGCATAATGCACGGTATCACAAAGTTTGGGATTCATTGGACAATTTGGAGGCTTTGTTGTAGTTCTTCCAGTCACAAATGTTGTCATAATATATAAAATTGAGCTAGCTTAACGTGGGCGTTGGATTCGTGTCATTCTGAACTCTAAATCATAAGCTATGGATGATTTAGTGCGGACATGGCAAGTTTATCAGCTAGTTAAATTGGTCATTCAAAACTGATCATTGGTGCTCATTAAGCAAAGGTTTACAAATGAAGCATAATGCATGGCATCACGCATTTTGGGATAGATTGGATTGCTTGGAGGCGTTGTCGTAGCTATTTTGGTCTTAAGTTTCATCGCAATATAGAATATTGAGCTAGCTTAACGTGAGCGTTGGATTCCTGTCATTCTGAACTCTAAATCAAAAGTTAAGGATGATTCAGTACGGACATATCAAGTTGATCGACCAGTTAAAGTGATCTTCCCAAACTGATCATTAGTGGTCCTTGAGTAAAGGCTTATAAATGAAACGTGATGCATGACATCACATAGTTTAGGATATATTGGATTAATTGAAGGCTTTGTGGTAGCTCTTTCAGTCTAAAATGTTGTCACGGTATAGAAAATTGAGTTGGCTTAATGTGTGTGTTGGATTCATGTTATTCTGAACTCTAAATCAAAACTTACAGACGATTTAGTGCCTACATGTCACATTGATAGGCCAGTTAAACTAATCATTCTAAACTGATCATTGGTGCTCCTGATTAAGGTCTTATAAATGAAGCATAATGCATGACATTAGGCAGTTTGGGATATATTGGAGTACTTGGACTCTTTGTCGTATCTATTTTGGTTTTAAATTTTTTCACAATATAGAAAATTGAGATAGCTTAACGTGGACATTGGATTCATGTCATTCTGACCTCTAAATCAAAAGTAACGGATGATTTAGTGCAAATTTTCATGTTTATTGGGTAGTTAAATTCATCATTCTAAACTACTCATTGGTGCTCATTGAGCAAAGGTTTACAAATGAAGCATAATGCTTGGCATCACACAGTTTGGGATAGCTTTTAATGTGATCCTGGTTAGGATCAAGTTCTTGAATGTCTCCAAGAGGTTTTGCAAATGTTAGTAAACCGAATGTGGATGCGGAAGTGAACAAGATGGTGAATATGTGAGCTGGAAGATGGATGGTCTCGAGAGAACTTGTATGGAATGTGTGATACTTCTAAAGGATGGTGGAAGATCCTTAAACTATCAGCTTGGTCTGTGTGAATGATGAAGACCAGAACGTTGGGCAAGAGGGGGAATGAAGTTACAACTTCGAAGGGATATGAACAGCCCTTAGACTCTCAGCTCTTCAGAGGAATGGGATGATGATCCAACTTCCTTAATCAAAGAGGTGATCAAACGAGATTAAGAAGAAGTTTTTGATATTAAAATGTTTGATTTTTTTTTTGTTTGATGATTTGAAGAAGGGATACAAAAGAGTACTTAGATGATCCAAGGGGTACAAAGGATCTTGACTGAAGACTAAGAAGTAAATACCATCTTGCATGATCCATCCTTTTAAATGAAGCATAATGCATCGCATCACGCAGTTTGGGATAGATTGTATTACTTGGAGGCTTTGTCGTAGCTATTTCGGTCTTAAATTTGTGACAATATAGAAAATTGATCTAGTTTAAGGTGGTCGTTGAATTCGTGTCATGTTGAACTCTAAATCAAAAGTTACGGACGATTTAGTGCGAAAATGTCACGTTGATCGGCCAGTTAAAAGGATCATTTTAAACTGATCATTGTTGCTCCTTGGGTGAAGGCTTATAAATGAAGCATAATGCGTGGGACTGATGTCATAATGCATGGGATGCAGTTTGGGATACATTGGATTACTTGGAGGCTTTGTTGTAGCTATTTCATTCTAAAATGTTGTCACAATATGGAAAATTGAGTTAGGGTAACGTGAGCGTTGGAATGATGTCATATAGAGCTCTAAATCAAAAATTAAAGACAATGTATTGCGGACATGTCAAGTTGGTCAGCTAGTAAAAATGATCATTCTAAACTGCTCATTGGAGCTACTTGAGTAAAGGCTTATAAATGAAGCATAATACCTTGTATCACGCAGTTTGGGATAGATTTGATTACTTGGAGGCTTTTTCGTAGCTATTTTGGTGTTAAATTTTGTAACAATCTATAAAATTGATCTACCTTATCATGGGCATTGGATTCGTGTCATTCTAAACTCTAAATAAAAATTTACGGATGATTTACTGCGGACACATGAGGTTTATCGGCCTGTTAAAATGATTACTTTAAACTGATCATTGGTGCTACTTTTGTAAAGGCTTATAAATGCAGCATAATACATGACATCACTCAGTTTGGGATACATTGGATTACTTGGAAGCTTATTCATCGCTGTTTCAGTCTCAAATGTTATCACAATATGAAAAATTCAAGTAGGGTAACATGGGTGTCGGACTCTTGTCAATTTGAGCTCTAAATCAAACGTTAAAGGCGATTTAGTGCGGACATGTCAAGTTGATCAGCTAGTTAAAATGATCATTCTAAATTGATCTTTGATGCTCATTGAGTAAAGGCTTATAAATGAAACATAATACGTGGCATCATGCAGTTTGGGATACATTTGATTACATGAAGACTTTGTTGTAACACTTTCTATTTCAAATGTTGTCACAATATAGAAAATTGAGCTACCTTAACGTGGGCGTTGGATTCGTGTCATTTTAAACTCTAAATCAAAAGTTACCGATGATTTAGTGGGGACATGTCAAGTTGATCGGCTAGTTAAAATGATCATTCTAAGTGCTCCTTGAGTAGAGGCCAATAAATGAAGCATAATGCACGGCATCACATAATTTGGGATACATTGGATTACTTGGAAAATTTTTCGTAGCTATTTCGGTCTAAAATTTTGTCACAATATAGAAAATTGAGCTAGTTTAATGTAGGTATCGGATTCGTGTCAGTTTGAACTCTAAATGAAACGTTATGGAAGATTTAATGCTGATATGTCAAATTGATCAGTTAGTTAAAATGATTATTATAAACTGATCATTGCTGCTCCTTGAGTAAAGGCTTATAAATGAAGCATAATGCATGGCATTACGCAGTTTGGGATACATTTGATTACTTGGAAGATTTGTTGTAGTTAATTCGGTAATAAATTTTTTCACAATAAAGAAAATATAGTTAGCTTAACATGGACGTTGGATTCGTGTTATGGAAGATTTAGTGCAGACATGTCAAATTTATCTGCCAGTTAAAACGATCATTCTAAATTGATCATTTGTGCTCCTTGATTAAAGGCTTATAAATGAAGCAAAATGTCTGGCATCACACAGTTTGGGATACATTGGATTACTTGGAGGCTTTGTAGTAGCTCTTTGTGTCTCAAATGTTGTCACAATATGGAAAATCGAGTTAGCTTAACGTGGGCATTGAACTCATGTCATTTTGAGCTCTAAATAAAAAGTTAAAGACGAATTAGTGTGGACATGTCAAGTTGAACAACTAGTTAAAATGATTATTTTAATATGATCATTGGTGCTCCTTGAGTAAATGCTTATAAATGAAACATAATACATGCATCATGCAGTTTGGGATACATGGGTTTCCTAATATGCGTTTTCGTAGCTCTTTCAATCTCAAATACTATCACAATATAGAAAATAGAGCTAGCTTAATTTGGGCGTTTGATTCGTGTCATTTTGAACTCTAAATAAATATATATAGACGATTTAGTGTAGACATGTAAAGTTTATCTGCCAGTTAAAGTGATCATTCTATATTGATAATTGATGCTCCTTGAGTAAAGGGTTATAAGTGAAGCATAATGCATGGCATAACACAGTTTGGGATATATTGGATTACATGGAGGCTTTGTAGTATCTCTTTGGGTCTCAAATGTTGTCACAATATGAAAAATCGAGGTAGCTTAACGTGGCTGTTGGACTCATTTCATTCTGAGCTCTAAATAACAAGTTAAAGATGATATAGTGCGGACATGTCAAGTTGTTCAACTAGTTAAAATGATCATTTTAAAATGATCATTGGTGCTCCTTGACTAAAGGCTTATAAATGAAGCATAATGCATGACATCATGCAGTTTGGGATATATTGGATTACTTGGAGGCCTGTCGTAACTCTTTCAGTCTCAAATAGTTTTCCAATCTAGAAAATTGAGCTAGCTTAACGTGGGCATTGGATTCATGTCATTCTGAACTCTAAATCAAAAGTTACGGACGATTTAGTGCGGAAAAGTAAAGCGATCGTCCAGTTAAAATGATCATTCTAAATTAATCATTAGTGCTCCTTGAGTAAAGGCTTATAAATGAAGCACAATACATGGCATCACGCAATTTAGGATACATTGGATTACTTGGATGCTTTGTAGTA
The DNA here is from genome assembly GCA_018901935.1 of Pugionium cornutum. Classification (NCBI taxonomy): domain Eukaryota; kingdom Viridiplantae; phylum Streptophyta; class Magnoliopsida; order Brassicales; family Brassicaceae; genus Pugionium; species Pugionium cornutum. The sequence continues at coordinate 17,425,639 of CM032159.1, read as the reverse complement.
GCTCTTTCAGTCTCAAATGTTGTCATAATATTGAAAACTGAGCTAGTTTAACGTGGGCGTTGGACTCAGGTCCTATTGAGTTCTAAATCAAAAGATAAAGTCGATTTTGTGCGGACATGAAAAGTTGTTGAGCTAGATAAAATGGTCATTCTAAACTGATCATTGGTGCTCCTTGAGTAAAGGCTTATAAATGAAGCATAATGAATGGCATCATTCAGTTTGTTATACATTGGATTACTTGGAGACTTTGTCGTAGCTCTTTCAGTCTCAAACATTATCACAATATAGAAAACTGAGCTAGCATAACGTGGTTGTTGGATTCGTGTCATTAAGAAATCTAAATCAAAAGTTACGGAAGATTTAGTGCGGACATGTCAAGTGATCGGCCAGTGAAAACGATTATTCTAAACTGATAATTGATGCTCCTTGAGTAAAGGCTTATAAATGAAGCATAATGCATGGCATCACGCAGTTTGGGATACATTGTATTACTTCAAGGCTTTGTCGCAGCTCTTTTAGTCTCAAATGCTATCACAGTATAAAAAATTGTGCTAGCTTAACGTGGGCGTTGGATTTGTTTCATTCTGAACACCAAATCAAAAGTTACGGACAATTTGGTGAGGACATGTCAAGTTGATCGTCTTGTTAAAATGATCATTTTAAACTGATCATTGGTGTTCCTCGAGTAAAGGCTTATAAATGAAGCATAATGCATGACATCATCTAGTTTGAGATAAATTGGATAACTTGGAGGCTTTTTCGTAGCTATTTTAGTGTTAAATTTTGTAACAACATAGAAAATTAAGCTAGCTTAACAAGGGCGTTGGATTCGTGTCATTCTGAACTCTAAATCAACAGTTACAGACCATTTAGTGCGGAAATGTCAAGTTGATCGGCCAGTTAAAAAGATCATTCCAAACTAATCATTGGTGCTCCTTGAGTAGAGGCTTCTAAATGAAGCATATTGCATGACATCTTGCAATTTGGGATACATTGGATTACTTGGAGGCTTTGTAGTAGCTCCTTCTAGTCTCAAATGTTGTTACAATATGCAAAAATGAGCTAGATTAATGTGAGCATTGGATTCGTATAAGTTTGAATTCTAAATAAAAATCTACGGACGATTTAGTTGTGAATCGTCAAGTTGATTGGCCAATTAAAATGATCATTCTAAACTGATCATTGGTGCTCATTGAGCAGTGGCTTATTAATGAAGCATAATGCATGGAATCACGTAGTTTAGGATACATTGGATTATTCGGAAGCTTTGTCATTGCTCTTTCAGTCTCAAAAGTTGCCACAACATAGAAAAGTGGGGAAGCTTAACTTTGGCATTGGATTCGTGTCATTCTGGTTTCTAAATCAAAAGTTATAGGCAATTTAGTGCGGATATGTCAAGTTGATCAGCTAGTTAAAATGATCATTCTAACCTGATCGTTCATGCTCTTTGAGTAAAGGCTTATAAAAGAAGGATAATGCATGGCATCTCGCAGTTTGGGAAACATTGGATTACTTGGAGTCTTTGTCATCACTCTTTCAGTCTCAAATGTTGTCACAGTATAGAAAATTGAGCTAGTTTAACGTGGCCAATGGATTCGTGTCATTCTGATCTATAAATCAAAAGTTACAGATGATTTAGGGCGGACATGTCAAGTAATCGTCCAGAAAAATTGATCATTCTAAACTCATAATTGGTGCTACTTGGGTAAAGGATTTTAAATGAAGCATAATGTATGGCATCATGCAATTGAGATACATTGGATTACTTGTATGCTTTGTAGTAGCTCTTTCAATCTCAAATGTTGTCGCACTATAGAAAATTGAGCTAGGTTAACACGAGTGTGGGATTTGTATCATTTTGAATTGCACCACGCAATTGAGATACATTGGATTACTAGTATGCTTTGTAGTAGCTCTTTCAATCTCAAATGTTGTCACACTATAGAAAATTGAGCTAGCTTAACGTGAGAGTGGGATTTGTATCATTTTGAATTCTAAATCAAAAGCTACGCATAATTTAGTGCGGATTTTTCAAGTTGATCGGCTAGTTAATATGATCATTCTAAACTGATCATTGGTGCTCATTGAGTAAAGGCTTATAAATGAAGCATAATGCGTAGCATCACGTAGTTTGGGATACATTAGATTTCATAGAGGCTTTTTCATAGCTCTTTTAGTCTCAAATATTGTCATAGTATAGAAAATTGTGCTAGTTTAACGTTGGCGTTTGATTCGGGTCATTCTGATTTCTAAATCAAAAGTTACAGACGATTTAGTGCGGACATGTCACGTTGATCGGCTAGTTAAAATGATCATTCTAAACTGATTATTGGTGCTACTTGAGTAAAAGCTTATAAATGAAGCATAATGCCTGGCATCATGCAGTTTGGGATATATCAGATTACTTGGAGGCTTTTGGGTAGCTATTTCGGTCTTACATTTTGACACAAATATGGGAATTTGAGCCAGTTTAACGTGGGCATTGGATTTGTGTCATTTTGAACTATAATTCAAAAGTGACGGGTGATTAAGTGCATCCACGTCAAGTTGATCGGCCAGTTAAAATGATCATTCTAAGCTAATAATGGTGCTACTTGAATGAAGGCTTATAAATGAAGTATAACGCATGACATCATGCTGCTTGGGATACATTGGATTACTTAGAGTCTTTGTACTATCTCTTTCAGTCTTAAATGTTGTGACAATATGTAAAATTGAGCTAGCATAATGTGGGCATTGGACTCGTGTCATTTTGCGATCTAAATCAAAAGTTAAAAATGATTTAGTTCTAAAATGTCAAGTTGATCAGCGAGTTAAAATTATTATTCTAAACTAATCATTGGTTCTCTTTAAGTAAAGGGTTAAAAATGAAGTATAATGCTTGGCATCACGTGGTTTGGGATAGATCGGATTACTTGGAGGCATTGTAGTAGCTCTTTCACTCTCAAATGTTGTCACAATATAGAATATTGAGCTACTTTAATGTGAGTGTTGGATTCGTGTCATTTTAAATTCTAAATAAAAAGCTATAGACGATTTTATGCAGATTTTTCCAGTTGATAGACCAGTTCAGTTTATCATTTTAAACTGATAATTGGTCCTCATTCAGTAAAGGCTTATAAATGAAGCATAATGCATGGCATCACGCAGTTTGGAATAGATTGGATTACTTGGAGGCTTTGTCGTGGCTATTTTAGTGTTAAATTTTGTAACAACATAGAACATTAAGCTAGCTTAACAACATGGGCGTTGGATTCGTGTCATTCTGAACTCTAAATCAAAAGTTACGTACGATTTAGTGCGGACATGTGAAGTTGATCGACCAGTTAAAATGATCATTCTAAACTAATCATTGGTGCTCCTTGAGTAGAGGCTTCTAAATGAAGCATATTGCATGGCATCACGCAATTTGGGATATATTTGATTACTTGGAGGCTTTGTAGTAGCTCCTTGCAGTCTCAAATGTTGTCACAATATGCAAAAATGAGCTAGATTAATGTGAGCATTGGATTCGTGTAATTTTGAATACTAAATCAAAAGCTACGGACGATTTAGTGGTGGATCGTCAAGTTGATTGGCCAAATAATATGATCATTCTAAACTGATCATTGGTGCTCATTGAGTAATGGTTATTAATGAAGCATAATGCATGGAATCACGTAGTTTGTGATACATTGGATTATTCGGAAGCTTTGTCGTTTCTCTTTCAGTCTCAAAAGTTGTCACAACATAGAAAAGTGGGGAAGCTTAACTTCGGCATTGGATTCGTGTCATTCTGCTTTCTAAATCAAAAGTTATAGGTGATTGAGTGTGGATATGTCAAATTGATCAGCTAGTTAAAATGATCATTCTAACCTGATCGTTTGTGCTCTTTGAGTAAAGGCTTATAAAAGAAGAAAAATGCATGGCATAACGCAGTTTGGGATACATTGGATTACTTGGATCACAATATTGAAAATTGATCTAGTTTAACGTGCGTGTGGATTCGTGTCATTCGCAACTCTAAATCAATAGTTACGGGCGATTTAGTGTGGACATGTCAAGTGATCGTCCAGAAAAAGTGATAATTTAAACTGATCATTGGTGCTACTTGGGTAAACGATTTTAAATGAAGCATAATGCATGGCATCACGCAATTGAGATACATTGGATTACTTGTATGCTTTGTAGTACCTCTTTCAATCTCAAATGTTGACACAATATAGAAAATTGAGCTAGCTTAACGCGAGCGTGCGGTTTGTATCATTTTGAATTCTAAATCAAAAACTAGCAAAATTTAGTACGGATTTTTAAGTTGATCGGCCAGTTAAACTGATCATTTTAAACTGATCATTGGTGCTCATTGAGTAAAGGCTTCTAAATGAAGCATAATGTGTAGCGTCACGTAGTTTGGGATACATTAGATTACATAGAGGCTTTGTCGTAGCTCTTTTAGTCTCAAATATTGTCATAGTATAGAAAATTGAGCTACCTTAATGTCGGCGTTGGATTCGTGTCATTCTGATTTCTAAATCAAAAGTGACGAACGATTTAGTGCGGACATGTCAAGTTGATCACCTAGTTTAAATGATCATTCTAAATTGATTATTGGTGCTACTTGAGTAAAGGCTTATAAATGAAGCATAATGCCTGGCATCATGCAGTTTGGGATATATTGGATTACTTGGAGGCTTGTTGGTAGTTATTTCATTCTCAAATGTTGTCACAATATAGAAATTTGAGCTAGTTTAATGGGAGTGTGGGATTCGTGTCATTTTGAATTCTAAATAAAAAGCTACAGATGATTTTGTGCAGATTTTTCGAGATGATTGACCAGTTAAAATTATCATTTTAAAATAATAATTGGTCCTCATTTAGTAAAGGCTTATAAATGAAGCATAATGCGTGGCATCACGCAGTTTGGGATATATTGGATTACTTGGAAGCTTTTTGTAGCTATTTTAGCGTTAAATTTTGTAACAACATAGAAATTAATCTAGCTTAACAACAAGGGCATTGGGTACGTATCATTTTGAACTCTAAATCAAAAGTTACGGACAATTTAGTGTGGACATGTCAAGTGATCGTCCAGAAAAAACGATAATTTAAACTGATCATTGGTGCTACTTGGGTAAACGATTTTAAATGAAACATAATGCATGGCATCACGCAATTGAGATACATTGGATTACTTGTACGCTTTGTAATAGCTCTTTCAATCTCAAATGTTGTCACAATATAGAAAATTGAGATTGCTTAACGTGAGCGTGCGGTTTGTATCATTTTTAATTATAAATCAAAAGCTAGCACAATTTAGGGCGGATTTTTAAGTTGATCGGCCAGTTAAACTGATCATTCTAAAGTGATCATTGGTGCTCATTGAGTAAAGGCTTCTAAATGAAGCATAATGCGTAGCGTCACGTAGTTTGGGATACATTAGATTACATAGAGGCTTTGTCGTAGCTCTTTTAGTCTCAAATAATCTCATAGTATAGAAAATTGAGCTACCTTAATGGCGGTGTTGGATTCGTGTCATTCTGATTTCTAAATCAATAGTGACGAACGATTTAGTGCGGACGTGTCAAGTTGATCACCTAGTTTAAATGATCATTCTAAATTTATTATTGGTGCTACTTGAGTAAAGGCTTATAAATGAAGCATAATGCCTGGCATCATGCAGTTTGGGATATATTGGATTACTTGGAGGTTTTTGGTATCTATTTCATTCTCAAATGTTGTCGCAATATAGAATATTGAGCTAGTTTAATGGGAATGTGGGATTCGTGTCATTTTGAATTCTAAATAAAACGCTACGGACGATTTTGTGCAGATTTTTCGAGATGATTGACCAGTTAAAATTATCATTTTAAACTGATAATTGGTCCTCATTTAGTAAAGGCTTATAAATGAAGCATAATGCGTGGCATCACGCAGTTTGGGATACATTGGATTACTTGGAGGCTTTTTTGTAGCTATTTTAGTGTTAAATTTTGTAACAACATATAAAATTAATCTAGCTTAACAACATGGGCATTGGGTACGTGTCATTCTAAACTCTAAATCAAAAGTTACAGACAATTTAGTGTGGACATGTCAAGTGATCGTCCAGAAAAAACAATAATTTAAACTGATCATTGGTGCTACTTTGGTAAACGATTTTAAATGAAACATAATGCATGGCATCACGCAATTGAGATACATTGGATTACTTGTATGCTTTGTAGTAGCTCTTTCAATCTCAAATGTTGTCACAGTATAGAAAATTTAGCTAGCTTAGCGTGAGCGTGCGTTTTGTATCATTTTGAATTCTAAATCAAAAGCTAGCACAATTTAGTGCGGATTTTTAAGTTGATCGGCCAGTTAAACTGATCATTCTAAACTGATCATTGGTGCTCATTGAGTAAAGGCTTCTAAATGAAGCATAATGCGTAGCGTCACGTAGTTTGGGATACATTAGATTACATAGAGGCTTTGCCGTAGCTCTTTTAGTCTCAAATAATCTCATAGTATAGAAAATTGAGCTACCTTAATATCGACGTTGGATTTGTGTCGTTCTCATTTCTAAATCAAAAGTGACGAACGATTTAGTGCGGACATGTCAAGTTGATCACCTAGTTTAAATGATCATTCTAAATTGATTATTGGTGCTACTTGAGTAAAGGCTTAGAAATGAAGCATAATGCCTGGCATCATGCAGTTTGGGATATATTGCATTTCTTGGAGGCTTTTTGGTAGCTATTTCAGTTTTACATTTTGACACAAATTTCGAAAATTGAGTTAGTTTAACATGGGCGTTGGATTCGTGTGATTTTGTACTATAATTAAAAAGTTATGGGTGATTAAGTGTGTGCATGTCAAGTTGATCGGCCAGTTAAAATGATCATTCTAAGCTAATAATGGTGCTCATTGAGTGAAGGCTTATAAATGAAGTATAACGCATGGCATCATGCTGCTTGGGATACATTGGATTACTTAGAGGCTATGTACTATCTCTTTCAGTCTTAAATGTTGTCACAATATGTAAAACTGAGCTAGCCTAACGTGGGCGTTGGACCCGTGTCATTTTGCAATCTAAATCAGAAGTTAAAGATGATTTTGTTCTAACATGTCAAGTTGAACAACGAGTTAAAATGATTATTCTAAACTTATCATTGGTTCTCTTTGAGAAAAGGGTTAAAAATGAAGCATAATGCATGGTATCACGCAGTTTGGTATAGATCGGATTACTTGGAGGCTTTGTAGTAGCTCTTTCATTCTCAAATGTTGTCACAATACGGAAAATCGATGTAGCTTAACATGGGCTTTGGACTCAAGTCATTTTGAGCTCTAAATCAAAAGTTAAAGACAAAATAGTGCAAACATGTCAAGTTGATCAGCTAGTTAAAATGATCTTCTAAAGCGATCATTGGTGCTCCTTGAGCAAAGGCTTATAAATGAAATATAATGCCTGGTATCACGCAGTTTGGGATAGATTGGATTACTTGGAGGCTTTTTGGTAGCTATTTCCGTCATACGTTTTGTCACAAATATGGAAAATTGAGCTACATTAACATGGGCGTTGGATTCATATCATTTTTTGAACTCTAAATAAAAAATTACGAACAATTTAGTGCAAACATGTCATGTTTATTGGCCAGTTAAAATGATCATTCTAAGCTGATCATGGGTGTTTCTTGAGTGAAGCCTTATAAATAAAACATAATGCATGGCATTGTGCATCTTGGGATACATTGGATTACATGGAGGCTTTGTAGTAGCTCTTTCAGTCTAAAATGTTGTGACAATATGGAAAATTGAGCTAGCTTAGCATGGGCATTGGACTCATGTCATTTTGAGCTCTAAATTAAAATTTAAACACGATTTAGTCCTAACATATCAAGTTGATTAGCGAGTTAAAATGATTATTCTAAACTGATCATTGCTGCTCCTTAAGTAAAGTGTTATAATTGAACCATTATGCATTGCATCAAGAAGTTTGGGATTGAGTGGATTACTTGGAGGCTTTGTAGTAGCTCTTTCAGTCTCCAGAATATAAAAATTGAGTTGCATAACGTGAGCGTGGGATTCGTGTCATTTTGAATTCTAAATCAAAAGCTACGGACGATTTAGTGTGGATTTGTCAAGTTGATCGGCCAGTTAAAATGATCATTCTAAATTGATGATTAGTGCTCATTGAGTAAAGGCATATAAATGAAGCATAATGCATAGCATCATGCAGTTTGGGATACATTGTATTACTTGGAGGCTTTATCGTAGCTCTTTCAGTATGAAATGTTGTCACAATATGGAAAATTGATCTAGCTTAACGTGGGCATTGGAGTCATGTCATTTTGAGCTCTAAATAAAAAGTTAAAGACGATATATAGTGCAAACACGTCAAGTTGATTAGGTAGTAAAAATGATCGTTCTAAAGTGATCATTGGTGATCCTTGAGTAAAGGCTTATAAATGAAGCATAATGTTTGGTATCACGCAGTTTGGGATAGATTGGATTTCTTCAAGGCTTTGTGATAGCTATTTCGGTCTAACATTTTGTCACATATATGGAAAATTGAGCTAGCTTAATGTGGGCATTGGATTCCTGTCATTTTGAACTCTAAAATCAAAAATTACAGACAATTAAGTGCGGACGTGTCATGTTTATGTGCTAGTTAAAATGATCATTCTAAGCGAATCATGTGTGCTACTTGAGTCAAGGCTTATAAATGAACTAGAATGCATGGCATCATGCAGATTGGGAAATATTGGATTACTTGAAGGCTTTGTTGTAGCTCCTTCAGTCTGAAATGTTTTCACAATATGGAAAATTGAGCTAACTAAACGTGTGCGTTGAAATCCTGTCATTTTGAGCTCTTAATAAAAAGTTAAATACGATTTAGTGCTGACATGTCAAGTTGATCAGCTAGTTAAAATCATCATTGGTGCTCATAGTGCAAAGGGTTATAAATGAAGCAAAACGCTTGGCATCATGCTAGTTGGGATACATTGGATTACTTGGAGGCTTTGTAGTAGCTTTGTCAGTCTCAATTGTTGTCACAATATGGAAAATTGAATTAGTTTAACATGGGTTTTGGACTCCTGTCATTTTGAGGTCTAAATGAATAGTTAAAGACGAATTAGTGCTTGCATGTCAAGTTGATCAGCTAGTTAAAATGATTATTGTAAACTGATCATTCGGTGCTCCTTGAGTAAAGGGTTATAAATGAAGCACAATACATAGCATCACAAAGTTTGGGATAGATTGGACAACTTGGAGGCTTTGTAGTATCTCTCTCAGTCTCAAATGTTGTTACAATATAGAAAATTGAGCTAGCTTAATGTGGGTGTTGGACTCGTGTCATTCTGATTTCTAAATTAAAAGTTACAGAGGATTTAGTGTGGACATGTCAAGTTGATCGTCTAGTTAAAATGATCATTCTAAACTGATCATTGGTTATCCTTGAGCAAAGGCTTATAAATGAAGCATAATGCAAAGGATCATGCAATCTGGGATACATTGGACTACTTGGAGGCTTTATCGTAGCTCTTCCAGTTTCTAATGTTGTCACAATATGGAAAATCGAGGTAACTTGAAGTTGGCTTTGGACTCAAGTCATTTTGAGCTCTAAATCAAAAGTTAAAGACGATATAGTGCAAACATGTCAAGTTGATCAGCTAGTTAAAATGATCATTCTAAAAAGATCATTGGTGCTCCATGAGCAAAGGCTTATAAATGAAACATATTGCTTGGCATCATGCAGTTTAGGATAGATTGGATCACTTGGAGGCTTTTTGGTAGCTATTTCGGTCTTACGTTCGGCACAAATATGGAAAATTGAGCTACCTTAATGTGGGCGTTAGATTCCTATCATATTTTGAACTCTAAATAAAAAATTACGGACAATTTAGTGCAAACATGTCATGTTTATCGGCCAGTTAAAATGATCATTCTAAGCTGATCATGGGTGCTCTGTGAGTGAAGGCTTATAAATGAAGCAAAATATTTGGTATCACGCAGTTTGTGATAGATTGGATTACTTAAAGGCTTTGTGATAGCTATTTTGGTCTAACATTTTGTCACAAATATGGAAAATTGAGCTAGCTTAATGTGGGCGTTGGATTCGTGTCATTTTGAACTCTAAAAAACAAAATTACAGACAATTTAGTGCGGATGTGTCATGTTTATCTAATAGTTAAAATGATCATTCTAAGCGGATCATGTGTGCTACTTGAGTGAAGGCTTATAAATGAAGCATAATGCATGGCATCATGCAGCTAGGGACACATTGGATTACTTGGAGGTTTGGTTGTAGCTCCTTTAGTCTGAAATGTTTTCACAATATGGAAAATTGAGCTAACTAAACGTGTGCGTTGAAATCCTGTCATTTTGAGCATTTAATAAAAAGTTAAATACGATTTAGTGCTGACATGTCAAGTTGATCAGCTACTTAAAATCATCATTGGTGCTCATAGTGCAAAGGGTTATAAATGAAGCATAACGCTTGGCATCATGCTAGTTGGGATACATTGGATTAATTGGAGGTTTTGTTGTAGCTTTGTCAGTCTCAATTGTTGTCACAATATGGAAAATTGAACTAGTTTAACATGGGTGTTGGACTCAAGTCATTTTGAGCTCTAAATCAAAACTTAAAGAGGAAATAGTGCAAACATGTAAAGTTGATCAGGTAGTTAAAATGATCATTCTAAAGTGATCATTGGTGCTCCTTGAGCAAAGGCTTATAAATGAAATATAATGCCTGGTATCACGCAGTTTTGGATAGATTGGATTACTTGGAGGCTTTTTGGTAGCTATTTCCGGCGTTGGATTCGTATCATTTTTTAAACTCTAAATAAAAAATTACGAACAATTTAGTGCAAACATGTCATGTTTATTGGCCAATTAAAATGATCATTCTAAGCTGATCATGGGTGCTCCTTGAGTGAAGCCTTATAAATGAAACATAATGCATGGCATCATGCATCTTGGGATACATTGGATTACGTGGAGGCTTTGTAGTAGCTCTTTCAGTCTCAAATGTTGTGACAATATGGAAAATTGAGCTAGCTTAGCATGGGCATTGGACTCATGTCATTTTGATCTCTAAACTAAAATTTAAATACAATTTAGTCCTGACATATCAAGTTGATTAGCGAGTTCAAATGATTCTTCTAAACTGATCATTGCTGCTCCTTAAGTAAAGGGTTATAATTAAACCATTATGCACTGCATCAAGAAGTTTGGAATTGAGTGGATTACTTGGAGGCTTTGTAGTAGCTCTTTCAGTCTCAAGAATATAAAAAATTGAGCTGCATAACGTGAGCTTAGGATTCGTGTCATTTTGAATTCTAAATCAAACGCTACGGACGATTTAGTGTGGATTTGTCAAGTTGATCGGCCAGTTAAAATGATCATTCTAAATTGATGATTAGTGCTCATTGAGTAAACGCATATAAATGAAGCATAATGAATAGCATCATGCAGTTTGAGATACATTGTATTACTTGGAGGCTTTATCGTAGCTCTTTCAATATGAAATGTTGTCACAATATGGAAAATTGATCTAGCTTAACATGGGTATTGGAGTCATGTCATTTTGAGCTCTAAATAAAAAGTTAAGACGATATATAGGGCAAACACGTCAAGTTGATTAGGTAGTTAAAATGATCATTCCGAAGTGATCATTGGTGATCCTTGGGTAAAGGCTTAGCATAATGTTTGGTATCACGCAGTTTGGGATAGATTGGATTTCGTCAAGGCTTTGTGATAGCTATTTTGGTCTAACATTTTGTCACAAATATGGAAAATTGAGCTAGCTTAATGTGGGCATTGGATTCGTGTCATTTTGAACTGTAAATCAAAAGTTACAGAAAATTTAGTGCGGACGTGTCATGTTTTTGTGCTAGTTAAAATGATCATTCTAAGCGGATCATGTGTGCTACTTGAGTCAAGGCTTATAAATGAACTAGAATGCATGGCATCATGCAGCTTGGGAAACATTGGATTACTTGAAGGCTTTGTTGTAGCTCCTTCAGTCTGAAATGTTTTCACAATACGGAAAATTGAGCTAACTAAACGTGTGCGTTGAAATCCTGTCATTTTGAGCTCTTGATAAAAAGTTAAATATGATTTAGTGATGACATGTCAAGTTGATCAGCTAGTTAAAATCATCATTGGTGCTCATAGTGCAAAGGGTTATAAATGAAGCATAACGCTTGGCATCATGCTAGTTGGGATACATTGGATTACTTGGAGGCATTGTAGTAGCTTTGCCAGTCTCAATTGTTGTCACAATATGGAAAATTGAACTAGTTTAACATGGGTTTTGGACTCGTGTCATTTTGAGGTCTAAATGAAAAGTTAAAGACGAATTAGTGCTTGCATGTCAAGTTGATCAGGTAGTTAAAATGATTATTGTAAACTGATCATTGGGTGCTCCTTGAGTAAAGGGTTATAAATGAAGCACAATACATAGCATCACTCAGCTTGGGATAGATTGGACTACTTGGAGGCTTTGTAGTATCTCTCTCAGTCTCAAATGTTGTCACAATATAGAAAATTGAGCTAGCTTAACGTGGGTGTTGGACTCGTGTCATTCTGAGTTCTAAATCAAAAGTTACAAAGGATTTAGTGTGGACATGTCAAGTTGATTGTCTAGTTAAAATGATCATTCTAAACTGATCATTGGTTATCCTTGAGTAAAGGCTTATAAATGAAGCATAATGCAAGGGATCATGCATTTTAGGATACATTGGATTACTTGGAGGCTTTGTCGTAGCTCTTCGAGTCTCTAATGTTGTCACAATATGGAAAATCGAGGTAACTTGAAGTTGGCTTTGGACTTAAGTCATTTTGAGCTCTAAATCAAACGTTAAAGACGATATAGTGCAAACATGTCAAGTTGATCAGCTAGTTAAAATGATCATTCTAAAAAGATCATTGGTGCTCCATGAGCAAAGGCTTATAAATGAAACATATTTCTTGGCATCATGCAGTTTAGAATAGATTGGATCAATTGGAGGCTTTTTGGTAGCTATTTCGGTCTTACATTCGGCACAAATATGGAAAATTGAGCTACGTTAACGTGGGCGTTGGATTCGTTTCATTTTTTGAACTCTAAATAAAAAATTATGGACAATTTAGTGCAAACATGTCATGTTTATCGGCCAGTTAAAATGATCATTCTAAGCTTATCATGGGTGCTCCTTGAGTGAAGGCTTACAAATGAAGCATAATATTTGGTATCACACAGTTTGTGATAGATTGGATTACTTAAAGGCTTTGTGATAGCTATTTCGGTCTAACATTTTGTCACAAATATGGAAAATTGAGCTAGCTTAATGTGGGCGTTGGATTCGTGTCATTTTGAACTCTAAAAAAAATTACAGACAATTTAGTGCGGATGTGTCATGTTTATCTAATAGTTAAAATGATCATTCTAAGCGGATCATGGGTGCTCCTTGAGTGAAGCCTTATAAATGAAACATAATGCATGGCCTCATGCAGTTTGGGACACATTGGATTACTTGGAGGCTTTGTTGTAGCTCTTTCAGTCCGAAATGTTTTCAAAATATGGAAAATTGAGCAAACTAAGCGTGTGCATTGGAATCGTGTCATTTTGAGCTCTTAATAAAAAGTTAAAGACGATTTAGTGCTGACATGTCAAGTTGATCAGCTAGTGAAAATCATCATTGGTGTTCATAGTGCAAAGGGTTATAAATGAAGCATAACGTCTTGCATCACGCTATTTGGGATACATTGGATTATTTGGAGGCTTTGTAGTAGGTTTTTCAGTCTCAATTGTTGTCACAATATGGAAAATTGAACTATTTTAACATGGGTGTTGGACTCAAGTCATTTTGAGCTCTAAATCAAAAGTTAAAGACGAAATAGTGCAAACATGTCAAGTTGATCAGCTAGTTTAAATGATCATTCTAAAGTGATCATTGGTGCTCCTTGAGCAAAGGCTTATAAATGAAATATAATGCATGGTATCACGCAGTTTTGGATAGATTGGATTACTTGGAGGCTTTTTGGTAGCTATTTCCGGTGTTGGATTCGTATAATTTTTTGAACTCTAAATAAAAAATTACGAACAATTTAGTGCAAACATCTCATGTTTGTTGGCCAGTTAAAATGATCATTCTAAGCTGATCATGGGTGCTCCTTGAGTGAAGCCTTATAAATGAAACATAATGCATGACATCATGCATCTTGGGATACATTGGATTACGTGGAGGCTTTGTAGTAGCTCTTTCAAGCTCAAATGTTGTGACAATATGGAAAATTGAGCAAGCTTAGCATGGGCATTGGACTCATGTCATTTTGATCTCTAAATTAAAATTTAAATACAATTTAGTCCTGACATATCAAGTTGATTAGCGAGTTAAAATGATTATTCTAAACTGGTCATTGTTGCTCCTTAAGTAAAGTGTTATAATTGAACCATTATGCATTGCATCAAGAAGTTTGGGATTGAGTGGATTACTTGGAGGCTTTGTAGTAGCTCTTTCAGTCTCCAGAATATAAAAAATTGAGCTGCATAACGTGAGCGTGGGATTCGTGTCATTTTGAATTCTAAATCAAAAGCTACGGACGATTTAGTGTGGATTTGTCAAGTTGATCGGCCATTTAAAATGATCATTCTAAATTGATGATTAGTGCTCATTGAGTAAACGCATATAAATGAAGCATAATGCATAGCATCCTGTAGTTAGGGATACATTGTATTACTTGGAGGCGTTATCGTAGCTCTTTCAGTATGAAATGTTGTCACAATATGGAAAATTGATGTAGCTTAACATGGGCATTGGAGTCATGTCATTATGAGCTCTAAATAAAAAGTTAAAGACGATATATAGTGCAAACACGTCAAGTTGATTAGGTAGTTAAAATGATCATTCTAAAGTGATCATTGGTGATCCTTTAGTAAAGGCTTATAAATGAAGCATAATGTTTGGTATCACGCAGTTTGGGATATATTGGATTTCTTCAAGGCTTTGTGATAGCTATTTCGGTCTAACATTTTGTCACAAATATGGAAAATTGAGCTAGCTTAATGTGGGCATTGGATTCGTGTCATTTTGAACTCTAAATAAAAAATTACAGACAATTTAGTGCGGACGTGTCATGTTTATGTGCTAGTTAAAATGATCATTCTAAGCGGATCATGTGTGCTACTTGAGTCAAGGCTTATAAATGAACTAGAATGCATGGCATCATGCAGCTTGGGAAACATTGGATTACTTGAAGGCTTTGTTGTAGCTCCTTCAGTCTGAAATGTTTTCACAATATGGAAAATTGAGCTAACTAAACGTGTGCGTTGAAATCCTGTCATTTTGAGCTCTTAATAAAAAGTTAAATACGATTTAGTGCTGACATGTAAGGTTGATCAGCTAGTTAAAATCATCATTGGTGCTCATAGTGCAAAGGGTTATAAATGAAGCATAACGGTTGGCATCATGCTAATTGGGATACATTGGATTACTTGGAGGCTTTGTAGTAGCTTTGTCAGTCTCAAGTGTTGTCACAATATGAAAAATTGAACTAGTTTAACATGGGTTTTGGACTCATGTCATTTTGAGGTCTAAATGAAAAGTTTAAGACGAATTAGCGCTTGCATGTCAAGTTGATCAGGTAGTTAAAATGATTATTGTAAACTGATCATTGGGTGCTCCTTGAGTAAAGGGTTATAAATGAAGCACAATCCATAGCATCACGCAGCTTGGGATAGATTGGACTACTTGGAGGCTTTGTAGTATCTCTCTCAGTCTCAAATGTTGTCACAATATAGAAAATTGAGCTAGCTTAACGTGGGTGTTTGACTCGTGTCATTCTAAGTTCTAAATCAAAAGTTACAGAGGATTTAGTGTGGACATGTCAAGTTTATCGTCTAGTTAAAATGATCATTCTAAACTGATCATTGGTTATCCTTGAGTAAAGGCTTATAAATGAAGTATAATGCAAGGGATCATGCAATTTGGGATACATTGGATTACTTGGAGGCTTTGTCGTAGCTCTTCCAGTCTCTAATGTTGTCACAATATGGAAAATCGAGGTAACTTGAAGTTGGCTTTGGACTCAAGTCATTTTGAGCTCTAAATCAAAAATTAAAGAGAATATAGTGCAAACATGTCAAGTTGATCAGCTAGTTCAAATGCTCATTCTAAAAAGATCATTGGTGCTCCATGAGCAAAGGCTTATAAATGAAACATATTTCTTGGCATCATGCAGTTTAGAATAGATTGGATCAATTGGATGCTTTTTGGTAGCTATTTCGGTCTTACGTTCGGCACAAATATGGAAAATTGAGGTACGTTAACGTGGGCGTTGGATTCGTTTCATTTTTGAACTCTAAATAAAAAATTATGGACAATTTAGTGCAAACATGTCATGTTTATCGGCCAGTTAAAATGATCATTTTAAGCTTATCATGGGTGCTCCTTGAGTGAAGGCTTATAAATGAAGCATAATATTTGGTATCACGCAGTTTGTGATAGATTGGATTACTTAAAGGCTTTGTGATAGCTATTTCGGTCTAACATTTTGTCACAAATATGGAAAATTGAGCTAGCTTAATATGGGCGTTGGATTCATGTCCTTTTGAACTCTAAAAAAAATTACAGACAATTTAGTGCGGATGTGTCATGTTTATCTAATAGTTAAAATGATCTTTCTAAGCGGATCATTTGTGCTACTTGAGTGAAGGCTTATAAATGAAGCATAATGCATGGCATCATGCAGCTTGGGACACATTGGATTACTTGGAGGCTTTGATGTAGCTCTTTCAATCTGAAATGTTTTCAAAATATGGAAAATTGAGCTAACTAAGCGTGTTCGTTGGAATCGTGTCATTTTGAGCTCTTAATAAAAAGTTAAAGACGATTTAGTGCTGACATGTCAAGTTGATCAGCTAGTTAAAATCATCATTGGTGTTCATAGTGCAAAGGGTTATAAATGAAGCATAACGTCTGCCATCATGCTATTTGGGATACATTAGATTATTTGGAGGCTTTGTAGTAGGTTTTTCAGTCTCAATTGTTGTCACAATATGGAAAATTGAACTAGTTTAGCATGGGTGTTGGACTCAAGTCATTTTGAGCTCTAAATCAAAAGTTAAAGACGAAATAGTGCAAACATGTCAAGTTGATCAGCTAGTTAAAATGATCATTCTAAAGTGATCATTGGTGCTCCTTGAGCAAAGGCTTATAAATGAAATATAATGCCTGGTATCACGCAGTTTGGGATAGATTGGATTACTTGGAGGCTTTTTGGTAGCTATTTCTGGCGTTGGTTTCGTATCATTTTTTTAACTCTAAATAAAAAATTACGAACAATTTAGTGCAAACATGTCATTTTTGTTGGCAAGTTAAAATGATCATTCTAAGCTGATCATGGGTGCTCCTTGAGTGAAGCCTTATAAATGAAACATAATGCATGGCATCATGCATCTTGGGATACATTGGATTACGTGGAGGCTTTGTAGTAGCTCTTTCAGTCTCAAATGTTGTGACAATATGGAAAATTGAGCTAGCTTAGCATGGGCATTGGACTCATGTCATTTTGATCTCTAAACTAAAATTTAAATACAATTTAGTCCTGACATATCAAGTTGATTAGCGAGTTCAAATGATTATTCTAAACTGATCTTTGCTGCTCCTTAAGTAAAGGGTTTTGATTGAACCATTATGCATTGCGTCAAGAAGTTTGGGATTGAGTGGATTACTTGGAGGCTTTGTAGTAGCTCTTTCAGTTTCCAGAATATAAAAAATTGAGCTGCATAATGTGAGCGTGGGATTCGTGTCATTTTGAATTCTAAATCAAAAGCTACGGACAATTTAGTGTGGATTTGTCAGGTTGATCGGCCAGTTAAAATGATCATTCTAAATTGATGATTAGTGCTCATTGAGTAAACGCATATAAATGAAGCATAATGCATAGCATCATGTAGTTTGGGATACATTGTATTACTTGGAGGCTTTATCGTAGCTCTTTCAGTATGAAATGTTGTCACAATATGGAAAATTGATGTAGCTTAACATGGGCATTGGAGTCATGTCATTTTGAGCTCTAAATAAAAAGTTAAAGACGATATATAGTGCAAACACGTCAAGTTGATTAGGTTGTTAAAATGATCATTCTAAAGTGATCATTGGTGATCCTTGAGTAAAGGCTTATAAATGAAGCATAATGTTTGGTATCACACAGTTTGGGATAGAATGGATTTCTTCAAGGCTTTGTGATAGCTATTTCGGTCTAACATTTTGTCACAAATATGGAAAATTGAGCTAGCTTAATGTGGGCATTGGATTCGTGTAATTTTGAACTCTAAATAAAAAATTACAGACAATTTAGTGCGGACTTGTCATGTTTATGTGCTAGTTAAAATGATCATTCTAAGCGGATCATGTGTGCTACTTGAGTCAAGGCTTATAAATGAACTAGAATGCATGGCATCATGCAGCTTGGGAAACATTGGATTACTTGAAGGCTTTGTTGTAGCTCCTTCAGTCTGAAATGTTTTCACAATATGGAAAATTGAGCTAACTAAACGTGTGCGTTGAAATCCTGTCATTTTGAGCTCTTAATAAAAAAGTTAAATACGATTTAGTGCTGAAATGTCAAGTTGATCAGCTAGTTAAAATCATCATTGGTGCTCATAGTGCAAAGGGTTATAAATGAAGAATAACACTTGGCATCATGCTAGTTGGGATACATTGGATTAATTGGAGGCTTTGTTGTAGCTTTGTCAGTCTCAATTGTTGTCACAATATGGAAAATTGAACTAGTTTAACATGGGTTTTGGACTCATGTCATTTTGAGATCTAAATGAAAAGTTAAAGACAAATTAGTGCTTGCATGTCAAGTTAATTAGGTAGTTAAAATGATTATTGTAAACTGATCATTGGGTGCTCCTTGAGTAAAGGGTTATAAATGAAGCACAATACATAGCATCACGCAGTTTGGGATAGATTGGACTACTTGGAGGCTTTGTAGTATCTCTCTCAGTCTCAAATGTTGTCACAATATAGAAAATTGAGCTAGCTTAACGTGGGGGTTGGACTCGTGTCATTCTGAGTTCTAAATCAAAAGTTACAAAGGATTTAGTGTGGACATGTCAAGTTGATCGTCTAGTTAAAATGATCATTCTAAACTGATCATTGGTTCTGCTTGAGTAATGGCTTATAAATGAAGCATAATGCAAGGGATCATGCAATTTGGGATACATTGGATTACTTGGAGGCTTTGTCGTAGCTCTTCCAGTCTCTAATGTTGTCACAATATGGAAAATCGAGGTAACTTGAAGTTGGTTTCGACTCAAGTCATTTTGAGCTCTAAATCAAAAGTTAAAGACGATATAGTGCAAACATGTCAAGTTGATCAGCTAGTTAAAATGATCATACTAAAAAGATCATTGGTGCTCCATGAGCAAAGGCTTATAAATGAAACATATTGCTTGGCATCATGCAGTTTAGGATAGATTGGATCACTTGGAGGCTTTTTGGTAGCTATTTCGGTCTTACGTTCGGCACTAATATGGAAAATTGAGCTACCTTAATGCGGGCGTTGGATTCGTTTCATTTTTTGAACTTTAAATAAAAAATTACGGACAATTTAGTGCAAACATATCATGTTTATCGGCCTGTTAAAATGATCATTCTAAGCTTATCATGGGTGATCCTTGAGTGAAGGCTTATAAATGAAGCATTATATTTGGTATCACGCAGTTTGTGATAGATTGGATTACTTAAAGGCTTTGTGATAGCTATTTCGGTCTAACATTTTGTCACAAATATGGAAAATTGAGCTAGCTTAATGTGGGTGTTGGATTCGTGTCATTTTGAACAATAAAAAAAATTTACAGACAATTTAATGCGGACGTGTCATGTTTATCTAATAGTTACAATGACCATTCTAAGCGGATCATGTGTGCTACTTGAGTGAAGACTTATAAATGAAGCATAATGCATGGCATCATGCAGCTTGGGACACATTGGATTACTTGGAGGCTTTGTTGTAGCTCTTTCAGTCTGAAATGTTTTCAAAATATGGAAAATTGAGCTAACTAAGCGTGTGCATTGGAATCGTGTCATTTTGAGCTCTTAATAAAAAGTTAAAGACGATTTAGTGCTGGCATGTCAAGTTGATCAGCTAGTTAAAATCATCATTGGTGTTCATAGTGCAAAGGGTTATAAATGAAGCATAATGTCTGGCATCACGCTGTTTGGGATACATTGGATTATTTGGAGGCTTTGTAGTAGGTTTTTCAGTCTCAATTGTTGTCACAATATGGAAAATTGAACCAATTTAACATGGGTGTTGGACTCATGTCATTTTGAGCTCTAAATCAAAAGTTAAAAACGATATTGTGCAAACATGTCAAGTTGATCAGCTAGTTAAAATGATAATTCTAAAGTGATCATTGGTGCTTCTTGAGAAAAGGCTTATAAATGAAGCATCATGTCTGGCATCATGCTGTTTCGGATAGGTTGGATTACTTGGAGGGTTTGTGGTAGCTATTTTGGTCTTACATTTTGCAAATTCGTTTCATTTTGAACTCTAAATCAAAAGTTACAAATAATTTAGTGCGGACATGTCATGTTTATCTGCTAGTTGAAATGATCATTCTAAGCGGATCATGGGTGATCCTTGAGTGAAGGCTTATAAATGAAGCGTAATGCATGGAATCATGCAGCTTGGGACACATTGGATTACTTGGAATCTATGTAATAGCTCTTTCAGTCTCAATTGTTGATACATTATAGAAATTGAGCTAGATTAACGTGAGCATCATATTCGTGTCACTTTGAGTTCTAAATCAAAAGTTACGGATGATTTAGTGCGGATTTTTCAAGTTGATCAACTAGTTAAAATGATCATTCTAAACTGATCATTAGTGCTCGTTGAGTAAAAACTTATAAATGAAGCATAATGCATGGCATCACACAGCTTGGGATACATTGGATACATTGGATTCGTGTCATTCTAATTTCTAAATCAAATGTTACGTATGATTTAGTGCGGACATGTCAAGTTGATCAGCTAGTTAACATGATCATTCTAAACTCATCATTGGTGCTCCTTGTGTAAAGGCTTATAAGTGAAGCATAATGGTTGGCATCACGCAGTTTGGGATAGATTTGATTACTTGGAGGCTTTGTTGTAGTTATTTTGGTCTTAAATTTTGTCACAAATATGGAAAATAGAGGTAACTTAACATGGGCATTGGACTAGTGTCACTTTGATCTCTAAATCAAAAGTTAAAGACAATTTAATGCTTACATGTCAAGTTGATCAGCTAGTTAGAATGATTATTCTAAACTGATCATTGGGTGCTCTTTGAGTAAAGGGTTATAAATGAAGCATAATTGGATGGCATCACGTAGTTTGGGATGGATTGGAATACTTGGAGGCTTTGTAGTAGCTCTCTTGATCTAAAATGTTGTCACAATATAGAAAATTGAGCTAGCTTATTATGGGGGTTGCACTCATGTCATTTTGGGCTCTGAATCAAAAGTTAAAGACGATATAGTGCAAACATCTTAAGTGTATCAGCTAGTCAAAATAGTCATTCTAAAGTGATCATTGGTGATCCTTGAGTGAAGCCTCATAAATGAAACATAATGCTTGGCATCACGGAGTTTGGGATAGATTGGATTACCAGGAAGCATTGTGATAGCTATTTCGGTCTTACATTTTGTCACAAATATGGAAAATTGAGCTAGTGTAATGTGGGCGTTGGATTCGTGTCATTTTAAATTCTAAATCAAAAGTTACGGACGATTTAGTGCGGACATGTCATGTTTATCTGCCATTTGATATGATCATTCTAAATGGATCATGGGTGCTCCTTCAGTGAAGGCTTATAAACGAACCATAGTGCATTGCATCATGCAACTTGGGACACATTGGATTACTTGGAGGCTTTGTTGTAGCTCTTTCAGTCTCAAATGTTTTCACAATACAGAAAATTCAGCTAGCTTAACGTGGGCGTTGGGCTCGTGTCATTTTGAGCCCTAATTAAAAGTTAAACACGATTTATTGCAAACATGTCAAGTTGATTAGCTAGTTAAAATGATCATTCTAAAGTGATCGTTTGTGCTCCTTATGTAAAGACTTATAAATGAAGCATAATGCCTGGCATCATGCAGTTTGGGATAGATTGGATTACTTGTATACTTTGTGGTAGCTATTTCGGTCTTACATTCTGTTACAAATATGAAAATTGAGCTAGCTTAATGTGCGCGTTGGATTCGTTTCATTTTGAACTCTAAATCAAAAGTTACGAAGAATTTAGTGCGGACATGTCATGTTTATCTGCTAGTTAAAATGATCATTTTAAGCGGATCATGGGTGCTCCTTGAGTGAAGGCTTATAAATGAAGCATAATGCATGGCATCATGCAGCTTGGGACACATTGGATTACTTGGAGCCTTTGTTGTAGCTTTTTATGACTCAAATATTTTCACAATATGGAAAATTGAGCTCGCTTAATGTAGTAGTTGAACTCGTATCATTTTGAAATCTAAATCAAAAGTTATGGACAATTTAGTGCAGCCATGTCATGTTTATCGGCCAATTAAGATGATCATTCTAAGTTGATTATGGGTGCTCCTTGAGTGTAAGCTTGGATTACTTGGAGGCTATGTAGCAGCTCTTTCAGTCTGAAATTGTGTCACAATATAAAAAATTAATCTAGCTTAACGTGAGCGTGGGATTTGTGTCATTTTAAATTCTAAATAAGAAGCTACAGACGATTTAGTGCGGATTTGTCAAGTTGATCAACTAGTTAAAATGATCATTCTAAACTAATCATTAGTGCTCATTGAGTAAAGACTTATAAATAAAAGATAATGTAAGGCATCACACCGTTTGAGATACGTTGGATACATTGGATTCATGTAATTCTGATTTCTAAATCAAATGTTACGTACGGTTTAATGCGGACATGTCAAGTTAATCAGTTAGTTAACATGATCATTCTAAACTCATCATTGGTGCTCCTTGAGTAAAGGCTTATAAATGAAGCATAATGCCTCGCATCACGCAGTTTGGGATAGATTTGATTACTTGGAGGCTTTGTGGTAGCTATTTTGGTCTTACATTTTGTCAAAAATATGGAAAATTCAGCTAACTTAGTGTAGGTGTTGGACTCGTGTCATTTTGATCTCTAAACCAAAAGTTAAAGACGATTTAGTGCTGACATTTCAAGTTGATCAGCTAGTTAAAATGATTATTGTAAATTGATCACTGGGTGCTCCATGAGTAAAGGGTTATAAATAAAGTATAATGCATGGCATAATGCATGGCATCACGCAGTTTGGGATAGATTGGATTACTTGTAGGCTTTGTATTAGCTCTCTTAGTCTCAAATATTCTCACAATATAGAAAATTGAGCTAGCTTAACAGGGACGTTGGACTCATGTCATGTTAAGCTCTAAATCAAAAGTAAAGACGATATAGTGCAAACCTGTCAAGTGTATCAGCTAGTTAAAATGGTCATTCTAAAGTGATCATTGGTGATCGTTGAGTAAAGCCTTATAAATGATGCATAATGCTGGCATCACATAGTTTGGGATAGATTGCATTATTTGGAGGCTTTGTGATAGCTATTTTGGTCTTACATTTTGTCACAAATATGGAAAATTGAGCTAGTGTAATGTGGGTGTTGGATTCGTGTCATTTTGAACTCTAAATCAAAAGTTACAGACAATTTAGTGCAGACATGTCATGTTTATCTACCAATTGATATGATCATTCTAAGCGCATCATTGGTGCTCCTTGAGTGAAGGCTTATAAATGAACCATAATGCATGGCATCATGCAACTTGGGACACATTGGACTACTTGGAGGCTTTGTTGTAGATTTTCAGTCTCAAATGCTTTCAGAAAATGGAAAATTCAGCTAGCTTAACGTGGGCGTTGGGCTCGTGTCATTTTGAGATCTAAATCAAAAGTTAAAAGACGATTTAGTGCAAACATGTCAAGTTGATCAGCTACTTAAAATTATAGTTCTCAAGTGATCAGCTACCATATTCGTGTCATTCTGATTTCTAAATCAAAACTTACGGAGGATTTAGTGCGGACATGTAAAGTTGAACAGCTAGTTAAAATGATCATTATAAACTCATCATTGGTGCTCTTTCAGTAAAAGCTTATAAATGAAGCATAATGCCTAGCGTCACACAGTTTGGGATATTTTGATTACTTGGAGATTTTGTGGTAGCTATTTCGGTCTTACATTTTGTCAAAAATATTGAAAATTGAGCTAACTTAACGTGTGCATTGTATTCGTGTCATATTGAACTCCAAATCAAAAGTTACAGGCGATTTAGTGTGGATTTTTCAAGTTGATCGGCCAGTTAAAATGATCATTTTAAACTGATATATTGATAGTAAAGGCTTATGAATGAATCATAAAGCATGGTATCATGCAATTTGGGATATATTGGATTACTTGAAGGCTTTGTCGTTGTATTTTAGTCTCAAATGTTGTCACAATATAAAAAATTGAGCTAGCTTAAAGTCGTCGTTGGATTCGTGTCATTCTGATTTCTAAATCAAAAATTACGGACGATTTAGTGCAGACATGTCAAGTTGATCAGTTATTTAGAATGATCATTCTAAACTCATCTTTGATGTTCTTTGAGTAAACGCTTATAAATGAATCATAATGCCTGGCATCCCGCAATTTGGGATAGATTTGATTACTTGGACGATTTGTAGTAGCTCATTCTGTCTCAAATGTTGTCACAACATGGAAGATTGAGCTAGATTAACGTGGGTGTTGGACTCGTGTCGTTTTAAGCTCTAAATAAAAAGTTAAATACGATTTACTCCTTCCATGCCAAGTTGTTCAACGAGTTAAAATAATTATTCTAAACTGATCACTTTTGCTCCTTGAGTAAAGGGTTATAAATGAAACATAATGCATGGTATCACACAGTTTGGGATAGATTGGATTACTTGGAGGTTTTGTAGTAGCTCTTTGAGTCTCAAATGTTGTCACAATATAGAAAATTGATCTAGATTAACGTGAGCATGGGATTCGTGTCATTTTGAATTCTAAATCAAAAGCTACGGTCAATTTAGTATGGATTTTCAAGTGGATATGCCAGTTAAAATGATCATTTTAAACTGATCATTACTGCTTATTGAGTAAAGACTTATAAATGAAGCATAATGCATTGCTACACGCAGTTTGGGATACATTGGATTACTTGGAGGCTTTGTCGTAACTCTTTTAGTCTCAATATAGAAAATTGAGATAGCTTTACGTCGGCATTGGATTCGTGTCATTCTAATTTCTAAATCAAAAGAAGTGCGGACATGTCAAGTCGATCAGGTAGTTAAAATGATCATTCTAAACTCATCATTGGTTCTCCTTAAGTAAAGGCTTATAAATGAAGCATAATGTCTGGCATCATTTGGTTTGGTATAAATTTGATTACTTGGAGGCTTTGTGTTAGTTATTTTGGTCTTACATTTTGTCACAAATATGGAAAATTGAGATAGTTTAACGTGGGTATTGGATTCGTGTCATTTTGAACTTTAAATCATAACTTACATGCGATTTAGTGCGGATATTTCAAGTTGATCAGCCAGTTAAAATGATCATTCTAAGCTGATCATGGGTGCATAATGCATGACATCATGCTGCTTGGGATACATTGGTTTACTTGGAGGCTTTGTAGTAGCTCTTTCAGTCTCAAATGTTGTCACTATATGGAATTTGAGCTAACTTAACGTCGGTGTTCGACTCATGACATTTTGAGGTCTAAATGAAAAGGTAAAGACAATGTAGTCCTGTCATTTCAAGTTGATCAGCAAGTTAATATGTTTATTGAAAACTGATCGTTGGCATTCCTTGAGTAAGGGTTATTAATGACGCATAATGTATGGCATCACGCAGTTTCGGAAAGATTGGATTACTTGGAGGCTTTGTAGTAGCTCTTTCAATCTCAAATAGTGTCACAATATAGAAATTGAGCTAGCTTAACGTGAGCGTGGAATTCGTGTAATTTTGAATTCTAAATCAAAAGCAACGCATTATTTATTGCGGATTTGTCAAGTTCATAAGCAAGTTAAAATGATCATTCTAAACTGATCATTAGTGCTAATTGAGTAAAGGCTCATAAATGAAGCATAATGCATGGCATCATGCAGCTTGGGATACATTGGATTACTTGGAGGCTTTGTGGTAGCTATTTCAATCTCAAATGTTGTTACAATATGGAAAATTGAGCTACCTTAACGTGGGCGTTTGACTCATGTCATTTTGAGCTCTAAATCAAAAGTTAAAGACAATTTAGTCTTGGCATGTCAAGTTGATCAGCAGGTTAAAGAGATTATTCTAAACTGATCATTGGTGCTGATTGAGTAAAGGGTTATAAATGCAGCATAATGCATGGGATCACGCAGTTTGGGATAGATGTAAGACGTAGGATTCAAATGGGGACAAGCTGAAGAAAGCTCATTCCAAGCTGTGAAGATGCACCTCTTCTATCTTTAACTGATTTTCTCAAAACCTTTGAGATAGAATGTGATGCTTCTGGTATAGGTATTGGAGCTCTTTTGATGCAGGATAAGAAACCTATAGCCTATTTCAGTGAAAATCTTGGAGGAGCCACCCTCAATTATCCAACCTACGACAAGGAATTGTACGCCTTGGTCCGTGCTTTGCAAACTTGGCAACACTACTTGTGGCCTAAGGAGTTTGTGATTCACACTGATCATGAGTCACTCAAGCACTTAAAGGGCCAACAGAAGCTGAACAAAAGGCATGCAAGGTGGGTTGAGTTCATAGAAACATTTCCGTATGTCATTAAATACAAACATGGTTAAGAGAATGTTGTGGCAGATGCATTGTTACAGAGGTATGACTTAATCTCTACTCTTGATGCTAAGTTGTTAGGTTTTGAACAACTTAAAGAGCTATATGAAACTGATCCTGAATTTAAAGATGTATACATTACTAGCAGAAAGTTTGCTTCAGGAAAATACTATTGGCATGAAGGATTCCTATTTTATGATAATAGATTATGTGTGCCTAACTATTCTATTTGAGACTTGTTAGTTAGGGAAGCTCATGGAGGTGGACTGATGGGGCATTTTGGAGTTGCCAAAACTCTTAAAGTAATGCAAGATTATTTCCATTGGCCACACATGAAGAGAGACGTAGAAAGAATCTGTGCAAGGTGTGCCACATGCAAACAGGGTAAGTCTAAGGTTCAACCCCACGGTTTGTACACTCCCTTACCCATTCCTACTCATCCATGGATTGACATATCAATGGACTTTGTGGTTGGTTTTCCTAGAACTAACACAGGGAAGGATTCTATCTTTGTTGTGGTTGATATATTCTCTAAGATGGCTCCTTTTATAGCATGTCACCAGACTGATGATGCATTGCATATAGCCAATCTGTTCTTTAAAGAGGTAGTTCGCTTGCATGGAATGTCTAGGACCATAGTTTCTGATAGAGACACTAAGTTCTTGAGTTACTTTTGGAAAACTCTTTGGTCTAAGTTAGGAACTAAGTTGGTATTCTCTACAATATGTCACCCACAAACGGATGGTCAAACTGAAGTAGTTAATAGAACCTTGTCTACTTTATTGCGTGCATTAATCAAACGAAATCTTAGAACATGGGAAGAATGTTTACCACATGCTGAATTTTCATATAACCATTCTGTACATTCTGCTTCTAAGTATTCTCCTTTTCAAATCGTGTACGGTTTCAATCCTTTATCTCCTTTGGATCTAACCCCTTTGCCTTTAAGTGAAAGAGCTGGTATTGATGGAAAAAGAAAAGTAGAGATTGTTAAAAAGATACATGAGAATGCAAGGAAGAATATTGAGGCCAGAACCCAACAATATGCAAGAAAGACCAACAAAGGAAGACGTGAAATGGTATTTGAGGTGGGAGACCTCGTGTGAGTTTACTTGAGGAAAAAAAGATTTCCAGCTGAAAGGAAATCCAAACTTATGCCCAGAATAGATGGACCTTTCAAGATAGTTTAGAAGATCAGCAACAACACCTACCAAATTGACCTTTAAGGTAAGTATAATGTGAGTTCAAGCTTCAATGTTTCTGATCTTGTGCCTTTCATTGCAGATGAACCAGATTTGAGGTCAAATCCTTTTCCAGAGGAGGGGGATGATAAGAGCATGGAAAGCACACAAAAGGAGAAGCTCATGGCTAGTAATGAACCAGTGGAACATGAAGAAGCTCTTGCACTAC
Source organism: Pugionium cornutum (assembly GCA_018901935.1). Classification (NCBI taxonomy): domain Eukaryota; kingdom Viridiplantae; phylum Streptophyta; class Magnoliopsida; order Brassicales; family Brassicaceae; genus Pugionium; species Pugionium cornutum. The sequence goes on along the minus strand of CM032159.1, from coordinate 17,397,440 downwards.
CAGCTGGACCATTAACCCGAGCCAAAGCCAAGAAACTCAAAGAGGCAATCAGCAGCAAGCTCAACAAGGAGAATGCACCAGAAATTCATTTGAGCTTGAGTGGAGAAGTGCCCAAAAAGCACTCTGATTTTAGTACAAGCTCAAGACAGCATACAAATGGGTATGTGATCCATTTGTACTCTTTTTCCCTTATCCAAGTTTTCTCCCATTGGGTTTTCTTGACATGGGTGGTTCTTGAGTGAAGGCTTGTAAATGAGCCTTAATGTGTGACATCGCACACTTTTGGATAGATTGGATTACTTGGAGTCTTTTTTGTAGCTATTGTGGTGTTAAATTTTGTCACAATATAAAACATTGATCTAGCTTAACGTGGCTGTTGGTTTCGTGTCATTCCGAACTTTAAATCAAAAGTTACGGACAATTTAATGCGGACATGTCATGTTTATCGGCCAATTAAAATGATTATTCTAAGCTGATCATCGGTGCTCCTTGTGTGAAGGCTGATAAATGAAGCATAATGCATGGCAACACGCTGTTTGGGATAGATTGGATTACTTGGAGACTTTGTCGTAGCTATTTTGGTCTTAAATTTTATCACAATATAGAAAATTGAGCTAGCTTAACATGGGCATTGGATTCATGACATTCTGAATTCTATTTCCAAATATATGGACAATTTAGTGTGGCCACTTCAAGTTTATCTGCTACTTAAATTGATCATTCTAAACTCATCATTGGTGCTCCATGAGCAAAGGCTTTGTAGTAGCTCTTTCAGTATCAAATATTATCACAATATAGATAATTGAGCTAGCTTAATGTCAGTGTGAGATTCGTGTTATTTTGAATTTTTAATCAAAAGGTGCGGACGATTTAGTGCAGATTTGTCAAGTTGATCGGCCAATTAAAATTATCGTTCTAAACTAATCATTGTTGATCATTGAGTAAAGACTTATAAATGACGCATAATACATGGCATCACGCAGTTTTGCATTGAGCTCTATTTCAAAAGATATGGACAATTTGGTGCGGCCACTTCAAGTTTATATGCTACTTAAATTAATCATTCTAAACTCATCATTGGTGATCCATGAGCAAAGGCTTTGTAGTAGCTATTTTAATATCAAATGTCGTCATAATATAGAAAATTGAGCTAGATTAATGTGAGCGTGAGATTCGTGTCATTTTGAATTCTAAATCAAAAGCTAAGGAAGATTTAGTGCAGACTTGTCAAGTTATTTGTCCAGTTAAAATGATCATTCTAAAGTGATCATTCGTGCTCATTGAGTAAAGGCTTATAAATGAAGCATAATTCATGGCATCACGCAATTTGGGATATATTGGATTACTTGGAGGCTTTGTGGTAGCTATTTGGGTCTTATATTTGTCACAAATATGGAAAATTGATCTAGCTTAACGTGGGCATTGGATTCGTTTTGAGCTATAAATCAAAAGCTACGGGCGATTTAGTGTAGACATGTCAAGTTGATCAGGCAGTTCAAATGATCATTCTAAGCTGATCATGGGTGCTCCTTGGGTGAAGTCTTATAAATGAAGCATTATGCATGGCATCATGAAACATGGGATACATTGGATTAGTTGGAGGCTTTGTAGTAGCTTGTTACAGAAGATTTAGTGCGGACATGTCAAGTTTACTAGCTTGTTAAAATGATTATTCTTAATTGATCATTGGTGCTCCTTGTGTAAAGGCTTATAAATGAAGCATAACGCCTGACATCACGCAGTTTGGGATAGATTGGATTACTTGGAGGCTTTGTAGTAGCTCTTTCAGTCTCAAATGTTGTCACAGTATAGAAAATTTAGTTAGGTTAATGTGAGCGTGGGATTTGTGTCATTTTGAATTCTAAATCAAAAGGTACGAACGATTTAGTGCGGATTTTCAAGTTGATCGGCCTGCTAAAATGATCATTCTAATCTGATCATTGGTACTCATCGAGTAAAGGCTAATCATAATGCATGACATCATACAGTTTGGGATACATTGGATTACTTTGAGGCTTTGTCGTAGCTCTTTCAGTCACAAATTTTGTCATAGTATAGAAAATTGATAGCTTAACCTCGCTGTTGTATTCGTGTCATTCTACTTTCTAAATCAAACCTCTTTCAATCTCAAATGTTGTCACAATAGAGAAAGATGAGCTAGATTAATGTGAGCGTGGGATTCGTGTGATTTTGAATTCTAAATCAGAAGCTACAGATGATTTAGTGCGGACTTGTCAAGTTGATCGGCCAATTAAAACAATTATTCTAAACTGATCATTAGTGCTTATTGAGTAGAGGCTTATAAATGAAGCATAATTCATGGCATCACGCAGTTTGGGATAGATTGGATTACTTGAAGACTTTGTGGTAGCTATTTCCGTCGTACATTTTGTCACAAATATGGAAAATTGAGCTAGCTTAAGGTGGGTGTTGGATTCGTATCATTTTGAACTCTAAATCAAAAGTTACTGGCGATATATGGCTGACATGTCAAGTTGATCGGCTAGTTCAAATGATCATTCTAAGCTGATCATGGGTGCTCCATGAGTGAAGGCTTATAAATGAAGCATAATGCATGACATCATGCAGGTTGGGATACATTGGATTACATAGAGGCTCCATAGTAGCTTCTTTAGTCTCAAATGATGTCACAATATGGAAAGTTGAGCTAGCTGAACGTGGGCGTTGGACTTGTGTCATTTTGAGCTCTAAATCAAAAGTTAAATACGATTTAGTCCTGATATGTCAAGTTGGTCAGAGAGTTAAAATGATTATTCTAAACTGATCATTGGTGCTCCTTGACAAAAGGGTTATAAAAAGAAACATAATGCATTGCATCATGCAGTTTGGGATAGATTGGATTACTAGGAGGCTTTGTAATAGTCTTTAAGTATCAAATATTGTCACAATATAGAAAATTTAGCTAGGTTAACGTGAGGGTGGGACTCTTGTCATACTGAAATTAAAATCAAAAGCTACGGACAATTATGTGCGTACATGTCAAATTGATCAGCCAGTTAAAATGAACCTTCTAAAGTATTCATTAGTGCTCACTAAGTAAAGGCTAATAAATGAAGCATAATGCATAGCATCACGTAGTTTAGGATACATTGTATTACTTGGAGGCTTTGTGGTAGCTCTTTCATTCTCAAAATTTGTCAAAATATAGAAAATCAAGCTAGCTTAATGTGAGCATGAAATTCGTGCCATTTTGAATTCTAAATCAAAATCTACGGATGATTTTCTACAGACTTGTCAAGCTAAACTGATCAGTAGTGTTCATTGAGTAAAGTCTTATAAATATAGCATCATGCATGGCATCACGCAGTTTGGGATATATTGGATTACTTGGAGGCTTTGTCGTAACTCTTTCAGTCTCACAAGATGTCACAATATAGAAAATTGAGCTCGGTTCACGTCGACGTTGGATTCGTGTCATTTTGAACTCTAAATCAAAAGTTCAAGGCGATTTAGTCCTGACATGTCAAGTTGATCAGCGAGTTAAAATGATTATTCTGAACTGACCATTGGTGCTCCTTGAGTAAAGCGTTATAAATGAAGCATAATTCATGGAATCACGCAGTTTGGGATATATTGGATTACTTGGAGGCTCTGTAGTAGCTCTTTTAGTCTCAAATGTTGTCTTAATATTGAAAATTGAGCTAGCTTAACGTGAGCATGGGATTCATGTCATTTTGAATTCTAAATCAAAAGCTATAGACGATTTAGTGTGGATTTTTCAAGTTAAAATCATCATTCGCAACTGATCATTTGTGCTCGTTGAGTAAAAGCTTATAAATGAAGCATAGTGCATGGCATCACGCGGTTTGGGATACATTGCATTACTTGGAGGCTTTGTCCTACCTCTTTCTGTCTTAAATGTTGTCACAATATAGAAAACTGAGCTAGCTTAACGTCGGCGTTGGATTCATGTCATTCTGATTTCTAAATCAAAAGTTACGGATAATTTAGTGCCGACATTTTAAGTTGATCAACTAGGTAAAATGAGCATTCTAAACTCATCATTGGTGCTCCTTGAGTAAAGGTTTATAAATGAATCATAATGTTTGTATCACGTAGTTTTTGCTATATTGGATTACCTGGAATCTTTTTCGTAGCTATTTTGGTGTTAAATTTTGTCACAAATATGGAAAATTAAGCTAGTTTAACGTGGGTGTTGAATTTGTTTCATTTTGAACTTTAAATCAAAAGCTACGAGCGATTTTGTGCGGACATGTAATGTTGATCCGCCAGTTCAAATGATCATTCTAAGCTGATCATGGGTGCTCCTTGGGTGAAGGCTTATAATTGAAACATAATGCATGGCATCATGCAGCTTGTGATACAATGGATAACTTGGAGGCTTTGTAGTAGCTCTTTCAGTTTCAATGTTGTCACGATATGGAAAATTGAGCTAGATTAACGTGGGCTTTGGACTCATATCATTTTAAGCTCTAATCAAAAGTTAAAAATGATTTAGTACTGATATGTCAAGTTGATAAACGAGTTCAAATGATTATTCTAAACTGATCATTGGTGCTCCATGAGTAAAGGGTTATAAAGGAAGCATAATGCATGGCATCACGCAGTTTGGGATAAATTGGAATACTTGGAGACTTTGTCGTAACTATTTTGGTCTTAAATTGAGCTAGCATAACGTGGGCATTGGACTCATGATTCTAAACTCTATTTCAAAAGAAATGGACAATTTAGTGCGGACACGTCAAGTTTATCTACTATTTAAATTGATCATTCTAATCTCATCATTGGTAGCAAAGGCTTTGTAGTAGCTCTTTCAATTTCAAAAGTTGTCACAATACAGAAAAATTGAGATATATTAATATGAGCGTGAGATTCGTGTCATTTTGAATTCTAAACCAAAAGCTATGGACGATTTAGTGTGGATTTGTCAAGGTTATCAGCCCGTTAAAATTTTCATTCTAAACTGATCATTGGTTCTCATCATAAATAATTCATAATACATGGCATCACGCAGTTTGGGATACATTGGATTACTTTGAGGCTTTGTCAAAGCTCTTTCAGTCTCAAATGTTGTCAAAATATAGAAAATTGATAGCTTAACGTCGACGTTGGATTCGTGCCATTCTGATTTCTAAATCAAAACTCTTTCAGTCTCAAATGTTGTCACAATATAGAAATTTGAGCTAGTTTAATGTGAGTGTGGGATTCGTGTGATTTTGAATTCTAAATCAAAAGTTAAGGAAGATTTAGTGCAGACTTTTCAAGTTATTCGGCCAGTTAAAATGATCATTCTAAAGTGATCATTGGTGCTCATTGAGTAAAGGCTTATAAATGAAGCATAATGCATGGCATCACGCAGTTTGGGATAGATTAGATTACTTAGACGCTTTGTGGGGGCTATTTCGGTCTTAAATTTTGTCACAAATATGGAAAACTGAACTAGCTTAACGTGGGCATTGGATTCGTTTTGAACTATAAATCAAAAGCTACAGGCGATTTAGTGCAGAACATTTCAAATTGATCGGCCAGTTCAAATGATCATTTTAAGTTCATCGTGGGTGCTCCTTGAGTGAAGGCTTATAAATGAAGCATAATGCATGGCATCATGCTACCTGGGATATTGTAGTAGCTCTTTAAGTCTCAAATATTGTCACAATATAGAAAATTGAGCAAGCTTAACAGGAGCGTGGGATTCGTGTCATTCTGAATTCGAATCAAAAGATACGAAAGATTTAGTGCGGACATGTCAAGTTGATCAGCGAGTTAAAATGATCATTCGAAACTGATCATTAGTGCTCATTGAGTAAAGGCTTATAAATGAAGCATAATGCATTGCATCACACATTTTGGGATAGATTGGATTACTTGGAGGCTTTGTGGTAGCTATTTCGGTCTTACATTTGGTCACAAATATGGAAAATTGAGCTAGCTTAACGTGGGCATTGGATTCGTCTCATTTTGAACTCTAAATCAAAAGTTATTGGCGATTTAATGCGTCCATGTCAAGTTGATTGCCCGATTAAAATGATCATTTTAAGCTGATCGTGGGTGGTCCTTGAATGAAGGCATATAAATGAAGCATTATGCATGGTATCATGTAGCTTGGGATACATTGGATTAATTGGAGGCTTTGTATTAGCGCTTTCAATCTTAAATGCCGTAACAATATAGAAAATTGAGTTAACTTAATGTGAGCGTGGGATTCGTATAATTTTGGAATTCGAAAATCAAAAGCGATGGACTATTTAGTGAGGATTTGTCAAGCTGATAGGCCAGTTAAAATGATCATTATAAACTGATCATTAGTGCTCATTGAGTAAAGGCTTATAAATGTAGCATAAGGTATGTCATCACGTGTTTTAGGATACATTAGATTACTTGGAGGTTTTGCCATATCTGTTTCAGTCTCGCATATTGTCACAATATAGAAAAGTGAGCTAGCTTCACGTCGGCGTTGGATTCATGTCATTTTGAACTCTACATCAAAAGTTAAAGACGATTTAGTCCTGAGATGTCAAGTTGATCAGCGAGTTAAAATAATTATTCTGACCTGACCATTGGTGCTCCTTGTGTAAAGCGTTATAAATGAAGCATAATGCATGTCATCACGTAGTTTAGGATATATTGGAATACTTGGAGGCTTTATAGTAGATCTTTCAGTCTCAAATGTTGTCTTAATATTTAAAATTGAGCTACCTTAACGTGAGTGTGGGATTCATGTCATTTTGAATTCTAAATCAAAAGTTAAGGACGATTTAGTGTGGATTTTTCAAATTGATCGACCAGTTAAAATGAGCATTCTAAACTGATCATTTGTGCTCATTAAGTAAAGGCTTATAAATGAATCATAATGTATGGCATCACGAAGTTTAGGATACATTTGATTACTTGGACGATTTGTCCTAGCTCTTTCAGTGTCAAATGTTGTCACAATATAGAAAATTGAGCTAACTTAATGTCGGCGTTGGATTCGTGTCATTCTGATTTCTAAATCAAAAGTTACGGACAATTTATTGCGGACATTTTAAGTTGATCAAGTAGTTAAAATGATCATTTTAAACTCATCATTGGTGCTCCTTAAGTAAATGCTTATAAATGAAGCATATTGTCTTGTATCACGCAGTTTGGGATAGATTTGATTACTTGGAGGATTTGTCATAGCTATTCCGGTCTTACATTTTATCCCGAATATGGAAAATTGAGCTAGCTTAACTTGAGAGTTGGATTCATGTCATTTTTAACTCTAAATCAAAAGGTGCGGACGATTTAGTGCGGACTTGTCAAGTTTATCGGCCAAGTAAAATGATCATTATAAACTGATCGTTAGTGCTCATTCAGTAAAGGCTTATAATTGAAGCACAGTGCATGGGATCACGCAGTTTGGGATATATTGGATTACTTGGAGACTTTGTGGTAGGTATTTCGGTCTTACATTTTGTAAAAAATATGAGAAATTGAGCTAGCTTAACGTGGGCGTTAGATTCGACTCATTTTGAACTATAAGTCAAAAGTTACGGGCAATTTAGTGCGGACGTGTCAAGTTGATCGGCCTGTTAAAAAGGATCATTCTAAGCTGACCATGGATACTCCTTAAGTGATAGCTTATACATGAATCATAATGCATGGCATAATTCAGCTTGGTATACATTGGATTACATGGAGGTTGCGTAGTAGCTTTTTCAGTCTCAAATGTTGTCACAATATTGAAAATTGAGCTAGCTGAACATGGGCATTGGACTTGTGTCATTTGGAGCTCTAAATCAAAAGTTAAAGACGATTTTGTCCTGACATGTCAAGTTGGTCAGCAAGTTAAAATGATTATTCTAAACTGATCATTGGTGCTCCTTGAGTAAAGAGTTATAAATGAAACATTATGTATTGCATCACACAGTTTGGGATAGATTGGATAACTTGGAGTCTTTGTAGTAGCTCTTTAAGTCTCAAATATTATCACAATATAGAAAATTGAGCAAGCTTAACGTGAGCGTGGGATTCGTGTCATTCTGCATTCAAAATCAAAAGCTACAGAAGATTTAGTGCGGACATGTCAAGTTTATCAGCCAATTAAAAGGATCATTCTAAACTGATCATTAGTGGTATAATGCATGGGATCACGCAGTTTGGGATAAATTGAATTACTTGGAGGCTTTGTGGTAGCTATTTTGGTCTTACATTTTGTCACAAATATGGAAAATTGAGCTAGCTTAACGTGGGCGTTGGATTCGTCTCATTTTGAACTCTAAATCAAAAGTCATGGGCGATTTAATGCGGCCATGTCAAGTTGATCGCCCAGTTAAATTGATCATTTTAAGCTGATCATGGGTGCTCCTTGAATGAAGGCTTATAAATGAAACATAATGCATGACATCATGCAGCTTGGGATACATTGGATTACTTGGAGGCTTTGTATTAGCGTTTTCACTCTCAAATGTTCTCACAATATAGAAAATTGAGTTAGATTAACGTGAGCATGGGATTCGTATCATTTTGAATTCAAAATCAAAAGATACGGATTGTTTAGTGCGGATTTGTCAAGGTGATCGGCCAGTTAAAATGATCATTATAAACCGATCATTAGTGCTCATTCAGTAAAGGCTTGTAAATGTAGCATAAGGTATGCATCACACATTTTAGGATACATTGGATTATTTGGAGGATTTGTCACAGCTATTTCAGTCTCACATGTTGTCACAATATAGAAAATTGAGCTAGTTTCACGCGACGTTGGATTCTTGTCATTTTGAACTCTAAATCAAAAGTTAAAGACGATTTAGTCCTGACATGTCGAGTTTATCAGCGAGTCAAAATGATTATTCGTAACTGACCATTGGCACTCTTTGAGTAAAGCGTATAAATAAAGCATAATGCACGTCATCACGCAGTTTGGGATATATTGGATTACTTGGAGGCTTTGTATTAGATATTTCAGTCTCAAATGTTGTGTTGATATTGAAAATTGAGCTAGCTTAACGTGAGAGTGGGATTCATGTCATTTTGAATTCTAAATCAAAAGTTACCGACGATTTAGTGCGGATTTTTCAAGTTGATCGGATAGTTATAATGAGTATTCTAAACTGATCATTGGTGATCATTGAGAAAAGGTTTATAAATGAAGTATAATGTATGTCATCACGAAGTTTAGGATACATTAGATTACTTGGAGGCTTTGTCCTAGCTCTTTCAGTGTCAAATGTTGTCACAATATAGAAAATTGAGCTAGATTAACGTCGGCATTGGATTCGTGTCATTCTGATTTTTAAATCAAAAGTTACGGACAGTTTAGTGTGGATATTTTAAGTTGATCAACTAGTTAAAATGATTATTCTAAACTCATCATCGGTGCTCTTTGAGTAAATGCTAATAAATGAAGCATATTGCATGGTATCATGCAGTTTGGGATAAATGTGATTACTTGGGGGGGTTTTGTGGTAGCTATTTCGGTCTTATATTTTGTCCCGAATATGAAAAATTGAGCTAGGTTAACTTGGGCGTTAGATTCATATCATTTTTAACTCTAAACAAAAAGGTACGGACGATTTAGTGCCGATTTGTCAAGTTGATCGGCCAAGTAAAATGATCATTCTAAATTGATCATTAGTGGTCATTGAGTAAAGGCTTATAATTGAAAAATAATGCATGGCATCACGGAGTTTGTGATAGATTGGATTATTTGGAAGGTTTTTGGTAGGAATTACGGTCTTACATTTTGTCAAAAATATGTAAAATTGAAACATGTGTGTGGTAGGATTTTCAATTCCCGCAGCCAGAGAATTAGATTTCTTTTTTTAATTAAATTTTATTAATAATTTTTTTTCATTTTTAATTTCTTTTTATTTTATAAAATAATTAATTAATACAATTTATTTATTATTTAATTACAATAATATTTATAAATACACAATACTTTATTTAAACAAAATATTTTAAATCTAATATTAAAATATATATATTCACTATTAATAATAATTATTTTTAAAAAATAATAATTAAAAAATTTTGAAATTAAAATTAAAAAATATTATTTAAATAAACTTTTAGTTTTATTTTCAAAATATTTTATTTAATTTTTAATTTTTTTAAATCTAATTCGGTTCTAGTCGCAATTCAGTCCCAAATTAGTCTCACTTTTTTGGGACTGATTTGCGACTACATTTTTTTTTTTTGAAAAATTTATATTCAGTCGCAAATATTTGCGAAGGATTTGCGAATACAAGTAAATTTTCTGAGAAATTCATCCACAGTCGCAAATCAGTCGCAATTAGTTGTGACTGATTTGCGACTGAATATACAACATAGTCGTAAAGCAGTCGCGAACTCTTATGACTGATTTGCAACTGAATATATAACGTAGTCGCAAATCAGTCACAAACTTTTGTGACTGATTTGCGACTACATTTATTTATTTTTTGAAAAATTTATATTCAATCGCAAAGCAGTCGCAAATATTTGCGAAGGATTTGTGACTACAAGTAAATTTTCCGAGAAATTCATCCACAGTCGCAAATCAATCGCAATTAGTTGTGACTGATTTGCGACTGAATATACAACGTAGTCGCAAAGCAGTCGCGAACTCTTGTGACTGATTTGCAACTGAATATATAACGTAGTCGCAAATCAGTCATAAACGTTTGTGACTGATTTGCAACTACGGCTTTTGCAACCACATATGTAGTTGCAAAGTAGTGGCAAAATTTGTTAGTAAAATCCAGTCGCAAAGTAGTCGCAAATATAGTCAGCAATGTTTAGTCGCAAATCAGTAAAAAATTGTACCATTATTACTGTGGTCTCAAATCAGTCGCTAAATTGCGACTGAATTGTGACTAAATAATTTTGCGATGAAGATTTTACGACTACGTGTTGTGGTAGCAAAGTCTTGTTTTCTTTGAGTGATAATGCATGGCATCACGTAGTTTGGGATATATTGGATTACTTGGAGGCTTTACAATAGCTTTTTCAGTCTCAAATGTTGAGCTAGCTAAACGGGAGTGTGGGATTCTTGTCATTTTGAATTTTAAATCAAAAGCTACATACGATTTAATGCGTACATGTCAATTTGTTTGGCCAGTTCAAATGATCATTCTAAGGTGATCAAGGATACTCATTGAGTGAAGGCTTATAAATGAAACATAATGCATTGTATCATGCAGCTTGAGATACATTGGATTACTTGGAGTCCTTGTGGTAGCTCTTTCAATCTCAAATGTTGTCACAATATAGTTAATTGAAATAGTTTAACGTGGGCACTGGACTCGTGTCATTTTGAGCTCTAAATCAAAATTTGAAGACGTTTTAGTGCTGACATTTCATGTTGTTCAGCGAGTTAAAATGATTATTCTAAACTGATCATTGGTGCTCCTTGAGTAAAGGGTCATAAATAAAGCATAATGCATGGCATCACGCACTTTGGGATAGATTAGATTGCTTAGAGGCTTTGTAGTAGCTCTTTCAGCCTCAAATGTTCTCAAAATATAGAAAATTGAGGTAACTTAATGTGAGCGTGGGATTTGTGTCACCTTGAATTCTAAATCAAAACCTACAGACGATTTAGTGCAGATTTTTCAAGTTTATCGGCTAGTTAAAATGAGCATTCTAAACTGATCATTGGTGCTCACTGAGTAAAAGCTTATTAATGAAGCATAATGTATGGCATCACGCAGTTTAGGTTACATTGGATTACTTGGAGGCTTTGTTGTAGCTTATTCAGTCTCAAATGTTATCACAATATAGAAAATTGCGCTAGCTTAACGTCGGCGTTGGATTCGTGTCATTCTGATTTCTAAATCAAAGTTACGGACGATTTAATGCGGACATGTCAAGTTGATCACCTAGTTAAAATGACCATTCTAAACTCATCATTAGTGCACCTTAAGCAAAGGCTTATAAATGAAGCATACTGCGTGGCATCACACAGTTTAGGATAAATTTTATTACTTGAAGGCTTTATGTTAGTTATTTTTGTCTTACATTTTGTCATAAATATTGAAAATTGAGCTAGATCAACGTGAGCATTGGATTTGTGTCATTTTTAATTCTAAATCAAAAGGTACGGAAGATTTAGTGCAGACTTGTCAAGTTGATCGGCGAGTTAAAATGATCATTCTAAACTGATCATTAGTGCTCATTGATTAAACGCTTATAAATGAAGCATAATGTATAACATCACGCAGTTTTGATAGATTGGATTACTTTGACGCTTTTTGGTAGCTATTTCGTTCTTACATTTTCAAAAAAATATCAAAAATTTAACTAGTTTAACATGGACGTTGGATTCGTCTAATTTTGAACTCTAAATGAAAAGTTACAGGCTATTTAGTGCGGACATATCAAGTTGATCAGCGAGTTAAATTGATTATTCTAAAGTGATCATGGGTTCTCCTTGAGTAAAGGCTTATAAATGAAGAAAATGCATTGCATCATGCAGCTTGTGATACATTGGATTACATGGAGGCTCTGTAGTAGTTTTTTCAGTCTCAATATTGTCACAATCTTGAAAATTGAGCTAGCTGAACGTAGGCATTGGACTTGTGTCATTTTGAGCTCTAAATCAAAAGTTAAATACCATTTAGTCCGGACATGTCAAGTTGGTCAGCGAGTTAAAATGCTTATGCTAAACTGATCATTGGTGCTCATTGAGTAAATGGTTATAAATGAAGCATAATCCATGGCATCACATAGTTTGGCATAGATTGGATTACTTGGAGGCTTTGTAGTAGCTCTTTCCGTCTCAAATGTTATCACAATATAGAAAATTGAGCTAGCTTAACTAGAGCGTGGGATTTATGTCATTATGAATTGTAAATCAAAAGTTATGGACGATTTAGTGCGGATTTGTCAAGTTGATCGGCCAGTTAAAATGATCACGCAGTTTGTGATACATTGGACTACTTGGAGGCTTTGTCGAACCTCTTTAAGTCTGAAATGTTTTCACAATATAAAAAATTGAGATAGCTTCCCGTCGGCATTGGTTTCATGTCATTCTGAATTCTAAATTATGAGTTACGGACGATTTAGTGCGGACATGTCAAGTTGATAAGCTAGTTAAAATGATCGTTTTAAACTGATAATTGGTGTTCCTTTAGTAAAGGCTTATAAATGAAGCATAATTCTTGGCATCACGCAGTTGGGATATATTGGCTTACTTGGAGGCTTTGTGGTAGCTATTTGAGTCTTACATTTTGTCACAAATATGGAAAATTGAGCTAGCTTAATGTGAGCTTAGGATTCATGTCATTTTGAATTCTAAATAAAACGATACGGACGATTTAGTGCGGACTAGTCAAGTTGATTGGCCAGTTTAAATAATCATTCTAAACTGACTATTAGTGCTCAATGAGTAAAGGCTTATAAATGAAGCATAATGCATGGCATCACGCAGTTCAGAATAGATTGGATTACTTGTAGGCTTTGTTGTATCTATTCCGGTCTTACATTTTGTCACAAATATGAGAAATTGAGCTAGCACGTGGGCATCGGATTTGTCTCATTTTGAACTCTAAATAAAAAGTTAGGGTCGATTTAGTGCGGAAATGTCAAGTTGATCGGCCAGTTAAAATGATCATTCTAAGCTAATCATGGGTGCTCCTTGGGTGAAGGCTTATAAGTGAAGTGTAATGCATGGCATCATGCAGCTTAGGATACAATGGAGGCTCCGTAGTAGCTTTTTCAGTCTCAAATGTTGTAACTATATGGAAAATTGAGCTAGTTTAACGTGGGCGTTCGTCTCGTATCATTTTGAGCTCATAATTAAATGTTAAAGACGACTGAGTCCTGATATGTCAAGTTAGTGATCGAGTGAAAATGATTATTCTAAACTGATCGTTGGTGCTCCTTGAGTAAAGGGTTACAAATGAAGTATAATGCATGACATCACATTGTTTGGGATACATTGCATTACTTGGAGGCTTTGTAATAGCTCTTTCATTCACAAATGTTGTCACAATATAGAAAATTGAGCAAGCTTAATGTGAGCGTGGGATTCGTGTTATTTTGAATTCTAAATCAAAAGCTACGGACAATTTACTATGGACTTTTCAAGATGATCAGCCAGTTAAAATGATCATTGTAAACTGATCATTAGTGCTCATTTAGTAAGGGCTTATCAATGAAGCATAATACATGGCATTACGTATTTTGGGATAGACTGGATTACTTGGAGGCTTTGTGGTAGCTATTTCGATCTTACATTGTGTCACTAATATGGAAAATTGAGCTAAATTAACATGGGCATTGGATTCGTCTCATTTTGAACTCTAAATCAAAAGTTACGGCGATTTAGTGCGTACATGTCAAGTTGATCGTCCAGTTAAAATGATCATTCTAAACTGATCATGGGGGCTCTTGAGTGAAGGCTTATAAATGAAGCATAATACATGCATGGCATCATGCAGTTTGGGATACATTGGATTACACGGAGGCTCCGTAAAAGCTTTTTCAGTCTCAAATGTTGTCACAATATGGAAAATTGAGGTAGGTCAACGTGGGCGGTGGACTCGTGTAATTTTGAGCTATAAATCAAAAGTAAAAGAGGATTTAGTCCTGACATGTCAATTTGGTCAGTGAGTTAAAATGATTATTGTAAACTGATCATTGGTCGTCCTTCAGTAAACGGATATAAATGAAGTATAATGCATGGTATCACGCAGTTTGGGATAGATTGGATTACTTGGAGGCTTTGTAGTAGCTCTTTCAGTATCAAATCTAGTCACAATATAGAAAGGGGAGCTAGCTTAAGGTGAGCGTGGATTGTGTCATTTTGAATTCTAAATCAATGTTACGTACGATTTACTACTGATTTGTTAAGTTGATCGGCCAGTTAAAATGATCATTCTAAATTGATCATTAGTGCTCATTGAGTAAAGGCTTATAAATGAAGCATAATGCATGGCGTCACGCAGTTTAGGACACATTGGATTACTTGGAGGCTTTCTCATAGATCCTTCAGTATCAAATGTTGTCACAATATAGGAAATTTAGCTAGCTTCACGTCGGTGTTGGATTTGTGTCATTCTGAATTCTAAATCAAAAGTTACGGACAATTTAGTGCGGACATATCAAGATGATCAGCTAGTTAAACTGATCATTTTAAACTAAACATTGGTGCCCCTTGAGTAAAGGCTTATAAATGAAGCATAATTCCTGCATCACGCAGTTTGAGATAGATTAGATTAATTGGAGGCTTTGTGCTAGCTATTTTGGCCTTACATTTTGGTATATATTGGATTACTTGTAGGCTTTTTCGTAGCTATTTCATTAGTGCTCATTCAGAATACGCTTATAAATGAAGCATAATGCATGGTATCACACAGTTTGAGATATATTGGATTACTTGGAGGCTTTGTCGTAGCTCTTTCAGTCTAAAATGTTGTCACAATATAGAAAATTGAGTTGGCTTCACATCGGCGTTGGATTCATGTCGTTATGAATTCTAAATCAAAAGTGACGGACGATTTAGTGCATACATGTCAAGTTGATCATATAGTTAAAGTTATCATTTTAAACTGATAATTGTTGCTCCTTGATTAAAGGCTAATAAAAGAAGCATAATGCATGGCATCATGCAGTTCAGGATAGATTGGATTACTTGGAGGCTTTGTGGTAGCTATTTCGGTTTTACATTTTGTCCCAAATATTTAAAATCGAGCTATCTTAATGTAGGGATTGGATTCTTCTCATTTTGAACTCTAAATCAAAAGTTATGGTTGATTTAGTGCGGACATGTCAAGTTGATCGGCGAGTTAAAATGATCATTCTAAGCTGATCATGGGTGCTCCTCGACTGAAGGCTTATAAGTGAAGTGTAATGAATGGCATCATACAGCTTGGGATACAAGGGAATACATGGAGGCTCTGTAGTAGCTCTTTCAGTCTCAAATTTTGTAACAATATGGAAAATGGAGCTACTTTAACGTGGACATTGCACTGGTGTTATTTTGAGCTTTAAATCAAAAGTTAAAGACGATTTAGCCCGGACATGTCAAGTTGATCGGCCAATTCAAATGATTATTCTAAACTAATCATTAGTGCTAATTCAATAAAGGCTTATAAATGAATCATAATGCATGGCATCATGCAGTTTGAGATAGATTGGATTACTTGGAGGCTTTGTGGTAGCTATTTTGGTCTTACATTTTGTCACAAATATGGAAAATTGAGCTACATTAACATGGGTGTTGGATTCGTCTCATTTTGAATTCCAAATCAAAAGTTACTGGCAATTTAGTGCAGACATGTCCAGTTGATCGGCCAGTTCAAATGATCATTCTAAACTGATCATTAGTGCCCCTTGAGTAAAGGCTTATAAATGAAACATAATGCATGACATCATGCAGCTTGGAATACATTGGATTACATGGAGGCTCCGTAGTAGCTTTTTCAGTCTCGAATGTTGTCACAATATGAAAAATTGAGCTAGCTGAACATGGGCGTTGGACTCATGACATTTTGAGCTTTAAATCAAACGTTAACGACGATTTAGTCCTTACATGTCAAATTGGTCAGCAAGGTAAAATGATTATTCTAAACTGATCAATGGTGATCCTTGAGTAAAGGGTTATAAATGAAACATATTGCATTGCATCACGCAGTTTGGTATAGATTGGATTACTTGGAGACTTTGTAGTAGCTCTTTAAGTCTCAAATATTGTCACAATATAAAAAAATTGAGCAACCTTAACGGGAGCGTGGGATTCGTGTCATTTTGAATTCAAATCAAAAACTAGGGAAGATTTGGTGTGGACATGTCAAGTTGATTAGCGATTTAAAATGATTATTCGAAACTGATCATTAGTGCTCATTATGTAAAGGCTTATAAATGAAGCATAATGCATTGCATCACACATTTTGGGATAGATTGGATTACTTGGAGGCTTTGTGGTAGCTATTTCGGTCTAACATTTTGTCACAAATATGGAAAATTGAGCTAGCTTAACGTGGGCATTGGATTCGTCTCATTTTTAACTGTAAATCAAAAGTTATTGGCGATTTAATGCGGCCATGTCAAGTTGATTGCCCAATTAAAATGATCATTTTAAGATGATCGTGGGTGCTCCTTGAATGAAGGCTTATAAATGAAGCATAATGCATGGTATCATGCAGCTTGGGATACATTGGATTAATTGGAGGCTTTGTATTAGCACTTTCAATCTCAGATGTTGTCACAATATAGAAAATTGAATTAACTTAACATGAGCATGGGATTCTTTTGGAATTCAAAAATCAAAAGCGACGGACGATTTAGTGAGGATTTGTCAAGCTGATCAGCCAGTTAAAATGATCATTATAAACTGATCATTAGTGCTCATTGAGTAAAGAATTATATGTAGCATAAGGTATGGCATCACGCATTTTAGGAATCATTGGATTACTTGGAGGTTTTGTCGTCTCTCGTTCAGTCTCATATGTTGTCACACTATAGAAAATTGAGCTAGCTTCATGTCGGCGTTGGATTCGTATCATTTTGAACTCTAAATCAAAAGTTAAAGACGATTTAGTCCTGAGATGTCAAGTTGTTCAATGAGTTAAAATGATTATTCTGAACTGACCATTGGTGCTCCTTGTGTAAAGCATTATAAATGAAGCATAATGCATGTCATCACGTAGTTTCGGATATATTGGATTACTTCGAGGCTTTATAGTAGATCTTTCAGTCTCAAATGTTTTCTTAATATTGAAAATTGAGCTAGCTTAATGTGAGTGTGGGATTCATGTCATTTTGAATTCTAGATCAAAAGTTAAGGACGATTTAGTGCGGGTTTTTCAAGTTGATTGGCCAGTTAAAATGAGCATTCTACACTGATTATTAGTGCTCATTGAGTAAAGGCTTATAAATGAAGCATAATG
Source organism: Pugionium cornutum (assembly GCA_018901935.1). Classification (NCBI taxonomy): domain Eukaryota; kingdom Viridiplantae; phylum Streptophyta; class Magnoliopsida; order Brassicales; family Brassicaceae; genus Pugionium; species Pugionium cornutum. The sequence goes on along the minus strand of CM032159.1, from coordinate 17,379,621 downwards.
TATGGCATCACGAAGTTTAGGATACATTGGATTACTTGGAGGATTTGTCCTAGCTCTTTCTGTGTCAAATGTTGTCACAATATAGAAAATTGAGCTAGCTTAATGTCGGCATTGGATTTGTGTCATTCTGATTTCTAAATCAAAAGTTACGGACAATTTAGTGCGGACATTTTAAGTTGATCAACTAGTTAAAATGATCATTCTAACTCATCATTGGTGCTCCTTAAGTAAATGCTTATATATGAAGCATATTGCCTTGAATCACACAGTTTGGGATAGATTTGATTACTTGGAGGATTTGTGGTAGCTATTTCGGTCTTACATTTTATCACGAATATGGAAAATTGAGCTAGCTTAACTTGAACGTTGGACTCATGTCATATTTAACTCTAAATCAAAAGGTACAGACGATTTAGTGCGGACTTGTCAAATCGATCGGCCAAGTAAAATGATCATTATAAACTGATCATTAGTGCTCATTCAGTAAAGGCTTATAATTGAAGCACAATGCATGGGATCACGCAGTTTGGGATATATTGGATTACTTGGAGACTTTGTGGTAGGTATTTCGGTATTACATTTTGTCAAAAATATGATAAATTGAGCTAGCTTAACGTGGGCGTTAGATTGGACTCATTTTGAACTATAAATCAAAAGTTATGGGCAATTTAGTGCGGACATGCCAAGTTGATCGGCCTGTTAAAAAGGATCATTCTAAGCTGACCATGGGTGCTCCTTAAGTGATAGCTTATCAATGAATCATAATGCATGGCATCATTCAGCTTGGGATACATTGGATTACATGGAGGCTGCGTAGTAGATTTTTCAGTCTCAAATGTTGTCACAATATTGAAAATTGAGCTAGCTGAACATGGGCGTTGGACTTGTGTCATTTTAAGCTCTAAATCAAAAGTTAAAGACGATTTAGTCCTGACATGTCAAGTTGGTCAGAAAGATAAAATGATTATTCTAAACTGATCATTGGTGCTCCTTGAGTAAAGGGTTATAAATGAATCATTATGCATTGCATCACACAGTTTGGGATAGATTGGATAACTTGGAGTCTTCGTAGTAGCTCTTTAAGTGTCAAATATTATCACAATATAGAAAATTGAGCTAGATTATCGTGAGTGTGGGATTCGTGTCATTCTGAATTCAAAATCAAAAGCTACGGAAGATTTAGTGCGGATATGTCAAGTTGATCAGCCAATTAAAATGATCATTCTTAATTCAAAATCAAAAGCTACGGAAGATTTAGTGCGGACATGTCAAGTTGATCAGCCAATTAAAATGATCATTCTAAACTGATCATTAGTGGTCATTGAGTAAAGGCTTATAAATGAAGCATAATGCATGACATCACGCAGTTTGGGATAAATTGAATTACTTGGAGGCTTTGTGGTAGCTATTTTGGTCTTACATTTTGTCACAAATATGGAAAATTGAGCTAGCTTAACGTGGGCGTTGGATTCGTCTCATTTTGAACTATAAATCGAAAGTTATGGGCGATTTAATGCGGCCCTGTCAAGTTAATCGCCCAATTAAAATGATCATTTTAAGCTGATCATGGCCTTGAATGAAGGCTTATAAATGAAGCATAATTCATGGCATCATGCAGCTTGGGATACATTGGATTACTTGGACGCTTTGAATTAGCGCTTTCACTCTCAAATGTTGTCACAATATTGAAAATTGAGTTAGCTTAACGTGAGTGTGGGATTTGTATCATTTTATATTCAAAATCAAAAGATACGGATGGTTTAGTGCGGATTTGTCAAGCTGATAGGCCAGTTAAAATGATCATTATAAACTGATCATTAGTGCTCATTGAGTAAAGGCTTGTAAATGTAGCATAAGGTATGGAATCACACATTTTAGGATACATTGGATTACTTGCAGGATTTGTCATAGCTACTTCAGTCTCACATGTTGTCACAATATAGAAAATTGAGCTAGCTTCACGTCGGCATTGGATTCGTGTCATTTTGAACTCTAAATTAAAAGTTAAAGATAATTTAGTCCTGACATGTCAAGTTGATCAGCGAGTTAAAATGATTATTCGTAACTGACCATTGGTGCTCTTTGAGTAAAGCGTATAAATGAAGCATAATGCATGTCATCACGTAGTTTGGGATATATTGGATTAATTGGAGGCTTGGTAGTAGATATTTCAGTCTCAAATGTTGTGTTAATATTGAAAATTGAGTTAGCTTAACGTGAGTGTGGGATTCATGTCATTTTGAATTCTAAATCAAAAGTTACTAACGATTTAGTGCGGATTTTTCAAGTTGATCGGCCAGTTAGAATGTGTATTCTAAACTGATCATTGGTGCTCATTAAGTAAAAGCTTATAAATGAAGCATAATGTATGTCATCACGAAGTTTAGGATACATTGGATTACTTGGAGACTTTGTCCTAGCTCTTTCAGTGTCAAATGTTGTAACAATATAGAAAATTGAGCTAGCTTAACGTTGGCGTTGGATTCATGTCATTCTGATTTCTAAATAAAAAGTTACAAACAATTTAGTGCGGATATTTTAAGTTGATCAAGTAGTTAACATGATTATTCTAAACTCATCATCGGTGCTGCTTGAGTAAATGCTAATAAATGAAGCATATTGTCTCGTATCACGCAATTTGGGATAGATTTGATTACTTGGGGGTTTTGTGGTAGCGATTTTGGTCTTACATTTTGTCCGGAATATGAAAAATTGAGCTTGGTTAACTTATGCGTTACATTCATGTCATTTTAACTCTAAATCAAAAATTACGGAAGATTTAGTGCCGATTTGTCAAGTTGAAGCATAATGCATGACATCACCCAGTTTGTGATAGATTTGATTATTTGGAAGGTTTGTGGTAGGAATTTCGGTCTTACATTTTGTCAAAAATATGTAAAATGGAAACATGTGCGTGGTAGGATTTTCAATTTCCGCCGCCGTAGAATTAGATTTCTTTTTTTTAATTAAATTTTATTAATAATTTTTTATTTTTAATTTCTTTTGATTTTATAAAATAATTAATTAATACAATTTATTTATTATTTAATTAAGATAATATTTATATATACAAAATAATTTATTTAAACAAATATTTTAAATCTAATATTAAAAAGTATATTCACTATTAATTAATAAATAATATTAATAATAATTATTTTTTTAAAATAATAATTAAAATATTTTGAAATTAAAATTAATTTTATTTTTCAAAATATTTTATTTAATTTTTAATTTTTTTAAATCTAATTTGGTTGTAGTCGCAAATCAGTCCCAAATTAGACTCACATGTTATGGACAATTTAATGCGGACATGTCAAGTTGATCACCTAGTTAAAATGATCATTCTAAACTCATCATTAGTGCACCTTAAGCAAAGACTTATAAATGAAGCATATTGCGTGGCATCACGCAGTTTGGGATAAATTTTATTACTTGAAGGCTTTCTGCTAGCTATTTTGGTCTTACATTTTGTCATAAATATTGAAAATTGAGCTAGCTCAACGTGGGCGTTGGATTCGTGTCATTTTTAATTCTAAATCAAAAGGTACAGAAGATTTAGTGCACACTTGTCAAGTTGATCGGCGAGTTAAAATGATCATTCTAAACTGATCAGTAGTGCTCATTGAGTAAACGCTTATAAATGAAGCGTAGTGTATAGCATCACGCAGTTTTGATAGATCGGATTACTTCAAGGCATTTGTGTAGCTATTTCATTCTTACATTTTCAAAAAACTATCGAAAATTTAACTAGTTTAAAGTGGATGTTGGATTCGTCTAATTTTGAACTCTAAATGAAAAGTTACGGGCTATTTAGTGCGGACATGCCAAGTTGATCAGCGAGTTAAAATGATTATTCTAAAGTGATCATGGTTTCTCCTTGAGTAAAGGCTTATAAATGAAGAAAATGCATTGCATCATGCAGCTTGGGATACATTGGATTATATGGAGGCTCTGTAGTAGTATCTTCAGTCTCAATGTTGTCAATATCTTGAAAATTGAGCTAGCTGAACGTAGGCATTGGACTCGTATCATTTTGAGCACTAAATCAAAAGTTAAATACGATTTAGTCCTAACATGTCAAGTTTGTCAGCGAAATAAAATGCTTATTCTAAACTGATCATTGGTGCTCATTGAGTAAATGGTTATAAATTAAGCATAATCCATGACATCACACAGTTTTGCATAGATTGGATTACTTGGAGGCTTTGTAGTAGCTCTTTTAGTCTCAAATGTTGTCACAATATTGAAAATTGAGGTAGATTAACTAGAGCGTGGGATTCATGTCATTATGAATTGTAAATCCAAAGTTACGGACGTTTAGTGCGGATTTGTCAAGTTGATCAGCCAGTTAAAATGATCATTCTAAAATGATCACTAGTGCTCATTGAGTAAAGACTTATAAATGAAGCATAACACATGGCATCACGCAGTTTGTGATACATTGGATTACTTGGAGGCTTTGTCGAAGCTCTTTCAGTCTCAAATATTTTCACAATATAAAACGTTGAGATAGCTTCCCGTCGGCAATGGATTCGTGTCATTCTGAATTCTAAATCATGAGTTACGGACGATTTAGTGCGGACATGTCAAGTTGATCAATAGTTAAAATGATCATTTTAAACTGATAATTGGTGCTCCTTGAGTAAAGGTTTATAAATGAAGCATAATGCTTGACATCACGCAGTTGGGATAGATTGGATTACTTGGAGGCTTTGTGGTAGCTATTTGAGTCTTACATTTTGTCACAAATATGGAAAATTGAGCTAGCTTAATGTGAGCATAGGATTCATGTCATTTTGAATTCTAAATCAAACGGTACGGACGATTTAGTGCAGACTTGTCAAGTTGATTGGCCAGTTTAAATGATCATTCTAAACTGACCATTAGTGCTTGATAATTGAAGGCTTATAAATGAAGCATAATGCATGGCATCACGCAGTTCAGGATAGATTGGATTACTTGGAGGCTTTGTTGTAGCTATTTCGGTCTTACATTTTGTCACAAATATGGGAAATTGAGCTAGCTTAACGTGGGCATCGGATTCGTCTCATTTTGAACTCTAAATAAAAAGTTAGGTTCGATTTAGTGCGGAAATGTCAATTTCATCGGCCAGTTAAAATGATCATTCTAAGCTGATCATGGGTGCTCCTTGGGTGAAGGCTTATAAGTGAAGCGTAATGCATGGCATCATGCAGCTTGGGATACAATGGAAGACATGGAGGCTCTGTAGTAGCTTTTAACGTGGGTGTTGGACTCGTATCATTTTGAGCTCTTAATCAAAAGTTAAAGACGATTTAGTTCTGATATGTCAAGTTAGTCTGCGAGTAAAAATGATTATTCTAAACTGATCGTTGATGCTCCTTGAGTAAAGGGTTACAAATGAAGCATAATGCATGACATCACACTGTTTGGCATACATTGCATTACTTGGAGACTTTGTAGTACCTCTTTCATTCACAAATGTTGTCACAATATAGAAAATTGAGCTAGCTTAATGTGAGCGTGGGATTCGTGTCATTTTGAATTCTGAATCAAAAGCTACGAACAATTTATTATGGACTTGTCAAGATGATCGGCCAGTTAAAATGATCATCCTAAACTGATAATTAGTGCTCATTTAGTAAAGGCTTATAAATGAAGCATAATAAATGGCATTACACAGTTTGGGATAGAATAGATTACCTAGAGGCTTTGTGGTAGCTATTTCGGTCTTACATTTTCTCCCAAATATGGAAAATTGAGCTAGATTAACGTGGGCATTGGATTCGTCTCATTTTGAATTCTAAATAAAAAGTTACGGCGATTTAGTACGTCCCTGTCAAGTTGATCGACCAGCTAAAATGATCATTCTAATCTGATCATGGGGGCGTCTTGAGTGAAGGCTTATAAATGAAGCATAATGCATGGCATCAGGCAGCTTGGGATACATTGGATTACATGGAGGCTCAGTAATAGCTTTTTCAGTCTCAAATATTGTCACAATATGGAAAATTGAGCTAGCTCAATGTGGGCGGTGGACTCGTGTATTTTTGAGCTATAAATCAAAAGTAAAAGAGGATTTAGTCCTAACATGTCAATTTGGTCAGTGAGTTAAAATGATTATTGTAAACTGATCATTGGTCCTCCTTGAGTAAAGGGATATAAATGAAGTATAATGCATGGCATCACGCAGTTTGGGATAGATTGGATTACTTGGAGAATTTGTAGTAGCTCTTTCAGTCTCAAATTTTGTCACAATATAGAAAAGTGAGCTAGCTTAACGTGAGCGTGGGATTGTGTCATTTTGAATTCTAAAACAAAAGTTATGTACGATTTACTACTGATTTGTTAAGTTGATCGGCCAGTTAAAATGATCATTCTAAATTGATCATTAGTGCTTATTGAGTTAAGGCTTATAAATGAAGCATAATGCATGGCATTACGCAGTTTAGGATACATTGGATTACTTGGAGGCTTTGTCGTAGATCTTTCAGTCTCAAGTGTTGTCACAATATAGGAAATTTAGCCAGCTTCACGCCGGTGTTGGATTCGTGTCATTCTGAATTCTAAATCAAAAGTTACGGACTATTTAGTGCGGACATATCAAGATGATCAGCTAGTTAAACTGATCATTTTAAACTAAACATTGGTGCCCCTTGAGTAAAAGCTTATAAATGAAGCACAATTCCAGTAATAACGCAGTTTGGGATAGATTGGATTAATTGGAGGCTTTGTGCTAGCTATTTTGGTCTTACATTTTCTGTTATATTGGATTACTTGGAGGCTTTGTTGTAGCTCTTTCATTAGTGCTCATTGAGTATAGGCTTATAAATGAAGCATAATGCATTGTATCACACAGTTTGGGATATATTGGATTACTTGGAGGCTTTGTCTTAGCTCTTTTAGTCTAAAATATTGTCACAATATAGAAAATTGAGCTGGCTTCACGTTGGCGTTGGATTCGTGTCGTTATGAATTCTAAATCAAAAGTGACGGACGATTTAGTGCATACATGTCAAGTTGATCAGCTAGTTAAAATGATCATTTTAAACTGATCATTGTTGCTCCTTGATTAAAGGCTAATAAAAGAAGAATAATGCATGGCATCACACAGTTCAGGATAGATTGGATTACTTGGAGGCTTTGTGGTAGCTATTTTGGTTTTACATTTTGTAACGAATATTTAAAATCGAGCTAGCTTAACGTAGGCATTGGATTCTTCTCATTTTGAACTCTATATCAAAAGTTATGGTTGATTTAGTGCGGACATGTCAAGTTGATCGGCGAGTTAAAATGATCATTCTAATCTGATCATGGGTGCTACTGAAGGCTTATAAGTGAAGCGTAATGAATGTCATCATGCAGCTTGGGATGCAATGGAATACATGGAGGCTATGTAGTAGCTTTTTTAGTCTCAAATGTTGTAACAATATGGAAAACTTAGCTACTTTAACATGAACGTTGCACTCGTGTTATTTTGAGCTCTAAATCAAAAGCTAAAAACTATTTAGCCCGGACATGTCAAGTTGGTTAGCGAGTTAAAATGATTCTTCTAAACTTATCATTGGTGCTCCTTGAGTAAAGGGTTACAAATGAAGCATAATGCATGGCATCACACAGTTTGGGATAGATTGGATTACTTGGGGGCTTTGTAGTGGCTCTTTTAGTTTCAAATGTTGTCACAATATAGAAAACTGAGCTAGATTAATGTGAGCGTGGGATTCGTGTCATTTTGAATTCTAAATCAAAAGCTATGGACGATTTAATGCGGACTTGTCGAGTTGATCAGTGAGTTAAAATGATCATTCTAAACTGATCATTTGTAATCATTTAGTAAAGGCTTATAAATGAAGCATAATGCATGGCATCATGTAGTTTGGGATATATTGGATTACTTGGAGGCTTTGTGGTAGCTATTTTAGTCTTACATTACGTCACAAATATGGAAAATTGAGCTAGCTTAACGTGGGCATTGGATTCGTCTCATTTGATTGGGATACATTTGATTACACGGAGGCTCCGTAATAACTTTTTCAGTCTCATATGTTGTCACAATATGGAAAATTGAGCTAGCTGAACGTGGGCGTTGGATTCGTGTTATTTTGAGCTCTAAATCAAAAGTTAAAAACGATTTACTCATGTCATGTCAATTTGGTCAGCAAACTAAAATGATTATTCTAAACTGATCATTTGTCCTCCTTGAGTAAAGGGTTATAAATGAAGTATAATGCATGCCATCACATAGTTTGCGATATATTGGATTAATTAAAGGCTTTGTAGTAGCTCTTTCAGTCTCAAAAGTTTCCACAATATAGAAAATTGAGCTAGCTAAACGTGAGTGTGGGATTCATGTCATTTTGAATTATAAATCAAAAGCTATGAACGATTTAGTGCGGATTTGTCAAGTTGATCGGCCAGGTAAAATGATCATTCTAATTTGATCATTACTGCTCACTGAGTAAAGGCTTGTAAAAGAAGTATAATGCATGGTATCACGCAGTGTAGGATACATTGGATTACTTGGAAGCTTTGTCGTAGATCTTTCAGTTTCAAATGTTATCACAATATTGAAAATTTAGCTAGCTTCACGTCGGTGTTGGATTCGTGTCATTCTGAATTCTAAATCAAAAGTTACAGACGATTTAGTGCGGACATATAAAGATGATCAGCTAGTTAAAATGATAATGTTAAATTGAACCTTGGTGCTCCTTGAGTAAAGGCTTATAAATGAAGCATAATGCCTGGCATCACGCAGTTTGGGATAGATTGGATTACTTGGAAGCTTTGTGCTAGCTATTTTGGTCTTACATTTTGTCACAAATATGGAAAATTGAGCTAGCTTAATGTGAGCATGGGGTTCGTGTCATTTTTAATTCTAAATCAAAACGTACAGACGATTTAGTGCAGACTTGTCAATTTGATCGGCCAGTTAAAATGATCATTCTAAACTGATCGTTAGTGCTTATTGAGTAAAGGCTTATAAATGAAGCATAATGCATGTAATCACGCAGTTTGGGATAGATTGGATTACATGGAAGCTTTGTGATAGCTATTTTGGTGTTACATTTTGTCAAAAATATGGAAATTTGAGAAAGCTTAACGTGGGCGTTAGATTCGTCTCATCTTGAACTCTAAATAAAATGTTACGTGCGATTTAGTGCAGATTTGTCAAGTTGATCAGCCAGTTAAAATGATCATTCTAAGCTGATCATGGCTGCTCCTTGAGTGAAGGCTTATAAATGAAGCATAATGCATGGCATCACGCGGCTTGGGATATATTCTATTACATGGAGGCTCTGTAGCAGTTTTTGAGTCTCAAATGTTGTCACAATATGGAAAATTGAGCTTGCTTAACGTGGGCATTGGACTCGTGTCATTTTGAGCTTTAAATCAAAAGTTTAATACGATTTAGTCGTGACATGTCAACTTGGTCGGCGAGTTAAAATGATTATAATAAACTGATCATTGGTGCTCGTTTAGTAAAGGGGTTATAAATTAAGTATAATGCATGACATCACGCAGTTTGGGATATATTCGATTACTTGGAGGCTTTGTAATAGCTCTTTCAGTCTCAAATGTTGTCAAAATATAGAAAATTGAGCTAACTTAAAGTGAGCGTGGGATTCATGTCATTTTGTATTCGAAATAAAAAGTTACGAATGATTTAGTGCGGATTTGTCAAGTTGATCGGCCAGTTAAAATGATCATTTTAAACCGATCATTAGTGCTCACTGAGTAAAGGCTTATAAATGAAGCAAAATTCATGACATCACGCAGTTTGGGATACATTGGACTGCTTCGAGGCTTTGTCGGAGCTCTTTCATTCTTAAATTATGTCACAATATAGAAAATTGAGATAGTTTCACGTCGGTGTTGGATTCGTGTCATTCTGAATTCTAAATCAAAAGGGACGGATTATTTAGTGCAGACATGTCAAGTTGATCAGCTAGTTAAAATGATCATTTTAAACTGATCATTGGTGCTCCTTTAGTAAAGACTTTTAAATTAAGCATAATACCTGGCATCAAACAGTTTGAGATAGATTGGATTACTTGGAAGCTTTGTGGTAGATATTTTGGTTTTACATTTTGTCAAAAATATGGAAAATTGAGCTAGCTTAACTTGGGCGTTGGATTCATCTCAATTTGAACTACAAATAAAAAGTTACAGACGATTTAGTGCGGACATGTCAAGTTGATCGGCCATTTAAAATAATCATTTTAAGCTGATCATGGGTGCTCATTGAGTAAAGGCTTTTAAATGAAACATAATGCATGACATCACACACTTTGGGATACATTGGATTAATTAAAGGCTTTGTAGTAGCTCTTTTAGTCTCAAATGTAGTCACAATATGGAAAATTGAGCTAGGTTAATGGTGCGTTGGATTCGTGTCATTTTGAGCTCTAAATAAAAAAAATAAAGATAATTTAGTGCTGACATGTCAAGTTGATCAGCTAGTTAAAGTGATTATTCTAAACTGATCATTTGTGATCCTTGAGTAAAGGGTTATAAATGAAGTATAATGCATCTCATCATGCAGTTTGTGAGAGATAGGACTACTTGGAGGCTTTGTCGTAGCTCTTTCATTCTCAAATTATGTCACAATATAGAAAATTAAGCTAGCTTCACATCGGTGTTGGATTCGTGTCATTTTGTATTCTAAATCAAATGTTACAGACGATATAGTGTAAACATGTCAAGTTGATCAGCTAGTTAAAATGATCATTCTAAACAGATCATTGGTGCTACTTCAGTAAAGGCTTATAAATGAAGCATAGTGCATTGCATCACGTAGTTTGGTATAGATTGGATTACTTGGAGGCTTTGTAGTAGCTCTTTAAGTCTCTAATATTGTCACAATATACAAAATTGAGCAAGCTTAACGGGAGCGTGGGATTCGTGTCATTCTGAATTCAAATCAAAAGCTACGGAATATTTAGTGCGGACATGTCAAGTTGATCAGCGAGTTAAAATGATCATTCGAAACTGATCATTAGTGCTCATTGAGTAAAGGCTTATAAATAAAGCATAATGCATTGCATCACGCATTTTGGGATAGATTGGATTACTTGGAGGATTTGTGGGAGCTATTTCGGTCTTACATTTTGTCACAAATATGGAAAATTGAGATAGATTAACGTGGGCGTTGGGTGTAATTTTGAACTCTAAATCAAAAGCTACGGGCGATTTGGTGCCGACATATCAAGTTGATCGACCAATTAAAATGATCATTATAAACTGATCATGGGTGCTCCTTGAGTGAAGGCTTATAAATGAAAAATAATGCATGGGACCACGTAGTTTGGGATAGATTGGATTACTTGAAGGCTTTGTAGTAGCTATTTCAGTTTCAAATGTTGTCACAATATGGAAATTGGAGCTAACTTATAGTGGGCGTTGGATTCGTGACATTATGAGCTCTTTAACAAAAGTTAAAGACAATTTAGTCCTGTTATGTTAAGTTGATCAGCGAGTTAAGATGTTTATTCTAAACTGATCGTTGCACTCCTTGAGTAAGGGGTTATAAATGAAGCATAATGCATAGCATCAAGTAGTTTCGGATAGATTGGATTACTTGGAGGCTTTATAGTAGCTTCTTTAGTATCAAATAATGTTACAATATAGAAAATTGAGTTAGCTTAACGTGAGCGTGGAGTTCGTGTCATTTTGAATTCTAAATCAAAAACTATTGACAATTTAGTGCGGATTTGTCAAGTTGATCGGCCAGTTAAAATGATCATTCTAAACTGATCATTAGTGCTCATTGAGTAAAGGCTTATAAATAAAGCATAATGCTTGGCACCATGCAGCTTGGGATACATTGGATTACTTGGAGGCTTAGTTGTAGGTCTTCTATCTCAAATGTTGTTACAATATGGAAAATTGAGCGAGGTTAACATGGGCATTGGACTCGTGTCATTTTGAGCTCTAAATCAAAAGTTATAGATGATTTAGTCTTGACATGTCAAGCTGATCAGCAAGTTAAGATGATTATTTTAAACTGATCATAGGTGCTGTTTAGTAAAGGGTTATAATTGAAGTATAATGCATGGGATCACGCAGTTTGGGATAGATTGGAGTACTTGAAGGTTTTTAGTAGCTCTTTTAGTCTCAAATGTTGTCACAATATAGAAAATTGAGCTAGCTTAACGTTGTTTGGGATTCATGTCATTTTGAATTCTAATCAAAAGCTACATACGATTTATTGTGGATTTGTCAAGAGGATCGACCAGTTAAAATGATTGTTTTAAACTGATCATTAGTGCTCATTGAGTAAAGGCTTATAAATGAAACATAATAAATGGAATCACGCAGTTTGGGATACACTGGATTACTTGGAGGCTTTGTCATAGCTATTTTAGTCTCAAGTTTTGTCACAATATAGAAAATTGAGCTAGCTTTACGTCGGCGTTGGATTCGTGTCATTCGGATTTCAAAATCAAAAGTAGTGCAGACATGTCAACTCGACCAGCTAGTTAAAATGATCATTATAAACTCATCATTGGTTCTGCCTGAGTAAATGCTTATAAATGAAGTATAATGCCTGGAATCACAGAGTTTGGGATAGTTTTGATTACTTGGAGGCTTTGTGGTAGCTATTTTGGTCTTACACTTTGTCACAAATAAGGAAAATTGAGATAGCTTAACGTGGGCGTTGGATTCGTGTCATTTTAAACTCTAAATCAAAAGTTATGGGCAATTTAGTGCGGACGTGTCAAGTTGATCGACCAGTTAAATGATCATTCTAAGCTGCTCCTTGAGTGAAGGGTTATAAATGAAGCATAATGCATGACATCATGCTGCTTGGGATACATTGGATTACTTGAAGGTTTTGTAGTAGCTCTTTCACACTCAAATGTTGTTACAATAAGGAAATTTGAGCTAGCTTAACGTGGGCGTTTGACTCGTGACATTTTGAGCTCTAAATCAAAAGTTAAAGATAATTTAGTCCTATAAGGTCAAGTTAATCAGCGAGTTAAGATGTTATTCTAAACTGATCGCTGGCACTACTAGGTTAAAGGATTTTAAATGAAGCATAATGCATGGCATCTTGCAGTGTGGGATAGATTGGATTACTTGGAGGCTTTGTAGTATCTCTTTCAACATCAAATAATCTCACAATATAGAAAATTGAGTTAGCTTAACGTGAGTGTGGAATTCGTGTCATTTTAAATTCTAAATCAAAAGTTGTGGACGATTAAGTTGGGGTTTTTCAAGTTGATCGGCCAGTTAAAATGATCATTCTTAACTGATCATTAGTGCTCATTGAGTAAAGGCTTATAAATGAAACATAATGTATGGCACCATCCAGCTTGGGATACATTGGATTACTTGGAAGCTTTGTAGTAGCTCTTTCAGTCTCAAATGTTGTTACAATATTGAAAATTTAGCTATATTTACGTGGCCGATGGACTCGTGTCATTTTGAGCTCTAAATCAAAAGTTAAAGACGATTTAATCATGACATGTCAAGTTGATCAGCAAGTTAAAATGATTCTTTTAACTGATCATTGGTGCTCATTGAGTAAAAGGTTATAAATGAAGCATAATGCATGGCATCACACACTTTGGGATATATTGGATTACTTGGAGGGCTTTGTAGTAGCTCTTTCAGTCTCAAATAATGTCACCATATAGAATATTGAGCTAGCTTAACGTGAGCGTGGGATTCCTTTCATTTTGAATTCTAAATCAAAAGCTACAGATGATTTAGTGCGGATTTGTCAAGTTGATCGGCCAGTTAAAATAATCATGTTAAACTGATCATTAGCGCTCATTGAGTAAACGCTCATAAATGAAGCATAATCCATGACATCATGCAGCTTGGGATACAGTGGATTACTTGCAGGCTTTATTGTAGATCTTTCATCCTCAAATGTTGTCAAAATATGGAAAATTGATCTAGCTTAACGTGGGCGTTGGACTCGTGTCATTTTGAGCTCTAAATAAAAAGTTAAAGACGATTTAGTTCTGACATGTCAAGTTGATAAGCTAGTTAAAATGACTATTGTAAACTGATCATTGGTGCTCCTTGAGTAAAAGGTTATAAATAAAGCATAATGCATGGGGGCACGAAGTTTGGGATAGATTGGATTACTTGGAGGCTTTGTAGTAGCTCTTTCAGTCTCAAATGTTGTTACAATATAGAAAATTGAGCTAGCTTAATGTGAGTGTGGGGTTCGTAACATTTTGAGTTCTAAATTAAAAGCTAAGAACAATTTAGTGCGGATTTGTCAAGTTGATCGGCCAGTTAAAATGATCATTATAAATTGATCATTGGTACTCATTGAGTAAAAGCTTATAAATGAAGTATAATGCATGGCATCAAGTAGTTTGGGATACATTGGATTACTTGGAGGCATTTTCGTAGACTTTCAGTTTCAAATGTTGTGACAATATAGAAAATGGAGCTATCTTAATGTTGGCGTTGGATTCGTGTCATTCTGATTTCTAAATCAAAAGTTACGGACGATTTAGTGTGGACATGTCAAGTTGATCAGCTAGTTAAAATGATCACTCTAAACTCATCATTGGTGCTGCTTCGGTAAAGGCTTATAAATGAGACATAATGCCTGCCATCACGCAGCTTGGTATATATTGTATTACTTGGAGGGTTTGTAGTAGCTCTTTCAGCCTCAAATGTTGTCACAATATGGAAAATTGAGCTAGCTTAACGTGGGCATTGGACTCATGTCATTTTGAGCTCTAAATCAAAAGTTAAAGACGATCTATTATTGAGATGTCAAGTTGATCAGCGAGTGAAAATGATTATTCTAAACTGATCATTGGTGTTCCTTGAGTAAAGGGTTATAAATGAAGCATAATGCATGGCATCACGCAGTTTGGGAAACATTGGATTACTTGGAGGCTTTGTTGTAGCTCTTTGAGTCTCAAATGTTGTCACTAATATAGAAAATTGAGCTAGGTTTACGTCGGCGTTGGATTCATGTCATTCTGATTTCTAAATCAGAAGTAACGGATAATTTAGTGCGGAAATGTCAAGTTGATCAGCTAGTTAAAATGATCAATCTAAACTCACCATTGGTGCTCTTTGAGTAAAGGCTTATAAATGAAGCATAATGCCTGGCCTCACGCACTTTGGGATAGATTTTATTACTTGGAGGCTTTGTGGTAGCTCTTTCGGTATTATATTTTGTCCCAAATATGGAAAATTGAGCTAACTAACACGGGCGTTGTATTCGTGTCATATTGAACTCTAAATAAAAAGTGACGGACGATTTGGTGCGGATATGTCAATTTGATCAACCAGTGAAAATGATCATTCTAAGCTGATCATGGGTGCTCCTTGAGTGAAGGCTTATAAACGAAGCATAATGCATGGCATCATGCAGCTAAGGATATATTGGAATACTTGGAGGCTTTGTAGTAGCTCTTTCAGTCTCAAACGTTGTCATAATGTGGGCATTTGAGCTAGCTTAACGTGGGCATTGGGCTCGTGTCATTTTGTGTTCTAAATCAATAGTTAAAGACAATTTAGTCAAGTCATGTCAAGTTGATCATCGAGTTAAGATGTTTATTCTAAACTGATCGTTGGCACTCCTTGAGTAAAGGGTTATAAATGAAGCATAATGCATGGCATCACGCAGTTTCGGATAGATTGTATTACTTGGAAGATTGTCGTAGCTCCTTCAGTCTCAACTAATGTCACGATATAGAAAATGAGCTAGCTTAACGTGAGCATGGAATTCGTGTTATTTTGAATTGTAAATCAAAAGCTACGCACGATTTAGTGCGGATTTGTCAAGTTGATCGACCAGTTAAAATGATCATTCTAAACTGATCATTAGTGCTCATTGAGTAAAGGCTTATGTTTGAAGCATAATGCATGGCATCATGCCGATTGGGATACATTGGATTACTTGGAGGCTTTGTAGTAGCTCTTTCCGCCTGAAATTTTTTCACAATATGGACAATTGAGCTAGCTTAACGTGGCATTGGACTCGTGTCATTTTGACCTCTAATTCAAAAGTTAAAGATGATTTATTCCTGACATGTCAAGCTGATCAGTGAGTTAAAATGTTTATTCTAAACTGATCACTGGTGTTCCTTGAGTTAAGGGTTATAAATGAAACATAATGCATGGCATCACACAGTTTGGGATACAATGGATTACTTGGAGGCTTTGTAGTAGCTCTTTCAGCCTCAAATGTTGTCACAATATGGAAAATTGAACTAGCTTAACGTGGGCATTGTACTCGTGTCATTTTGAGCTCTAAATCAAAATTTAAAGACGATTTAGTCTTGACATTTCCAGTTGATCAGCGAGTTAAAATGCTTATTCTAAACTGATCATTGGTGCTCCTTGAGTAAATGGTTATAAATGAAGCATAATGCATGGGATCATGCAGTTTGGGATAGATTGGATTACTTGGAGGCTTTGTAGTAGCTCTATCAGTCTCAAATATTGTCACAATATAGAAAATTGAGCTAGGTTAATGTGAGCGTGAGATTCATATCATTTTGAGTTCTAAATTAAAAGCTACAAGCGATTTAGTGCGGACTGGTTAAGTTGTTCAGCCAGTTATAATGATCATTCTAAACTCATCATTGGTGCTCTTTGAGTAAAGGCTTAGAAATGAAGCATAATACCTGGCCTTATGCACTTTGGGATAAATTTGATTATTTGGAGGCTTTGTGATAGCTATTTCGGTATTACATTTTGTCCCAAATATGGAAAATTGAGCTAATTTAATATGGGCATTGTATTCAGGTCATTTTGAGCTCTAAATGCAGTGTTATGGACGATTTAGTGCGCACATGTCAAGTTGATTGGCCAGTGAAAATGATCATTCTAAGCTGATCATGGGTGCTCCTTGAGTGAAGGCTTAGAAATGAAGCATAATGCATGGCATCATGCAGCTAAGGATACATTGGAATACATGGAGGCTTTGTAGTTTCTATTTCATTCTCATATGTTGTCACAATGTGGACACTTGAGCTAGCTTAACATGGGCGTTGGACTCGTGTCATTTTGTGTTCTAAATCAAAAGTTAAAGACAATTTAGTCATGTCATGTCAAGTTTTCATCGAGTTAAGATGTTTATTCTAAACGGATCATTGGCACACCTTGTGTAAAGGGTTATAAATGAAGCATAATGCATAGCATCACGCAGTTTTGGATAGATTCGATTACTTGGAAGCTTTGTAGTAGCTCTTTCAGTCTCAAATAATGTCACAATATAGAAAATTGAGCTTGCTTAACGTGAGCGTGGGATTCGTGTCATTTTGAATTTTAAATCAAAAGCTACGTATGATTTAGTGCAGATTTTTCAAGTTTATCGAATAGTTAAAATGATCATTCTAAACTAATTATTAGTGCTCATTGAGTAAAGGCTTATGTATGAAGCATAATGCATGGAATCATGTGGCTTGGGATACATTGGATTACTTGGAGGCTTTGTAGTAGCTCTTTCCGCCTCAAATCTTGTCACAATATGGAAAATTGAGCTTGCTTAATGTGGGCATTGGACTCGTGTAATTTTGAACTCTAAATCAAAACTTAAATCTGATTTAGTCTTGACATGTCAAGTTGATGACTGAGTTAAAATGATTATTCTAAACTGATCATTAGTGCTCCTTAAGTAAAGGGTTATAAATGAAGCATAATGCATGGGATAACACAGTTTAGGAGACAGAGGATTACTTGGAGGCTTCGTAGAAGCTCTTTCAGCCTCATATGTTGTCACAATATGGAAAATTGAGCTAGAATAACGTGGGTGCTTGATACAAGCCTCAATTCGAGGCTTATATGCGCGTGGGCTGTTTGGAGAAGGTTAGGTGAGAAACTCGACCTTAGACTTCTTGGATAGGGGTTTTTGGGTTGGTATTTGATGGAAAGGTGAAGTGAACCACACGAGGGGTGATGAACCTCGTGATAAATCACAAACTTAGAGCTAGGAGGGCTGGTCTCAACTAGGTTCTAAGCGCACAAGATTCTTAGAGAGAAAACTTGTTGGAAGAAAGTTCTACTTTATTAATATCCAAAAAGGTTATCGAACTACAATGCTGGAAGGAGTCTTATTAATATGCTCGACAGCTTGACCTTCTAGGGTCGACTCAAAGAAAAAAAAGGAAAGATTACAAAAGTACACAAATGGAAAATGTACAAAAGTGCATAACCGAAAAAGGACCTATTCTTAAAATGTCTTTGACTAAAAAAATGTAAATATTCAAGATCCTACCCTACAAAACAGAAAGAGGCAAATATTCGTATTGAAAACTTACCTTACTTACCTCACGGCCAAGACATGGAAGGTGGTCGTCCTTGTGGCATGCACGCGCCTTGCTCCTAGTCTTCGACTTGGAGTAGGGTTAGAAATCTTTGGGCCCTGACCTCTCTTGCCACTAAAGCCCAAATCTCTGAAGTCCCTTGCATTGTTGAGAAGCCTTTGGACTCTTCTTTGTACTTCTGGCCCATTGTCCTTAGTCGATCTTCATCTAGGAGCTTGTCGACCCATAAGCTGAACATGTGGAAGAGTGCTCTTGATTTGCTCCTTGTCATTGCTCCTGGTGGCACTACTGGTGTGGAGACTTCCTCTAGATGCATGTCCTGGAGCTGGTAGCTTATCTGGTCCGAGTTTCCTTGTGTAGAAGTTGAAATGCTCGTGTACTCGGCTGGATCGGCTGTACCAGCTGGATTGTGCGAGGTACTGGTCAGAATGCCTTCTGGACCGGCCAAGTTGATCCCGGAATCGGCGGCATCACCAAGGGGACCGGCGGTGTCATCCATGTTGCCACCAATTGTGCGGGAAGCTTGGGCCTCTCCGCCGGCAATGCTGATCGGTCCGGTCCTATTGGTCGAGGGTCCGGCGGTACCACTTGGGCCGGCAGACGTGCCAAATGGCCCGGCTGTCTCGGGTAAGCTTCCTGGTCGGCCAGTCTGGTCTCCTGTCTGGACATACGACCTGATGTCCTCATCATCCCCTCCCTCTTCAGTAGGTTTTGACCTCAAAACTGGTTCATCTGCATGGAAAGGGGCTAAGTCAGTTACGTTGAACGTGTTGGACACATTAAACTCACCTGGGAGCTCGATCCGGTAGGCATTGTTGTTGATCCTCTCCAGTACTCTGAATGGTCTATCTCCTCTTGGTGCTAGCTTGGAACTCTTTAGGTTGGGGAACCTCTCCTACCGTAGGTGTAGGCACACCCAATTGCCTGGTTGAAAGATCACCTCCTTTCTTCCCTTGTTGGCATGAGTCACGTACTACCCGGTCCTCTTTTCCAAGTTCTTTGCTACCTTTTGGTGTAACTTCCTTATGAATTCTGCCTTGGATGCTCCGTTGAGGTTGGTCATCTCTGCTGGTGGCAGTGGCGTTTGCTCCAATGGGGTGAGAGGGTTGAAGCCGTATACTACTTCAAATGGTGTCTTCTTGGTTGCTGAGTGCACGGCTCGGTTGTAAGCGAACTCTATGAATGGCAGGCACTCCACCCAAGTCTTGAGGTTCTTCCCTAGTGTACTCCTGAGAAGAGTTGATAGTGTCCTGTTGACAACTTCAGTTTGGCCATCGGTTTGAGGATGGCAGGTGGTAGAGAAGAGTAGCTTCGTGCCTAACTTCCTCCAAAGGGTCCTCCAGAAATGGCTGAGGAACTTGGTGTCCCTGTCTGATACGATGGTCCTTGGCACTCCATGAAGCCGTACTATCTCCCTGAAGAACAGCTCGGCTGTTTGCGTGGCATCATTGACATTGGCACACGGAATGAAGTGTGCCATCTTGGAGAATCTGTCCACCACTACAAAGATTGCATCTTGGGCAGTCCTAGAACAAAGTCCATTGATATATCCACCCATGGATGCGTTGGTATGGGCAGTGGGAGATACAACCCATGAGGTTGCACTCGGGACTTTGCCTTCTTGCAAGTGATGCACCTTGTACAATGAGCTTCTACTGTCCTCTTGATGTGTGGCCAGTAGAAGTGCTCCTTGACCACTGCTAGAGTCTTGTCGACACCAAAGTTGCCCATGAGTCCTCCTCCATGAGCTTCTCGGATGATAAGCTCCCTTAATGATCCTTGTGGTATGCACAACCTTCTCTCTTGGAACAAAAATTCCTCATGGATGTAAAACTTGCCATGAATCCCTATGCCACACTCCTTGTAGCTCTCAACAAAGTCAGGATCATCCTTTTATAGGTCCTTGATGTGTTCGAATCCTACGACATTTGCCTCCATGGTGGATATCAAGGCAAACCTCCTTGATAGTGCATCAGCTACCACATTCTCTTTGCCTTTCTTGTACTTAATGATGTACGGGAAGGTCTCTATGAACTCCATCCACCTGACATGTCTCCTCTTGAGATTGGTTTGTCCTCTGAGGTGTTTGAGAGTCTCATGATCAGTGTGAATCACAAACTCTTTGGACAGCAAGTAATGCTGCCAAGTCTCCAATGCTCGGATCAGGGCATAAAGCTCCTTGTCGTAAGTGGGGTAGTTCAGTGAGGCACCACCTAGCTTCTCACTTAAGTATGCCACTGGCTTCCCTCCTTGGGTTAGCACTGCTCCTATGCCTATTCCAGAGGCATCACACTCCACTTCAAACGTCTTGTTGAAGTCGGGAAGGACTAGCACTGGTGCGTGTGTAAGGCTGTCCTTCAAGGCCTGGAATACCTTCTCCTGAGCTTCTCCCCAGCTGAATCCCACGTTCTTCTTCACTACTGCCGTCAATGGTGAGGCAATACTGCTGAAGTTGGGCACGAATCTCCTATAGAAGCTGGCCAGTCCGTGGAAGCTCCTTACTTGGCTGATGTTGCCTGGTGTTGGCCATTCTTGTATGGCTCGAATCTTCTCTTCATCAACCTGTAGGCCCTGTGAACTTACAACAAAACCTAAAAATACAAGTTTATCAGTACAAAAGATGCAATTCTTGAGATTGGCATAAAACTCTTCTTGTCGAAGGGTTTTAAGTACCATCTCAAGATGTGTGAGGTGTTCCCGTAGGCACTTACTATAAACTAGTATTTCATCAAAGTAAACCACTACAAACTTACTGATGTACGCCTTAAGAACTTGGTTCATAAGGCGCATGAAGGTGCTTGGGGCATTAGTCAAGCCGAATGGCATGTCTGTCCATTCGTAGAGCCCTTGCTTTGTCTTGAAAGCAGTCTTCCATTCATCAGCTTCCTTCATCCTGACCTGGTGGTATCCACTCTTGAGGTCTATCTTGGACAAGAGCGTGGCTCCACTCAGCTCATCTAGCATGTCATCCAGCCGTGGTATCGGGTGCTGGTACTTGACTGTGATGTTGTTGATTGCTCGGCAGTCCACACACATTCGCCAAGTCCCATCCTTCTTGGGCACTAGTAGCACTGGTACGGCACATGGACTGAGGCTCTCTCGAACATAGCCTTTCTCCAGGAGCTCCTTGACTTGCTTCTCAAGCTCCTTGGACTCCTCTGGACTCATCCGGTAGGCTGGTCGGTTGGGCAGGGCTGCTCCGGGCACTAGGTCGATCTGGTGTTCTATGCCACGTAAAGGAGGCAAGCCTGCTGGTATCTCCTCTGGGAACACATCCTGGAACTTGTAGAGGAGAGTTGCCACTTCAGGAGGTAGCTCTACCTGTTCTTTTTCACATTCAACACTTCTTTGAAAACCATTAGTAGCATTAGATCCTTCGAGGCTAAAGCTCTCCGGACATGACTCGGTTGAATAAGAAAATTAGATTTAATGAGCTTCTTTTCCTTACTCATTTGCTGTTGAAGCTCATGTACCTGGGCAGGTGTAAGAGGAGCTAGGCTGACCTTTCTCTTGTCATGCACGAAAGTGCAAAGATTGGTTTGGCCATCATGCCTGGTCTCCTTGTCAAACTGCCATGGCCTTCCTAGCAGAAGATGGCCAGCTTGCATGGGCACCACATCGCACACGACTTGGTCTTGGTACTTGCCCACACTGAATGGCACAGTGACTTGCTCATGGATCTTGAGCTCCACTTTGTCATCGAGCCATCTCAGTCTATATGGTCGAGGATGTCTTGTCCACTCTAGACCTAGCTTATCAACCATGTACGCACTAGCAACGTTAGTGCAAGAACCACCATCTATGATGAGGTTACATACTTTGCCCTTGATGGTGTAACGGCTGTGGAAGATGTTCTCCCTTTTGATGGTCTCTGAAGGATCCACCATTGCACTGAGGATGCGTCTAGTGACCAGCACTTCCCCCAAATCAGGGTACTCAATGTCACCGTACTCTTCTTCTGGTTCATAGTCCTCTTCATCATGGGACTCATTCTCTCCAGCCTGCGTAATCAGCATGACCCGGTTGTTTAGGCACTCCCTTGAGATGTGTCCACGACCCCTACACATGAAACAAGTGATGTCACGTGATCTTTGAGGGTTAGAAGACTTACTATGCTCTCTCTGGTCACGGGTTGGTTCAGGAGGCTTGCTCTTGAACCTTGACTCGATCTCTATGCTCTTGCCTTTGTCTACGGGCTTGGGAATGTTGCTTGGTGCCCAAGGCATCTTAGGCTTGCTGCGAATGTCTTGGCACTTACGTTTGATGTGCTGCTCAGCCTGGACAGATAGGTGGAACAAGTCTTTGAAGTCATTGTAGATTTGCCTTTCCACCTTGCGGCTGATTCTTTCTTGGAGTCCATCCAAGAATTGTGCCATCAACGCTTCTTCATCATCATTGAGCTCCAGCCTGTTCCTTAACTTCTCGAACTCTTCATAGTACTCCTCTTCTGATCTAGTACCCTGCTTAAGAGTACGAAAACGACGTTGCAAGTCTCTATGAAAGTAAGGTGGGACAAACCTTTGCCGCATGAGGTCTTTCATGTCGACCCATGAGTCTACGGGCCTCATTCTTTTCCTCCTTCGGTCAGATACCTCACGATCTCACCAGATGAGGGCATTGTCCGTGAGTTGTGCTACTGCCCTGGTTGGTTGTAATGATCGAAGATATGATCCATTCTTCTCTCCCAATCTAGGTAAGCCTCGGGGTCTACTTTTCCTGCAAAACTTGGAGGAGTTAGCTTAACATCAGGATGAGTTACCCGGTTGTAGGCTTGTTCATCTCCATCCTCATGATGTCTAGGAGGCATCCTTGGTCTCTGGTGAAGACCATATAGCTCGAAGCCATCATCTTCTGCCTCTGGTTGCCGTGGAGGTCCTCTCAGCGTATGGTGATAGTTATGAGGTTGTGTGTCCTCATCTCCATCTGGCTGGGGCTCCTCCTGTTCGTGCCATGTCCTAAGGTGCCCAGGACCCTCAGCACGGTCTTGCTCAGCTCTCATGTGCCTTATGGCCTGGAATCTCACAGGCCTCTCCACGCGCTCCAATCTCTCGCCTATTGATGCGAGTTGCGTTTGGAGGGTGGTGAACATGGCCATCATGGCTTCGGTTGCTTCTCTATTCTCTTCTGCCATTGCGTACTACAAGGAAAGAAGACAAGTTATGCTACTCCTAAATTATTAGGAGGGTTTTCTTTTATAAGGGGATTCGAAAAAATGCAAAAAGGAACAAATCTGAGAATTGGAAAATTCGAAAATATGGAGATTTGAATAAAAAGGAAACTTTCTTGACAACTATTGCTAGCTGTCCAATTCGAATTCTTTTGGTATTTTTTTCTATTTTCTATTTTCTTTTCTTTTAATTGAACTTAAAAATAATAGAAATATGATTCTAGCAAAAGGAAAGTCGAAAATAGTAATGCAAGAATGATTCTAGAACCTAGTGATGCACGTAGGAAACTAGATGCACTCGGTATGAGTTTAGATGTTATTTTTTTGATTTTCTTGAATGAAACTTAAACTAATGCAAGAACAAGAAACAAAACAAGTTAAAGGATAGAAACAACCTGGTTTAGGAGCTTTAAGCTCTGATACCAAAATGATACAAGCCTCGATTCAAGGCTTATATGCGTGTGGGCTGTTTGGAGAAGGTTAGGTGAGAAACTCGACCTTAGACTTCTTGGATAGGGGTTTTTGGGTTGGTATTCGATGGAAAGGTGAAGTGAACCACACGAGGGGTGATGAACCTCGTGATAAATTACAAACTTAGAGCTAGGAGGGCTGGTCTCAACTAGGTTCTAAGCGCACAAGATTCTTAGAGAAAAAACTTGTTGGAAGAAAGTTCTACTTTATTAATATCAAAAAGGTTGTCGAACTACAATGCTGGAAGGAGCCTTATTAATATGCTCGACAGCTTGACCTTCTAGGGTCGACTCAAAGAAAGAAAAGGAAAGATTACAAAAGTGCACAAATGGAAAATGTACAAAAGTGCATAACCGAAAAAGGACCTATTCCTAAAAAGTCTTTGACTCAAAAAATGTAAATATTCTAGATCCTACCCTGCAAAACAGAAAGAGGCAAATATTCGTATTGAAAATTTACCTTACTTACCTCACGGCCAAGAAATGGAAGGTGGCCGTCCTTGTGGCATGCACGCGCCTTGCTCCTAGTCTTCGACTTGGAGTAGGGTTAGGAATATTTGGGCCCTGACCTCTCTTTCCACTAAAGCTCAAGTCTCTGAAGTCCCTTGCATTGTTGAGAAGCCTTTGGACTCTACTTTGCACTTCTGGCCCATTTTCCTTAGTCGATATTCCTCTAGGAGCTTGTCGACCCATAAGCTAAACTTGTGGAAGAGTGCTCTTGATCTACTCCTTGTCATTGTTCCTGGTGGCACTACTGGTGTGGAGAATTCCTCTAGATGCATGTCCTGAAGCTGGTAGCTTATCTCGTCCAATTTTCCTTGTGTAGAAGTTGAAATGCTCGTGTACTCGGCTGGATCGGCTGCACCGGCTGGATTGTGCGAGGTACTGGCCGGAATGCCTTCAGGACCGGCCAAGTTGATCCCGGAGTCGGCGGCGTCACCAAGGGGACCGGCGGTGTCATCCACGTCGCCACCAATTGTGCCGGAAGCTTGGGCCTCTCCGCCGGCAATGCTGATCGGTCCGATCCTATTGGTCGAGGGTCGGGCATTACCGCTTGGGCCGGCAGACGTGCCAAACGGCTCGGCTGTCTCGGGCAAGCTTCCTGGTCGGCCAGTCTGGTCTCCTGGCTGGACATACGATATGATGTCCTCATCAGCGTTGGACTCGTGTAATTTTGAGCTCTAAATCAAAAGTTAAAGACGATTTAGTCCTCACATGTCAAGTTGATCAGCGAGTTAAAATGATTATTCTAAACTGATCATTGGTGTTCCTTGAGTAAAGGGTTATAAATGAAGCATAATGCATGGCATCACACAGTTTGGGAAACATTGGATTACTTGGAGGCTTTGTCATAGCTCTTTGAGTCTCAAATGTTGTCACTAATATAGAAAATTGACGTAGCTTTACGTCGGCGTTGGATTCCTGTCATTCTGATTTCTAAATCAAAAGTAAAGGATAATATAGTGTGGAAATGTCAAGTTGATCAGCTAGTTAAAATGATCAATCTAAACTCACCATTGGTGCTCTTTGAGTAAAGGCTTATAAATGAAGCATAATGCCTGGCGTCACGCACTTTGGGATAGATTTGATTACTTGGAGGCTTTGTTGTAGCTCTTTCGGTATTACATTTTGTCCCAAATATGGAAAATTGAGCTAACTTAACATGGGCGTTGTATTCGTTTCATTTTGAACTCTAAATGAAAAGTGACAGACGATTTGGTGCGGATATGTCAATTTGATCAACCAGTGAAAATGATCATTCTAAGCTGATCATGGGTGCTCCTTGAGTGAAGGCTAATAAATAAAGCATAATGCATGGCATCATGCAGCTAAGGATATATTGGAATACGTGGAGGCTTTGTAGTAGCTCTTTCAGTCTCAAATGTTGTCATAATGTGGGCATTTGAGCGAGCTTAACGTGGGCGTTGGACTCGTATCATTTTGTGTTCTAAAAAAATAGTTAAAGACAATTTTGTCATGTCATGTCAAGTTGATCACCGAGTTAAGATGTTTATTCTAAACTGATCATTGGCACTCCTTGAGTAATGGGTTATAAATGAAGCATAATACATGGCATCACGCAGTTTCAGATAGATTGTATTACTTGGAAGATTGTAGTAGCTCCTTCAGTCTCAACTAATGTCACGATATACAAAATGAGCTAGCTTAACGTGAGCATGGAATTCGTGTCATTTTGAATTCTAAATCAAAAGCTACACATGATTTAGTGCAGATTTGTCAAGTTGATCGACCAGTTAAAATGATCATTCTAAACTGATCATTAGTGCTCATTGAGTAAAGGCTTATGTTTGAAGCATAATGCATGGCATCATGCCGATTGGGATACAATGGATTACTTGGAGGTTTTTTGGTACCTCTTTCTGCCTGAACTTTTGTCACAATATGGAAAATTAAGCTAGCTTAACGTGGGCATTGGACTCGTGTCATTTTGACCTCTAAATAAAACGTTAAAGATGATTTATTCCCGACATGTCAAGTTGATCAGTGAGTTAAAATGTTTATTCTAAACTGATCACTGGTGTTCCTTGAGTAAAGGGTTATAAATGAAACATAATGCATGGCATCACACAGTTTGGGATACAGTGGATTACTTGGAGGCTTTGTAGTAGCTCTTTCAGCCTCAAATGTTGTCACAATATGGAAAATTGAGCTAGCTTAATGTGGGCGTCGACCTCGTGTCATTTTGAGCTCTAAATCAAAATTGAAAGACGATTTAGTCTTGACATTTTCACTTGATCAGCGAGTAAAAATGCTTATTCTAAACTGATCATTGGTGCTCCTTGAGTAAAAGGTTATAAATGAAGCATAATGCATGGGATCACATAGTTTGGGATAGATTGGATTAATGGGAGGCTTTGTAGTAGCTTTATCAGTCACAAATATTGTCACAATATAGAAAATTGAGCTAGGTTAATGTGAGCGTGAGATTCGTATCATTTTGAGTTCTAAATTAAAAGCTACAAGTGATTTAGTGGGGATTTGTTAAGTTGATCAGCCAGTTAAAATGATCATTCTAAACTCATCATTGGTGCTCTTTGAGTAAAGGCTTAGAAATGAAGCATAATACCTGGCCTCACGCACTTCGGGATAAATTTGATTATTTGGAGGCTTTGTGATAGCTATTTCGGTATTACATTTTGTCCCAAATATGGAAAATTGAGCTAATTTAATATGGGGGTTGTATTCGGGTCATTTTGAACTCTAAATGAAGTGTTACAGACGATTTAGTGCGCACATGTCAAGTTGATTGGCCAGTGAAAATGATCATTCTAAGCTGATCATGGGTGCTCCTTGAGTGAAGGGTAATAAATGAAGCATAATGCATGGCATCATGCAGCTAAGGATATATTGGAATACGTGGAGGCTTTGTAGTAGCTCTTTCAGTCTCAAATGTTGTCATAATGTGGGCATTTGAGCTAGCTTAACGTGGGCGTTGGACTCGTATCATTTTGTGTTCTAAATCAGTAGTTAAAGACAATTTAGTCATGTCATGTCAAGTTGATCACCGAGTTAAGATGTTTATTCTAAACTGATCATTGGCACTCCTTGAGTAAAGGGTTATAAATGAAGCATAATACATGGCATCACATAGTTTCGGATAGATTGTATTACTTGGAAGATTGTAGTAGCTCCTTCAGTCTCAACTAATGTCACGATATAGAAAATGAGCTAGCTTAACGTGAGCATGGAATTCGTGTCATTTTGAATTCTAAATCAAAAGCTACACATGATTTAGTGCGGATTTGTCAAGTTGATCGACTAGTTAAAATGATCATTCTAAACTGATCATTAGTGCTCATTGAGTAAAGGCTTATGTTTGAAGCATAATGCATGGCATCATGCCGATTGGGATACACTGGATTACTTGGAGGTTTTGTAGTACCTCTTTCCGCCTGAAATTTTGTCACAATATGGAAAATTGAGCTAGCTTAACGTGGGCATTGGACTCATGTCATTTTGACCTCTAAATCAAAAGTTAAAGATGATTTATTCCTAACATGTCAATTTGATCAGTGAGTTAAAATGTTTATTCTAAACTGATCACTTGTGTTCCTTGAGTAAAGGGTTATAAATGAAGCATAATGCATGGCATCACACAGTTTGACATACAGTGGAGTACTTGGAGGCTTTGTAGTAGCTCCTTCAGCCTCAAATGTTGTCACAATACGGAAAATTGAGCTAGTTTAATGTGGGCGTCGTACTCGTGTCATTTTGAGCTCTAAATCAAAATTTAAAGACGATTTAGTCTTGACATTTCCACTTGATCAGCGAGTTAAAATGCTTATTCTAAACTGATCATTGGTGCTCCTTGAGTAAAGTGTTATAAATGAAGCATAATGCATGGGATCACACAGTTTGGGATAGATTGGATTACTGGAAGGCTTTGTAGTATCTTTATCAGTCTCAAATATTGTCACAATATAGAAAATTGAGCTAGGTTAATGTGAGCGTGAGATTCGTATCATTTTGAGTTCTAAATTAAAAGCTACAAGCGATTTAGTGCGGATTTGTTAAGTTAATCAGCCAGTTAAAATGATCATTCTAAACTCATCATTGGTGCTCTTTGAGTAAGGGCTTAGAAATGAAGCATAATACCTGGCCTCACGCACTTTGGGATATATTTGATTATTTGGAGGCTTTGTGATAGCTCTTTCGGTATTACATTTTGTCCCAAATATGGAAAATTGATCTAATTTAATATGGGCATTGTATTCGGGTAATTTTGAACTCTAAATGAAGTGTTACAGACGATTTAGTGCGCAAATGTCAAGTTGATTGACCAGTGAAAATGATCATTCTAAGCTGATCATGGGTGCTCCTTGAGTGAAGGCTTAGAAATGAAGCATAATGCATGGCATCATGCAGCTAAGGATACATTGGAATACTTGGAGGCTTTGTAGTTTCTGTTTCATTCTCATATGTTGTCACAATGTGGACACTTGAGCTATCTTAACATGGGCGTTGGACTCGTGTCATTTTGTGTTCTAAATCAAAAGTTAAAGACAATTTAGTCATGTCATGTCAAGTTTTCATCGAGTTAAGATGTTTATTCTAAACGGATCATTGGCACATCTTGTGTAAAGGGTTATAAATGAAGCATAATGCATAGCATCACACAGTTTATGATATATTGGATTACTTGGAAGCTTTGTTGTAGCTCTTTCAGTCTCAAATAATGTCACAATATAGAAAATTGAACAAGCTTAACGTGAGCGTGGGATTTGTGTCATTTTGACTTCTAAATCAAAAGCTACGGACGTATGATTTAGTGCAGATTTTTGAAGTTGATCGAATAGTTAAAATGATCATTCTAAACTAATCATTAGTGCTCATTGTGTAAACGCTTATGTATGAAGCATAATGCATGGCATCATGCGGCTTGGCATACATTGGATTACTTGGAGGCTTTGTAGTAGCTCTTTCCGCCTCAAATCTTGTCACAATATGGAAAATTGAGCTAGCTTAATGTGGGCATTGGACTCGTGTAAGTTTGAACTGTAAATCAAAACTTAAAGATGATTTAGTCCCGACATGTCAAGATGACTGAGTTAAAATGATTATTCTAAACTGATCATTAGTGCTCCTTGAGTAAAGGGTTATAAATGAAGCATAATGCATGGGATCACGCAGTTTGGGAGACAGCGGATTACTTGGAGGCTTTGTAGAAGCTCTTTCAGCCTCATACATTGTCACAATATGGAAAATTGAGCTAGATTAACGTGGGCGTTGGACTCGTGTAATTTTGAGCTCTAAATCAAAAGTTAAACATGATTTAGTCCTCACATGTCAAGTTGATCAGCGAGTTAAAATGATTATTCTAAACTGATCATTGGTGTTCCTTGAGTAAAGGGTTATAAATGAAGCATAATGCATGGCATCACGCAGTTTGGGAAACATTGGATTACTTGGAGGCTTTGTCGTAGCTCTTTGAGTCTCAAATGTTGGCACTAATATAGAAAATTGAGCTAGGTTTACGTCGGCATTGGATTCATGTCATTCTGATTTATAAATCAAAAGTAACGGATAATTTAGTGTGGAAATGTCAAATTGATCAGCTAGTTAAAATGATCAATCTAAACTCACCATTGGTGCTCTTTGAGTAAAGGCCTATAAATGAAGCATAATGCCTGGCCTCACACACTTTGGGATTGATTTGATTACTTGGAGGCTTTGTGGTAGCTCTTTCGGTATTACATTTTGTCCTTAATATGGAAAATTGAGCTAACTTAACATGGGCGTTGTATTCGTGTCATTTTGAACTCTAAATGAAAAGTGACGGACGATTTGGTGCAGATAAGTCAATTTGATCAACCAGTGAAAATGATCATTGTAAGCTGATCATGGGTGCTCCTTGAGTGAAGGCTTATAAATGAAGCATAATGCATGGCATCATGCAGCTAGGGATATATTGGAATACTTGGAGGCTTTGTAGTAGCTCTTTCAGTCTCAAATGTTGTCATAATGTGGGCATTTGAGCTAGCTTAACGTGGGTGTTGGACTCGTGTCATTTTGTGTTCTAAATCAATAGTTAAAGATAATTTTGTCATGTCATGTCAAGTTGATCATCGAGTTAAGATGTTTATTGTAAACTGATCGTTGGCACTCCTTGAGTAAAGGGTTATAAATGAAGCATAATGCATGACATCACGCAGTTTCGCATAGATTGTATTACTTGGAAGATTGTAGTAGCTCCTTCAGTCTCAATTAATGTCACGATATAGAAAATGAGCTACCTTAACATGAGCATGGAATTCGTGTCATTTTGAATTCTAAATCAAAAGCTACGCACGATTTAGTGCGGATTTGTCAAGTTTATCGACCAGTTAAAATGATCATTCTAAACTGATCATTAGTGCTAATTGAGTAAAGGCTTATGTTTGAAGCATAATGCATGGCATCATGCCGATTGGGATACATTGGATTACTTGGAGGCTTTGTAGTAGCTCTTTCCGCCTGAAATTTTGTCACAATAAAGAAAATTGAGCTAGTTTAACGTGGGCATTGGACTCGTGTTATTTTAACCTCTAAATCAAAAGTTAAAGATGATTTATTCCTGACATGTCAAGTTGATCAGTGAGTTAAAATGTTTATTCTAAGCTGATCACTGGTGTTCCTTGAGTAAAGGGTTATAAATTAAACATAATGCATGGCATCACACAATTTGGGATACAGTGGATTACTTGGAGGCTTTGTAGTAGCTCTTTCAGCTTCAAATGTTGTCACAATATGGAAAATTGAGC
Source organism: Pugionium cornutum (assembly GCA_018901935.1). Lineage (NCBI taxonomy): Eukaryota > Viridiplantae > Streptophyta > Magnoliopsida > Brassicales > Brassicaceae > Pugionium > Pugionium cornutum. The sequence continues at coordinate 17,348,486 of CM032159.1, read as the reverse complement.
TAGCTTAACGTGGGCGTTGTACTCATGTCATTTTGAGCTCTAAATCAAAATTTAAAGACAATTTATTCTTGACATTTCCAGTTGATCAGCGAGTTAAAATGCTCATTCTAAACTGATCATTGGTGCTCCTTGAGTTAAGGGTTATAAATGAAGCATAATGCATGGGATCACGCAGTTTGGGGTAGATTGGATTTCTTGCTGGCTTTGTAGTAGCTCTATCAGTCTCAAATATTGTCACAATATAGAAAATTGAGCTAGGTTAATGTGAGCGTGAGATTTGTATCATTTTGAGTTCTCAATTAAAGCTACGAATGATTTATTGCAGATTTGTCAAGTTGATAGAATAGTTAAAATGTTCATTCTAAACTAATCATTAGTGCTCATTGAGTAAACGCTTATGTATGAAGCATAATGAAAGGCATCATGCGGCTTGGGATACATTGGATTACTTGGAGGCTTTGTAGTAGCTCTTTCCGCCTCAAATCTTGTCACAATATGGAAAATTGAGCTAGCTTAATGTGGGAATTGGACTCGTGTAATTTTGAACACTAAATCAAAACTTAAAGATGATTTAGTCCCAACATGTCAAGTTGATGACTGAGTTAAAATGATTATTCTAAACTGATCATTAGTGCTCCTTGAGTAAAGGGTTGTAAATGAAGCATAATGCATGGGATCACGCAGTTTGGGAGACAGAGGATTACTTGGAGGCTTTGTAGAAACTCTTTCAGCCTCATATGTTGTCACAATATGGAAAATTGAGCTAGATTAACATGGACGTTGGACTCGTGTAATTTTGAGCTCTAAATCAAAAGTTAAAGACGATTTAGTCCTCACATGTCAAGTTGATCAGCGAGTTCAAATGATTATTCGAAATTGATCATTAGTGCTCCTTGAGTAAAGGGTAATAAATGCATCATAATGCATGGGATCACGCAGTTTGGGATAGATTGGATTACTTGGAGGCTTTGTAATAGCTCTTTCAGTCTCAAAAGTTGTAACAATATAGAAAATTGAGCTAGCTTAATGTGAGCGTGGGATTCATATCATTTTGAGTTCTATATTAAATGCTACAAATAATTTAGTTCGGATTTGTAGAGTTTATCAGCCAGTTAAAATAATCATTCTAAACTGATCATTGGTGCTCAATGAGTAATGAATGTAATATAATGTGTGGCATCACGCGGTTTGGGATACATTGGATTACTTGGAGAATTCATCGTAGGCTTTCAATCTCAAATGTTTTCACAATATAGAAAATTGAGTTAGCTTAACGTTCGCGTTGGATCCGTGTCATTCTAATTTCTAAATCAAAAGTTACGGTCGATATAGTGCAGACATGTCAAGTTGATCAGCTAGTTAACAGGATTATTCTAAACTCATCATTGGTGCTGTTTGAGTTAAGGCTTATAAATGAATCATAATGCAAGGCATCACGCATGTTGGGATACATTGGATTACTTGTAGGCTTTGTAGTATCTCTTTCAGCCTCAAATAATATCACAATATGAAAAACTGAGCGAGATTAACGTGGGCATTGGACTCGTGTCATTTTGAGCTCTAAATAAACGGTTAAAGACGATCTAGTCCTGAGATGTCAAGTTGATCAGCGAGTTAAAATGATTATTCTGAACTGATCACTGGTGCTCCTTGAGTAATGGGTTATAAATGAAGCATATTGCATGGCATCACATAGTTTGGGAAACATTATATCACTTGGTGGCTTTGTAGTAGCTCTTTCGGTCTCAAATGTTATCACAAATATAGAAAATTCAGCTAGCTTTACGTCGGCATTGGATTCGTGTCATTCTGATTTCTAAACCAAAAGTAACGGATGATTTATTGCGGAAATGTCAAGTTGATCAGCTAGTTAAAATGATCATTCTAAACTCATCATTGGTGCTCTTTGAGTAAAGGCCTATAAATGAAGCATAATGCATGGCGTCACGCACTTTGGGATAGATTTGATTACTTGGAGGCTGTGTGGTAGCTCTTTCGGAAAATTGAGCTAACTTAACATGGGCGTTGTATTCGTGTCATTTTGAACTCTAAATAAAAAGTTACAGACAATTTAGTGCGGACATGTCAAGTTGATCGGCCAGTGAAAATGATCATTCTAAGCTGATCTGGGGTGCTCCTTGGGTGAAGGCTTATAAATGAAGCATAATGCATGGAATCATGTAGCTAAGGATATATTGGAATATTTGGAGGCTTTGTAGTAGCTCTTTCAGTGTTACATGTTGTCACAATGTGGACATTTGAGCTAGATTAACGTGGACTTTGGGATCGTGTCATTTTATTTTCCAAATCAAAAGTGAAAGAAAAATTAAGTCATGTCATGTAAAGTTTTCATCGAGTTAAGATGTTTATTCTAAATGGATCATTGGCACACCTTGTGTAAAGGGTTATAAATGAAGCATAATGCATAGCATCACACAGTTTCGGATAGATTGGATTACTTGGAAGCTTTGTAGTAGCTTTTTCCGTCTCAAATAATGTCACAATATAGAAAATTAAGCTAGCTTAACGTGAGTGTGGGATTCGTGTCATTTTGAATTCTAAATCAAAAGCTACGTATGATTTAGTGCAGATTTGTCAAGTTGATCGAATAGTTAAAATGATCATTCTAAACTAATCATTAGTTCTCATTGAGTAAAGGCTTATGTATGAAGCATAATGCATGCCATCACGCAGCTTGGGATACATTGGATTACTTGGAGGCCTTGTAGTAGCTCTTTCAGCCTCAAATGTTATCACAATATGGAAAAAGCTAGCTTAATGTGGGCATTGGACTCGTGTTATTTTGAACTCTAAATCAAAAGTTAAAAAGATCTAGTCCTGATAAGTCAAGATGATCACCGAGTTAAAATGATTATCTAAACCGATCACTGGTGCTCCTTGAGTAAAGGGTTATAAATGAAGCATAATGCATGGAATCACACATTTTGGGATACAGTGGATTACTTGAAGGCTTTGTACTAGCTCTTTCAGCCTCAAATGTTGTCACAATATGGAAAATTGAGCTAGCTTAACGTGGGCGTTCGACTCGTGTCATTTTGAGCACTAAATAAAAAATTCAAGACGATTTAATCCTGACATGTTAAGTTGATCAGCGAGTTAAAATGATTATTCTTAACTGATCATTGTTGCTCCTAGAATAAAGGGTTAGAAATGAAGCATAATGCATGGGACCACGCAGTTTGGGATAGATTGGATTACTTGGAGGCTTTGTAGTAGCTTTGTCAGTCACAAATGTTGTCACAATATAGAAAATTGAGCTAGCTTAATGTGAGTGTGGGATTCGTATCATTTTAAATTCTAAGATGTCAAGTTGATCAGCGAGTTAAAATGACTATTCTAAACTGATCACACGTTCTCCTTAAGTAAAGGGTTTTAAATGAAGCATAATGCTTGACATCATGCAGCTTGGGATACGTTGGATTACTTGGAGGATTTGTAGTAGCTCTTTGAGCCTCAAATGTTGTCACAATATGGAAAATTGAGCTAGCTTAACGTGGGCATTCATTTCGTGTCGTTTTGAGCTCTAAATGAAAAATTAAAAAAGATCTAGTCCTGATAAGTCAAGTTGATCACCAAGTTAAAATGATTATCTAAACTGATCACTGGTGCTCCTGGAGTGAAGCGTTATAAATGAAGCATAATGCATGGGACCACGCAGTTTGGGATAGATTGGATTACTTGAAGGATTGGTAGTAGCTTTGTGAGTCACAAATGTTGTCACAATATAAAAAATTGAGTTAGCTTAATGTGAGTTGGGATTCGTATCATTTTGAGTTCTAAATTAAAAGCTCTGAATGATTTAGTGCGGATTTGTCAAGTTGATCAGCCAGTTAAAATGATCATTCTAAACTGATAATTGGTGCTCATTCACTAAAGGCTTATAAATGAAATATATTGTGTGGCATCACGCAAATTGGGATACATTGGATTAGTTGGAGATTTTGTCATAATTTTTCAGCCTCAAATGTTTTCACAATATGGAAAATGGAGCAAAATTAATGTGGCTGTTGGACTCGTCTCATTTTGAGCTCTAAACCAAAAGTTATAGATCATTTAGTCCTGACATGTCAAGTTGATCAGCGAGATAAAATGATTATTCTAAACTGATCATTGGTGCTCCTAGAGTAAAGGGTTATAAATGAAGCATGATGCATTGGACCACGCAGTTTGGGATAGATTGGATTACTTGGAGGCTTTGTAGTAGCTCTTTCAGTATCAAATGTTGTCACAACATAGAAAATTGAGCTAGCTTAATGTGAGTGTGGGATTCGTATCATTTTGACTTCTAAATTAAAAGCTATGAATGATTTACTGTGGATTTGTCAAGTTGATCGGCAAGTTAAAATGGTCATTCTAAACTGATCATTGATTCTCATTGAGTAAAGGCTTATAAATGAAATATAATGTGTGGCATCATGCAGTTTGGGTTTCATTGGATTATTTGGATACTTTGTAATAGTTTTTCAGTCTCAAATGTTTTCACAATATAGAAAATTGAGGTAGCTTAACTTTGTAATAGATTCGTGTCATTCTGATTTCTAAATCAAAAGTTACGGCCGATATAGTGCAGACATGTCAAGTTGATCAGCTAGTTAAAATGATTATTCTAAACTCATCATTAGTGATGCTTGAGTAAAAAGGCTTATAAATGAAGCATAATATCTGGCATCACACAGCTTGGGATACATTGGATTAGTTGGAGGCTTTGTATTATCTCTTTAGACCTCAAATGTTGTCACAATATGGAAAATTGAACTAGTTTAACGTGGGCACTGAACTCATGTCATTTTGAGCTCTAAATCAAAATTTAAAGATGATCTATTCCTGAGATGTCAAGTTGATCAGCAAGTTAAAATGATTATTTTAAACAGATCACTGTTGCTATTTGAGTAAAGGGTTATAAATGAAGCATAATATTTGGCATCACACAGCTTGGGATACATTGGATTACTTGGAGTCCTTGTAGTAGCACTTTTAGTCTAAAATGTTGTCACAATATGGAAAATTGGGCTAGATTAACGTGGGCTTTAGAATCGTCTCATTTTGAGCTCTAAATCAAAAGTTTTAAAAGATCTAATCCTGAGATGTCAAGTTGATCAGCGAGTTAAAATGGATATTCTCAACGGATCACTGGTGCTTCTTCGGTAAAGGGTTATAAATGAAGCATAATGCATGGCATCACGCTGTTTGGGATACACTGGATTACTTGGAGGCTTTGTAGTAGCACTTTCAGACTCAAATGTTGTCACAATATGGAAAATTGAGCTAGCTTAATGTGGGCTTTGGACTCGTGTCATTTTGAGCTCTGAATCAAAAGTTAAAGGCAATTTAGTGCTGATATGTAAAGTTGATCAGCAAGTTAAAATGATTATTCTAAACTAATCATTTGTGCTCCTTGAGTAATGGCTTATAAATGACGTATAATGCATGGGACCATGCAGTTTGGGATAGATTGGATTACTTGGAGGCTTTGTAATAGCTCTTTCAGTCTCAAATATTGTCACAATATAGAAAATTGAGCTAGTTTATTGTGAGCGTGGGATTCGTATCATTTTGAGTTCTGAATCAAAAGTTAAAGCTGATCTTGTCCTGAGATGTCAAGTTGATCAGTGAGTTAAAATGATTATTTTAAACTGATCACTGTTGCTCCTTGAGGAAAGGGTTATAAATGAAGCATAATGTTTTGCATATCGCAAATTGGGATACATTGGATTACTTGGAGGCCTTGTACTAGCACTTTCAACTTCAAATGTTGTCACAATATGGAAAATTGAGCTAGCTTAACGTGGGTGTTGAACTTGTGTCTTTTTGAGCTCTAAATCAAAAGTTAGTGACGATTTAGTACTGACATTTCAAGTTGATCAGCGAGTTAAAATGATTATTCTAAACTAATCATTTGTGCTCCTTGAGTAATGGCTTATAAATGACGTATAATGCATGGGACCATGCAGTTTGGGATAGATTGGATTACTTGGAGGCTTTGTAGTAGCTCTTTCAGTTTCAAATGTTGTCACAATATAGAAAATTGAGCTAGTTTATTGTAAGCGTGGGATTCGTATCATTTTGAGTTCTGAATCTAAAATTAAAGACGATCTTGTCCTGAGATGTCAACTTGATCAGCGAGTTATAATGATCATTTTAAACTGATCACTGTTGCTCCTCGAGTAAAGGGTTACAAATGAAGCATAATGTTTGGCATATTGCAAATTGGGATACATTGGATTACTTGGAGGACTTGTACTAGCACTTTCAGCTTCAAATGTTGTCACAATATGGAAAATTGAGCTAGCTTAACGTGGGCATTGGACTCATGTCATTTTGAGCTCCAAATCAAAATTTAAAGACGATTTAGTCCTGACTTTTCAAGTTGATCAGAGAGTTAAAATGATTATTCTAAACTGATCATTGTTGCTCTTTGAGTAAAGGGTTATAACTGAAGCATAATACGTGGGATCACGCAGTTTGGGATAGATTTGAATACATGGAGGGTTTGTAGTAGCTTTTTCAATCTCAAATGTTGTCAAAATATAGAAATTTGAGCTACCTTATTGTGAGTGTAGGATTTGTATCATTCTGAGTTCTAAATTAAAAGATACAATTGATTTAATGCGGATTTGTCAAGTTGATCAGCCCGTTAAAATGATCATTCTAAACTGATCATTGGTGATCATTCAATAAAGGCTTATAAATGAAATATAATGTGCGGCATCACGCAGTATAGGATACATTGGGTTACTTGGAGACATTGTCGTAGTTTTTCCGTCTCAAATGTTGTCACAATATAGAAAATATAGCTCGCTTAATGTTGGCGTTGGATTCGTGTCGTTCAGATTTCTATATCAAAAATTACGGACGATATTGTGGGGACATGTCAAGTTGCTGATTAAAATGGATTCTAAACTCATCATTGGTGCTGCTTGAGTAAAGACTTATAAATGAAGCATAATGTCTGGCATCACGCAGCTTGGGATACTTTGGATTACTTGGAGGCTTTATAGTATCTCTTTCAGCCAGAAATGTTGTCAAGATATGGAAAATTGAGCTAGCTTAACGTGGGCATTGGACTCGTGTCATTTTGAGCTCTTAATCAAAAGTTAAATACGATCTAGTCCTGAGATGTAAAGTTGATCAGCGAGTTAAAATGATTATTCTAAACTGATCATTGGTGCTCCTTGAGTAAAGGCTTATAAATGAAGTATAATGCATGGGGCCACGCAGTTCGGGATAGATTGGATTACTTGGAGGCTTTGTAGTAGCTCTTTTAGCCTCACATGTTGTCACAATATAGAAAATTGAGCTAGTTTAATGTGAGTGTGGGATTCGTATCATTTTGAGTTCTAAATTAAAAGATACAAATGATTTAGTGCGGATTTGTCAAGTTGATCAGCCAGTTCAAATGATCATTCTAAACTGATCATTGGTGCTCATTGAATAAAGGCTTATAAATGAAATGTAATGCGCGACATCACGCAGTTTGGGATAGATTGGATTACTTAGAGACTTTGTCGTTGTTTTTCAGTCTTAAATATTGTCACAATATAGAAAATATAGCTAGGTTAACGTGGACATTAGACTCGTGTCATTTTGAGGTCTAAATCAAAAGTTTTAGAAGATCTAATCCTGAGATGTCAAGTTGATCAGCGAGTTAAAATGATTATTCTCAACGGATCACTGGTGCTTCTTCAGTAAAGGGTTATAAATGAAGCATAATGCGTGGCATCACGCTGTTCGGGATACACTGGATTACTTGGAGGCTTGGTTGTAGCTCTTTCAGACTCAAATTTTGTCACTATATGGAAAATTGAGCAAGCTTAATGTGGGCTTTGGACTCGTGTCATTTTGAGCTCTGAATCAAAAGGTAAAGGTAATTTAGTGCTGATATGTAAAGTTGATCAGCGAGTTAAAATGATTATTCTAAACTGATCATTTGTGCTCCTTGAGTAAAGGCTTATAAATGGCGTATATATAATGCATGGGACCATGCAGTTTGGGATAGATTGGATTACTTGGAGGCTTTGTAGTAGCTCTTTCAGTTTCAAATGTTGTCACAATATAGAAAATTGAGCTAGTTTATTGTGAGCGTGGGATTCGTATCATTTTGAGTTCTGAATCAAAAACTAAAGACGATCTTGTCCTGAGATGTCAACTTGATCAGCGAGTTATAATGATCATTTTAAACTGATCACTTTTGCTCCTCGAGTAAAGGGTTACAAATGAAGCATAATGTTTGGCATATCGCAAATTGGGATACATTGGATTACTTGGAGGCCTTGTACTAGCTCTTTCAACTTCAAATGTTGTCACAATATGGAAAATTGAGCTAGCTTAACATGGGCATTGGACTCATGTCATTTTGAGCTCCAAATCAAAAGTTAAAGACGATTTAGTCCAGACATTTCAAGTTGATAAGAGAGTTAAAATGATTATTTTAAACTGATCATTGTTGCTCTTTGAGTAACGGGTTATAACTGAAGCATAATACATGGGATCACGCAGTTTGGGAAAGATTGGAATACATGGAGGCTTTGTAGTAGCTTTTTCAATCTCAAATGTTGTCAAAAGATAGAAATTTGAGCTACCTTAATGTGAGCGTGGGATTAGTATCATTCTGAGTTCTAAATTAAAAAATACATTTGATTTAGTGCGGATTTGTCAAGTTAATCTGCCAGTTAAAATGATCATTCTAAACTGATCATTGGTGGTCATTCAATAAAGGCTTATAAATGAAATATAATGTGCGGCATCACGCAGTTTGGGATACATTGGGTTACTTGGAGACATTTTCGTAGTTTTTCTATCTCAAATGTTGTCACAATATAGAAAATATAGCTAGGTTAACGTTGGCGTTGGATTCGTGTTGTTCAGATTTCTATATCAAAACTTATAGACGATATTGTGTGGACATGTCAAGTTGACCAGCTGATTAAAATGGTTATTCCAAACTGATCATTGGTGCTGCTTGAGTAAAGGCTTATAAATGAAGCATAATGTCTGGCATCACGCAGCTTGGGATACATTGGATTACTTGGAGGCTTTATATTATCTCTTTCAGCCTGAAATGTCGTCACGATATGGAAAATTGAGCTAACTTAACGTGGGCATTGGACTCGTGTCATTTTGAGCTTTTAATCAAAAGTTAAATACGATCTAGTCCTGAGATGTAAAGTTGATCAGCGAGTTAAACTGATTATTTTAAACTGATCACTGGTTGTCCTTGTGTAAAGGTTATAAATAAAGCATAATGTCTGTCATCACGCAGCTTGGGATACATTGGATTACTTGGAGTCCTTGTAGCAGATCTTTTAGCCTCAAATGTTGTCACAATATGGAAAATTGAGCTAGCTTAACGTGGGAATTTGACTCGTGTCATTTTGAGATCTAAATCAAAAGTTAAAGACGATCTAGTTCTGAGATGTCAAGCTGATCAGTTACTTAAAATGATTATTCTAAACTGATCACTGGTGCTCCTTGGGTAAAGGGTTATAAATGAAGCATATTGCATGGCATCACGCTGTTTGGGATATAGTGGATTACTTGGAGGCTTTGTAGTAGCTCTTTGAGACTCAAATCTTGTCACAATATGGAAAATTGAGTTACCTTAACGTGGGCGTAGGACTCGTGTCATTTTGAGCTCTGAATCAAAAGATAGAGACAATTTAGTGCAGATATGTAAAGTTGATCAGCGAGTTAAAATGATTATTCTAAACTGATCATTGGTGCTCCTTGACTAAAGGCTTATAAATGAAGTATAATGCATGGGGCCACGCAGTTCGGGATAGATTGGATTACTTGGAGGCTTTGTAGTAGCTCTTTCAGTCTCAAATGTTGTCACAATATAGAAAATTGAGCTAGTTTAATGTGACTGTGGGATTCGTATCATTTTGAGTTCTAAATCGAAAGTTAAAGACGATCTAGTCCTGAGATGTCAAGCTGATCAGCGAGTTAAAATTATTATTTTAAACTGATCACTATTTCTCCTTGAGTAAAGGGTTATAAGTGAATCATAATGTCTAGCATCACGCAAATTAGGATACATTGGACTGCATGGAGGCCTTGTAGAAGCTCTTTCAGCCTCAAATGTTGTCACAATATGGAAAATTGAGATAGCTTAACGTGGGCATTGGACTCGTGTCATTTTGAGCTCCAAAATAAAAGTTAAAGACAATCTAGTCCTGAGATGCCAGTTGATCAGGGAGTTAAAATGATTATTTTAAACTGATCACTGATGCTCCTTGACTAATTGGTTATAAATGAAGCATAATGCATGAAATCATGCAGTTTGCGATACAATGGATTACTTGGAGGCTTTGTAGTATCTCTTTCAGCCTCAAATGTTGTCACAATATGGAAAATTGAGCTAGCTTAACGTGGGGGTTGAACTTGTGTCATTTTGAGCTCTAAATCAAAAGTTAGTGACGATTTAGTACTGACATTCCAAGTTGATCAGCGAGTTAAACTGATTATTCTAAATTGATCATTGGTGCTCCTTGAGTAAAGGGTTATAACTGAAGCATAATACATGGGATCACACAGTTTGGGATAGATTGGATTACGTGGAGGCTTTGTAGTAGCTTCTTCAATCTCAAATGTTGTCACAATATAGAAAATTGAGCTACCTTAATGTGAGTGTGGGATTCGTATCATTTTGAGTTCTAAATTAAAAGATATGAATGATTTAGTGCGGATTTGTCAACTTGATCAGCCAGTTCAAATGATCATTCTAAAGTGATCATTGGTGCTCATTGAATAAAGGCTTATAAATGAAATATAATGTGCGACATCACGCAGTTTGGGATACATTGGATTACTTAGAGACTTTGTCGTTGTTTTTCAGTCTTAAATATTGTCACAGTATAGAAAATATAGCTAGGTTAACGTTGGCGTTGGATTCGTGTTGTTCTGATTTCTAAATCAAAAGTTACGGACGATATAGTGCAGACATGTCAAGTTGACCAGCTAGTTAAAATGATTATTCTAAATTGATCATTGGTGCTCCTTGAGTAAAGGGTTATAAGTGCAGCATAATGCATGGCATCACGCTGTTTGGGATACACTGGATTACTTGGAGGCTTTGTAGTAACTCTTTCAGAGTCAAATGTTGTCATAATATGGAAAATTGAGCTAGCTTAACGTGGGCGTTGGACTCGTGTCATTTTGAGCTCTGAATCAAAAGTTAAAAACAATTTAGTGCTGATATGTAAAGTTGATCAGCGAGTTAAAATGATTATTCTAAACTGATCATCGGTGCTCCTTGAGTAAAGGGTTATAAATGAAGTATAATGCATGAGACAACGCAGTTTGGGATAGATTGGATTACTTGGAGGCTTTGTAGTAGCTCTTTCAGTCTAAAATGTTGTCACAATATATAAAATTGAGCAAGTTTAATGTGAGCGTGGGATTCGTATCATTTTGAGTTCTGAATCAAATGTTAAAGACGCTCTAGTCCTGAGATGTCAAGTTGATCAGCGAGTTAAAATGATTATTTTAAACTGATCACTATTGCTCCTTGAGTAAAGGGTTATAAATGAACAATAATGTTTGGCATCACGCAAATTGGGATACATTGGATTACTTGGAGGCCTTGTAGTAGCTCTTCCAGCCTCAAATGTTGTCACAGTATAGAAAATTGATCTAGCTTAATGTGAGCATTGGACTCATGTCATTTTTAGCTCCAAATCAAAAGTAAAAGACAATTTAGTCCTGACATTTCAAGTTGATCAGTGAGTTAAAATGATTATTCTAAAATGATCATTGGTGCTCCTTGAGTAAAGGGTTATAACAGAAGCATAATACATGGGATCACGCAGTTTGTGATAGATTGGAATACGTGGAGGGTTTGTAGTAGCATTTTCAATCTCAAATGTTGTCACAATATAGAAATTTGAGCTACCTTAATGTGAGCGTGGGATTCGTATCATTTTGAGTTCTAAATTAAAAAGATACGAATGATTTAGTGCGGATTTGTCAAGTTGATCAGCTAGTTAAAATGATCATTCTAAATTGATCATTGGTGCTCACTGACTAAAGGTTTATAAATGAAATATAATGTGCGGCATCACGTAGTTTGGGATACATTGGATTACTTGGAGATTTTATCGTAGTTTTTCAGTCTCAAATGTTGTCACAATATAGAAAATATACCTAGGTTAACGTTGGCGTTTGATTCGCGTCGTTCTGATTTCTATATCAAAACTTACGGACGATATAGTGCGAACATGTCAAGTTGACCAGCTAGTTAAAATGGTTATTCTAAACTCGTCATTGGTGCTGCTTGAGTAAAGGCTTATAAATGTAGCATAATTTTTGGCATCACGCAGCTTGGGATACATTGGATTACTTGGAGGATTTGTAGTAACTCTTTCAGCTTGAAATGTTGTCACAATATGGAAAACTGAGCTTGCTTAATGTGGGCATTGGACTCGTGTCATTTGCAGCTCTTAATAAAAAGTTAAAGACAATTTAGTCCTGAGATGTAAAGTTGATCAGCGAGTTAAAATGATTATTTTAAACTCATCACTGTTGGTCCTTGTCTAAATGGTTATAAATAAAGCATAATGTTTGTCATCACGCAGCTTGGGATACATTGGATTACTTGGAGGCCTTGTACTAGCTCTTTTAGCCTCAAATGTTGTCACAATATGGAAAATTGAGCTAGCTTAACGTGGGCATTGGACTCATGTGATTTTGAGCTCTAAATCAAAAGTTAAAGACGATCTAGTCCTGAGATGTCAAGCTGATCAGTTAGTTAAAATGATTATTCTAAACTGATAACTGGTGCTCCTTGAGTAAAGGGTTATAAATGAAGCATAATGCATGGCATCATGCCGTTTGGGACACAGTGGATTACTTTGAGGCTTTGTAGTAGCTCTTTCAGTCTCAAATGTTGTCACAATATATAAAATTGAGCAAGTTTAATGTGAGCGTGGGATTCGTATCATTTTGAGTTCTGAATCAAAAATTAAAGACGATCTAGTCCTGAGATGTCAAGTTGATCAGCGAGTTAAAAAGATTATTTTAAACTGATCACTATTGCTCCTTGAGTAAAGGGTTATAAGTGAATCATAATGTCTAGCATCACGCAAATTAGGATACATTGGATTGCATAGAGGCCTTGTAGAAGCTCTTTCAGCCTCAAATGTTGTCACAATATGGAAAATTGAGATAGCTTAACAAGGGCATTGGACTCGTTTCATTTTGAGCTCCAAAACAAAAGTTAAACACAATCTAGTCCTGAGATGCCAGTTGATCAGGGAGTTAAAATGATTATTCTAAACTGATCACTGATGCTCCTTGACTAAAAGGTTATAAATGAAGCATAATGCATGAAATCATGCAGTTTGGGATACAATGGATTACTTGGATGCTTTGTAGTATCCCTTTCAGCCTCAAATGTTGTCACAATATGGAAAATTGAGCTAGCTTAACGTGGGTGTTGAACTTGTGTCATTTTGAGCTCTAAATCAAAAGTTAGTGACGATTTAGTACTGACATTTCAAGTTTATCAGCGAGTTGAAATGATTATTTTAAATTGATCATTGGTGCTCCTTGAGTAAAGGGTTATAACTGAAGTATAATACATGGGATCACGTAGTTTGGGATAGATTGGATTACGTGGAGGCTTTGTAGTAGCTTTTTCAATCTCAAATGTTGTCACAATATAGAAAATTGAGCTACCTTAATGTGAGTGTGGGATTCGTATCATTTTGAGTTCTAAATTAAAAGATATGAATGATTTAGTGCGGATTTGTCAAGTTGATCAGCCAGTTCAAATGATCATTCTAAACTGATCATTGGTGCTCATTGAATAAAGGCTTATAAATGAAATATAATGCGCGACATCATGCAGTTTGGGATAGATTGGATTACTTAGAGACTTTGTCGTTGTTTTTCAGTCTTAAATATTGTCACAATATAGAAAATATAGCTACGTTAACGTGGACGTTAGACTCGTGTCATTTTGAGCTCTAAATCAAAAGTTTTAAAAGATCTAATCCTGAGATCTCAAGTTGATCAGCGAGTTAAAATGATTATTCTCAACGGATCACTGGTGCTTCTTCAGCAAAGGGTTATAAATGAAGCATAATGCGTGGCATCACGCTGTTCGGGATACACTGGATTACTCGGAGGCTTTGTTGTAGCTCTTTCAGACTCAAATGCTGTCACAATATGGAAAATTGAGCTAGCTTAATGTGGGCTTTGGACTCGTGTCATTTTGAGCTCTGAATCAAAAGTTAAAGGTAATTTAGTGCTGATATTTAAAGTTGATTAGCGAGTTAAAATGATTATTCTAAACTGATCATTGGTGCTCCTTGAGTAAAGGCTTATAAATGACGTATATATAATGCATGGGACCATGCAGTTTGGGATAGATTGGATTACTTGGAGGCTTTGTAGTAGCTCTTTCAGTTTCAAATGTTGTCACAATATAGAAAATTGAGCTAGTTTATTGTGAGCGTGGGATTCGTATCATTTTGAGTTCTGAATCAAAAATTAAAGACGATCTTGTCCTGAGATGTCAACTTGATCAGCGAGTTATAATGATCATTTTAAACTGATCACTGTTGCTCCTCGAGTAAAGGGTTACAAATGAAGCATAATGTTTGGCATATCGCAAATTGGGATACATTGGATTACTTGGAGGCCTTGTAGTAGCTCTTCCAGCCTCAAATGTTGTCACAGTATAGAAAATTGATCTAGCTTAATGTGAGCATTGGACTCATGTCATTTTTAGTTCCAAATCAAAAGTAAAAGACAATTTAGTCCTGACATTTCAAGTTGATCAGTGAGTTAAAATGATTATTCTAAAATGATCATTGGTGCTCCTTGAGTAAAGGGTTATAACAGAAGCATAATACATGGGATCACGCAGTTTGTGACAGATTGGAATACGTGGAGGGTTTGTAGTAGCTTTTTCAATCTCAAATGTTGTCACAATATAGAAATTTGAGCTACCTTAATGTGAGTGTGGGATTCGTATCATTTTGAGTTCTAAATTAAAAAGATACGAATGATTTAGTGCGGATTTGTCAAGTTGATCAGCTAGTTAAAATGATCATTCTAAATTGATCATTGGTGCTCATTGACTAAAGGTTTATAAATGAAATATAATGTGCGGCATCACGTAGTTTGGGATACATTGGATTACTTGGAGACTTTATCGTAGTTTTTCAGTCTCAAATGTTGTCACAATATAGAAAATATACCTAGGTTAACGTTGGCGTTTGATTCGCGTCGTTCTGATTTCTATATCAAAACTTACGGACGATATAGTGCGAACATGTCAAGTTGACCAGCTAGTTAAAATGGTTATTCTAAACTCGTCATTGGTGCTGCTTGAGTAAAGGCTTATAAATGTACCATAATTTTTGGCATCACGCAGCTTGGGATACATTGGATTACTTGGAGGCTTTGTAGTAACTCTTTCAGCTTGAAATGTTGTCACAATATGGAAAACTGAGCTTGCTTAATGTGGGCATTGGACTCGTGTCATTTGCAGCTCTTAATCAAAAGTTAAAGACAATTTAGTCCTGAGATGTAAAGTTGATCAGCGAGTTAAAATGATTATTTTAAACTCATCACTATTGGTCCTTGTGTAAATGGTTATAAATAAAGCATAATGTTTGTCATCACGCAGCTTGGGATACATTGGATTACTTGGAGGCCTTGTACTAGCTCTTTTAGCCTCAAATGTTATCACAATATGGAAAATTGAGCTAGCTTAACGTGGGCATTGGAATCATGTGATTTTGAGCTCTAAATCAAAAGTTAAAGACGATCTAGTCCTGAGATGTCAAGCTGATCAGTTAGTTAAAATGATTATTCTAAACTGATAACTAGTGCTCCTTGAGTAAAGGGTTATAAATGAAGCATAATGCATGGCATCATGCCGTTTGGGACACAGTGGATTACTTTGAGGCTTTGTAGTAGCTCTTTCAGTCTCAAATGTTGTCACAATATATAAAATTGAGCAAGTTTAATGTGAGCGTGGGATTCGTATCATTTTGAGTTCTGAATCAAAAATTAAAGACGATCTAGTCCTGAGATGTCAAGTTGATCAGCGAGTTAAAAAGATTATTTTAAACTGATCACTATTTCTCCTTGAGTAAAGGGTTATAAGTGAATCATAATGTCTAGTGTCACCCAAATTAGGATACATTGGACTGCATGGAGGCCTTGTAGAAGCTCTTTCAGCCTCAAATGTTGTCACAATATGGAAAATTGAGATAGCTTAACGTGGGCATTGGACTCGTGTCATTTTGAGCTCCAAAATAAAAGTTAAAGACAATCTAGTCCTGAGATGCCAGTTGATCAGGGAGTTAAAATGATTATTTTAAACTGATCACTGATGCTCCTTGACTAATAGGTTATAAATGAAGCATAATGCATGAAATCATGCAGTTTGCGATACAATGGATTACTTGGAGGCTTTGTAGTATCTCTTTTAGCCTCAAATGTTGTCACAATATGGAAAATTGAGCTAGCTTAACGTGGGGGTTGAACTTGTGTCATTTTGAGCTCTAAATCAAAAGTTAGTGACGATTTAGTACTGACATTCCAAGTTGATCAGCGAGTTAAAATGATTATTCTAAATTGATCATTGGTGCTCCTTGAGTAAAGGGTTATAACTGAAGCATAATACATGGGATCACACAGTTTGGGATAGATTGGATTACGTGGAGGCTTTGTAGTAGCTTTTTCAATCTCAAATGTTGTCACAATATAGAAAATTGAGCTACCATAATGTGAGTGTGGGATTCGTATCATTTTGAGTTCTAAATTAAAAGATATGAATGATTTAGTGCGGATTTGTCAACTTGATCAGCCAGTTCAAATGATCATTCTAAACTGATCATTGGTGCTCATTGAATAAAAGCTTATAAATGAAATATAATGTGCGACATCACGCAGTTTGGGATACATTGGATTACTTAGAGACTTTGTCGTTGTTTTTCAGCCTTAAATATTGTCACAGTATAGAAAATATAGCTAGGTTAACGTTGGCGTTGGATTCGTGTTGTTCTGATTTCTAAATCAAAAGTTACGGACGATATAGTGCAGACATGTTAAGTTGACCAGCTAGTTAAAATGATTATTCTAAATTGATCATTGGTGCTCCTTGAGTAAAGGGTTATAAGTGCAGCATAATGCATGGCATCACGCTGTTTGGGATACACTGGATTACTTGGAGGCTTTGTAGTAACTCTTTCAGAGTCAAATGTTGTCATAATATGGAAAATTGAGCTAGCTTAACGTGGGCATTGGACTCGTGTCATTTTGAGCTCTGAATCAAAAGTTAAAAACAATTTAGTGCTGATATGTAAAGTTGATCAGCGAGTTAAAATGATTATTCTAAACTGATCATCGGTGCTCCTTGAGTAAAGGGTTATAAATGAAGTATAATGCATGAGACAACGCAGTTTGGGATAGATTGGATTACTTGGAGGCTTTGTAGTAGCTCTTTCAGTCTCAAATGTTGTCACAATATATAAAATTGAGCAAGTTTAATGTGAGCGTGGGATTCGTATCATTTTGAGTTCTGAATCAAAAGTTAAAGACGATCTAGTCCTGAGATGTCAAGTTGATCAGCGAGTTAAAATGATTATTTTAAACTGATCACTATTGCTCCTTGAGTAAAGGGTTATAAATGAAGAATAATGTTTGGCATCACGCAAATTGGGATACATTGGATTACTTGGAGGCCTTGTAGTAGCTCTTCCAGCCTCAAATGTTGTCACAGTATAGAAAATTGATCTAGCTTAATGTGAGCATTGGACTCATGTCATTTTTAGCTCCAAATCAAAAGTAAAAGACAATTTAGTCCTGACATTTCAAGTTGATCAGTGAGTTAAAATGATTATTCTAAAATGATCATTGGTACCCCTTGAGTAAAGGGTTATAACAGAAGCATAATACATGGGATCACGCAGTTTGTGATAGATTGGAATACATGGAGGCTTTGTAGTAGCTTTTTCAATCTCAAATGTTGTCAAAATATAGAAATTTGAGCTACCATAATGTGAGCGTGGGATTAGTATCATTCTGAGTTCTAAATTAAAAAATACAATTGATTTAGTGCGGATTTGTCAAGTTAATCTGCCAGTTAAAATGATCATTCTAAACTGATCATTGGTGGTCATTCAATAAAGGCTTATAAATGAAATATAATGTGCGGCATCACGCAGTTTGGGATACATTGGGTACTTGGAGACATTGTCGTAGTTTTTCCATCTCAAATGTTGTCACAATATAGAAAATATAGCTAGGTTAACGTTGGCGTTGGATTCGTGTTGTTCAGATTTCTATATCAAAACTTACAGACGATATTGTGTGGACATGTCAAGTTGACCAGCTGATTAAAATGGTTATTCTAAACTGATCATTGGTGCTGCTTGAGTAAAGGCTTATAAATGAAGCATAATGTCTGGCATCACGCAGCTTGGGATACATTGGATTACTTGGATGCTTTATATTATCTCTTTCAGCCTGAAATGTTGTCACGATATGGAAAATTGAGCTAACTTAAAGTGGGCATTGGACTCGTGTCATTTTGAGCTTTTAATCAAAAGTTAAATACGATCTAGTCCTGAGATGTAAAGTTGATCAGCGAGTTAAACAGATTATTTTAAACTGATCACTGGTTGTCCTTGTGCAAAGGTTATAAATAAAGCATAATGTCTGTCATCATGCAGCTTGGGATACATTGGATTACTTGGAGGCCTTGTAGCAGCTCTTTTAGCCTCAAATGTTGTCACAATATGGAAAATTGAGCTAGCTTAACGTGGGAATTGGACTCGTGTCATTTTGAGATCTAAATCAAAAGTTAAAGACGATCTAGTCCTGAGATGTCAAGCTGATCAGTTAGTTAAAATGATTATTCTAAACTGATCACTGGTGCTCCTTGGGTAAAGGGTTATAAATGAAGCATAATGCATGGCATCACGCTGTTTTGGATATAGTGGATTACTTGGAGGCTTTGTAGTAGCTCTTTGAGACTCAAATCTTGTCACAGTATGGAAAATTGAGTTAGCTTAACGTGGGCGTAGGACTCGTGTCATTTTGAGTTCTGAATCAAAAGATAGAGACAATTTAGTGCTGATATGTAAAGTTGATCAGCGAGTTAAAATGATTATTCTAAACTGATCATTGGTACTCCTTGACTAAAGGCTTATAAATGAAGTATAATGCATGGGGCCACGCAGTTCGGGATAGATTGGATTACTTGGAGGCTTTGTAGTAGCTCTTTCAGTCTCAAATGTTGTCACAATATAGAAAATTGAGCTAGTTTAATGTGAGTGTGGGATTCGTATCATTTTGAGTTCTAAATCAAAAGTTAAAGACGATCTAGTCCTGAGATGTCAAGTTGATCAGCGAGTTAAAATTATTATTTTAAACTGATCACTATTTCTCCTTGAGTAAAGGGTTATAAGTGAATCATAATGTCTAGCGTCACGCAAATTAGGATACATTGGACTGCATGGAGGCCTTGTAGAAGCTCTTTCAGCCTCAAATGTTGTCACAATATGGAAAATTGAGATAGCTTAACGTGGGCATTGGACTCGTGTCATTTTGAGCTCCAAAATAAAAGTTAAAGACAATCTAGTCCTGAGATGCCAGTTGATCAGGGAGTTAAAATGATTATTTTAAACTGATCACTGATGCTCCTTGACTAATAGGTTATAAATGAAGCATAATGCATGAAATCATGCAGTTTGCGATACAATGGATTACTTGGAGGCTTTGTAGTACCTCTTTCAGCCTCAAATGTTGTCACAATATGGAAAATTGAGCTAGCTTAACGTGGGGGTTGAACTTGTGTCATTTTGAGCTCTAAATCAAAAGTTAGTGACGATTTAGTACTGACATTCCAAGTTGATCAGCGAGTTAAAATGATTATTCTAAATTGATCATTGGTGCTCCTTGAGTAAAGGGTTATAACTGAAGCATAATACATGGGATCACACAGTTTGGGATAGATTGGATTACGTGGAGGCTTTCTAGTAGCTTTTTTCAATCTCAAATGTTGTCACAATATAGAAAATTGAGCTTCCTTAATGTGAGTGTGGGATTCGTATCATTTTGAGTTCTAAATTAAAAGATATGAATGATTTAGTGCGGATTTGTCAACTTGATCAGCCAGTTCAAATGATCATTCTAAACTGATCATTGGTGCTCATTGAATAAAGGCTTATAAATGAAATATAATGTGCGACATCACGCAGTTTGGGATACATTGGATTACTTAGAGACTTTGTCGTTGTTTTTCAGTCTTAAATATTGTCACAGTATAGAAAATATAGCTAGGTTAACGTTGGCGTTGGATTCGTGTTGTTCTGATTTCTAAATCAAAAGTTACGGACGATATAGTGCAGACATGTCAAGTTGACCAGCTAGTTAAAATGATTATTCTAAATTGATCATTGGTGCTCCTTGAGTAAAGGGTTATAAGTGCAGCATAATGAATGGCATCACGCTGTTTGGGATACACTGGATTACTTGGAGGCTTTGTAGTAACTCTTTTAGAGTCAAATGTTGTCATAATATGGAAAATTGAGCTAGCTTAACGTGGGCGTTGGACTCGTGTCATTTTGAGCTCTGAATCAAAAGTTAAAAACAATTTAGTGCTGATATGTAAAGTTGATCAGCGAGTTAAAATGATTATTCTAAACTGATCATCGGTGCTCCTTGAGTAAAGGGTTATAAATGAAGTATAATGCATGAGACAACGCAGTTTGGGATAGATTGGATTACTTGGAGGCTTTGTAGTAGCTCTTTCAGTCTCAAATGTTGTCACAATATATAAAATTGAGCAAGTTTAATGTGAGCGTGGGATTCGTATCATTTTGAGTTCTGAATCAAAAGTTAAAGACGATCTAGTCCTGAGATGTCAAGTTGATCAGCGAGTTAAAATGATTATTTTAAACTGATCACTATTGCTCATTGAGTAAAGGGTTATAAATGAAGAATAATGTTTGGCATCACGCAAATTGGGATACATTGGATTACTTGGAGGCCTTGTAGTAGCTCTTCCAGCCTCAAATGTTGTCACAGTATAGAAAATTGATCTAGCTTAATGTGAGCATTGGACTCATGTCATTTTTAGCTCCAAATCAAAAGTAAAAGACAATTTAGTCATGACATTTCAAGTTGATCAGTGAGTTAAAATGATTATTCTAAAATGATCATTGGTACTCCTTGAGTAAAGGGTTATAACAGAAGCATAATACATGGGATCACGCAGTTTGGGAAAGATTGGAATACATGGAGGCTTTGTAGTAGCTTTTTCAATCTCAAATGTTGTCAAAATATAGAAATTTGAGCTACCTTAATGTGAGCGTGGGATTAGTATCATTCTGAGTTCTAAATTAAAAAATACAATTGATTTAGTGCGGATTTGTCAAGTTAATCTGCCAGTTCAAATGATCATTCTAAACTGATCATTGGTGGTCATTCAATAAAGGCTTATAAATGAAATATAATGTGCGGCATCACGCAGTTTGGGATACATTGGGTTACTTGGAGACATTGTCGTAGTTTTTCCATCTCAAATGTTGTCACAATATAGAAAATATAGCTAGGTTAACGTTGGCGTTGGATTCGTGTTGTTCAGATTTCTATATCAAAACTTACAGACGATATTGTGTGGACATGTCAAGTTGACCAGCTGATTAAAATGGTTATTCTAATCTGATCATTGGTGCTGCTTGAGTAAAGGCTTATAAATGAAGCATAATGTCTGGCATCACGCAGCTTGGGATACATTGGATTACTTGGAGGCTTTATATTATCTCTTTCAGCCTGAAATGTTGTCACGATATGGAAAATTGAGCTAACTTAAAGTGGGCATTGGACTCGTGTCATTTTGAGCTTTTAATCAAAAGTTAAATACGATCTAGTCCTGAGATGTAAAGTTGATCAGCGAGTTAAACTGATTATTTTAAACTGATCACTGGTTGTCCTTGTGTAAAGGTTATAAATAAAGCATAATGTCTGTCATCACGCAGCTTGGGATACATTGGATTACTTGGAGGCCTTGTAGCAGCTCTTTTAGCCTCAAATGTTGTCACAATATGGAAAATTGAGCTAGCTTAACGTGGGAATTGGACTCGTGTCATTTTGAGATCTAAATCAAAAGTTTAAGACGATCTAGTCCTGAGATGTCAAGCTGATCAGTTAGTTAAAATGATTATTCTAAACTGAACACTGGTGCTCCTTGGGTAAAGGGTTATAAACGAGCATAATGCATGGCATCACGCAGCTTGGGATATAGTGGATTACTTGGAGGCTTTGTAGTAGCTCTTTGAGACTCAAATCTTGTCACAATATGGAAAATTGAGCTAGCTTAACGTGGGGGTTGAACTTGTGTCATTTTGAGCTCTAAATCAAAAGTTAGTGACGATTTAGTACTGAAATTCCAATTTGATCAGCGAGTTAAAATGATTATTCTAAATTGATCATTGGTGCTCCTTGAGTAAAGGGTTATAACTGAAGCATAATACATGGGATCACGCAGTTTGGGAAGATTGGATTACGTGGAGGCTTTGTAGTAGCTTTTTCAATCTCAAATGTTGTCACAATATAGAAAATTGAGCTACCTTAATGTGAGTGTGGGATTCGTATCATTTTGAGTTCTAAATTAAAAGATATGAATGATTTAGTGTGCATTTGTCAACTTGATCAGCCAGTTCAAATGATCATTCTAAGCTGATCATTGGTGCTCATTGAATAAAGGCTTATAAATGAAATATAATGCGCGACATCACGCAGTTTGGGATACATTGGATTACTTAGAGACTTTGTCGTTTTTTTCAGTCTTAAATATTGTCACAGTATAGAAAATATAGCTAGGTTAACGTTGGCGTTGGATTCGTGTTGTTCTGATTTCTGAATCAAAAGTTACGGACGATATAGTGCGTACATGTCAAGTTGACCAGCTAGTTAAAATGATTATTCTAAATTGATCATTGGTGCTCCTTGAGTAAAGGGTTATAAGTGCAGCATAATGCATGGCATCACGCTGTTTGGGATACACTGGATTACTTGGAGGCTTTGTAGTAACTCTTTCAGAGTCAAATGTTGTCACAATATGGAAAATTGAGCTAGCTTAACATTGGCGTTGGACTCGTGTCATTTTGATCTCTGAATCAAAAGTTAAAAACAATTTAGTGCTGATATGTAAAGTTGATCAGCGAGTTAAAATGATTATTCTAAACTGATCATCAGTGCTCCTTGAGTAAAGGGTTATAAATGAAGTATAATGCATGAGACAACGCAGTTTGGGATAGATTGGATTACTTGGAGGCTTTGTAGTAGCTCTTTAAGTCTCAAATGTTGTCACAATATATAAAATTGAGCAAGTTTAATGTGAGCGTGGGATTCGTATCATTTTGAGTTCTGAATCAAAAATTAAAGACGATCTAGTCCTGAGAATAATGTTTGGCATCACGCAAATTGGGATACATTGGATTACTTGGAGGCCTTGTAGTAGCTCGTCCAGCCTCAAATGTTGTCACAATATAGAAAATTGATCCAGCTTAATGTGAGCATTGGACTCATGTCATTTTTAGCTCCAAATCAAAAGTTAAAGACAATTTAGTCCTGACATTTCAAGTTGATCAGTGAGTTAAAATGATTATTCTAAAATGATCATTGGTGCTCCTTGAGTAAAGGGTTATAACAGAAGTATAATACATGGGATCACGCAGTTTGTGATAGATTGGAATATGTGGAGGGTTTGTAGTAGCTTTTTCAATCTCAAATATTGTCACAATATAGAAATTTGAGCTACCTTAATGTGAGTGTGGGATTCGTATCATTTTGAGTTCTAAATTAAAAAGATATGAATGATTTAGTGCGGATTTGTCAAGTTGATCAGCCAGTTAAAATGATCATTCTAAACTGATCATTGGTGCTCATTGACTAAAGGTTTATAAATGAAATATAATGTGCGGCATCATGTAGTTTGGGATACATTGGATTACTTGGAGACTCTATCGTAATTTTTCAGTCTCAAATGTTGTCACAATATAGAAAATATAGCTAGGTTAACGTTGGCGTTTGATTCGCGTCGTTCTGATTTCTATATCAAAACTTACGGACGATATAGTGCGAACATGTCAAGTTGACCAGCTAGTTAAAATGGTTATTCTAAACTCGTCATTGGTGCTGCTTGAGTAAAGGCTTATAAATGTACCATAATTTTTGGCATCACGCAGCTTGGGATACATTGGATTACTTGGAGGCTTTGTAGTAACTCTTTCAGCCTGAAATGTTGTCACAATATGGAAAACTGAGCTTGCTTAATGTGGGCATTGGACTCGTGTCATTTTCAGCTCTTAATCAAAAGTTAAAGACAATTTAGTCCTGAGATGTAAAGTTGATCAGCGAGTTAAAATGATTATTTTAAACTCATCACTATTGGTCCTTGTGTAAATGGTTATAAATAAAGCATAATGTTTGTCATCACGCAGCTTGGGATACATTGGATTACTTGGAGGCTTTGTACTAGCTCTTTTAGCCTCAAATGTTGTCACAATATGGAAAATTGAGCTAGCTTAACGTGGGCATTGGACTCATGTGATCTTGAGCTCTAAATCAAAAGTTAAAGACGATCTAGTCCTGAGATGTCAAGCTGATCAGTTAGTTAAAATGATTATTCTAAACTAATAACTATTGCTCCATGAGTAAAGGGTTATAAATGAAGCATAATGCATGGCATCATGCCGTTTGGGACACAGTGGATTACTTTGAGGCTTTGTAGTAGCTCTTTCAGACTCAAATAGTGTCATAATGTGGAAAATTGAGCTAGCTTAACATGGGCGTTGGACTCGTGTCATTTTGAGTTCTGAATGAAAAGTTAAAGACAATTTAATGCTGATATGTAAAGTTGATCAGCGAGTTAAAATCATTATTTTAAACTGATCATTGGTGCTCGTTGAGTAAAGGCTTATAAGTGAAGTATCATGCATGGGGCCACGCAGTTTGGGATAGATTGGATTACTTGGAGGCTTTGTAGTAGCTCCTTGAGTCTCAAATGTTGTCACAATATAGAAAATTGAGCTAGTTTAATGTGAGCGTGCGATTCGTATCATTTTGTGTTCTGAATCAAAAGTTAAAGACGATCTAGTCCTGAGATGTCAAGTTGATCAGCGAGTTAAAATGGTTATTTTAAACTGATCATTGTTGCTCCTTTAGTAAAGGGTTATAAATGAAGCATAATGTCTAACATCACGCAAATTGGGATATTGGATTACTTGGAGGCCTTGTAGAAGCTCTTTCAGCCTCAAATGTTGTGACAATATGGAAAAATGAGGCAGCTTAACGTGGGCATTGGACTCGTGTCATTTTGAGCTCCAACTCAAAAGGTAAAGACAATCAAGTCCTGAGATGTCACTTGATCAGGGAGTTAAAATGATTATTCTAAACTGATCACTGGTGCTCCTTGACTAAAAGGTTATAAATGAAGCATAATGCGTGGAATAGTTTGGGATACAGTGGATTACATGGAGGCTTTGTAGTAGCTCTTTCAGCCTCAAATGTTGTCACAATATGGAAAATTGAGCTAGCTTAACGTGGGTGTTGGACTTGTGTCATTTTGAGCTCTAAATCAAAAGTTAAAGACGATTTAGTCCTAACATTCCAAGTTGATCATCGAATTAAAATGATTATTCTAAACTGATCATTAGTGCTCCTTGAGTAAAGGGTTATAACTGAAGCATAATACATGGGATCACGCAGTTTGAGATAGATTGGATTACGTGGAGGCTTTGTAGTAGCTTTCTTAATCTCAAATGTTGTCACAATATAGAAAATTGAGCTACCTTAATACGAGCGTGAGATTCAGATCATTTTGAGTTCTAAATTAAAAGATACGAATGATTTAGTGCGGATTTGTCAAGTTGATCAGCCAGTTAAAATGATCATTCTAAACTGATCATTGGTGCTCATTGAATAAAGGCGTATAAATGAAATATAATACGCGGCATCACCAGTTTGGGATACATTGGATTACAAGCAGACTTTGTTGTTGTTTTCAGTCTCAAATGTTGTTACAATATAGAAAATATAGCTAGGTTAACGTTGGCGTTGGATTCGTGTTGTTCTGATTTCTAAATCAAAAGTTATGGATGATATAGTGCGGACATCTAAACTCATCATTGGTGCTGCTAAAGTACGGGCTTCTAAATGAAGCATAATGTCTAGCATAACGCAGCTTGGGATACTTTGGATTACTTGGAGGCTTTGTATTATCTCTTTCAGCCTGAAATGTTGTAACAATATGCAAAATTGAGCTAGATTATCGTGGGCATTGGACTCGTGTCATTTTGAGCTCTTAATCAAAAGTTAAAAACGATCTAGTCCTGATATGTATAGTTGATCAGCGAGTTAAAATGATTATTTTAAACTAATCACTGTTGCTCCTTGTGTAATGGGTTATAAATAAAGCATAATGTATGCCATCACGTTGTTTGAGATACATTGGATTACTCTGAGGACTTGTAGTAGATCTTTCAGACTCAAATGTTGTCACAATATGGAAAATTGAGCTAGCTTAATGTGGGCGTTGGACTCGTGTCATTTTGAGCTCTAAATCAAAAGTGAAAGACGATTTAGTGCTGATATGCTAAGTTGATCAGCTAGTTAAATTGATTAGTCTAAACTGATCATTGGTGGTTCTTGAGTAAAGGGTTATAAATGAAGTATAATGCATGGGATCACGCAGTTTGGGATAGATCGGATTACTTGGAGGCTTTGTATTAGCTCTTTCAGTCTCAAATGTTGTCAAAATGTCGAAAATTGAGCTAGCTAAATGTGAGCGTGGGATTTGTGTAATTTTGAGTTCTAAATTAAAAGCTACGGAAGATATAGTGCGGATTTGTCACGTTGATCCGCCAGTTAAAATGATCATTCTAAACTGATCATTAGTGCTCATTGAGTAAAGGCTTATAAATGAAGTATAATGCATGTCATCACACAGTTTGGGATACATTGTATTACTTGGAGACTTTGTCGTAGGCTTTCAGTCTCAAATGTTGTCACAATATAGGAAATTGAGCTAACTTAACGTTGGCGTTGGATTCGTGTCATTTTGATTTCTAAATCAAAAGTTATGGATGATATAGTGTGGATATGTCAAGTTGATTAGCTAGTTAAAATGATTATTCTAAACTCATCATTGGTGCTGCTTCAGTAAAGGCTTATAAATGAAGCATAGGGCCTGGCATCACACAGGTTGGGATATATTGGATGACGTGGAGGCTTTGTAATATCTCTTTCACCCTGAAATGTTGTCACAATATGGAAAATAGAGCTAGCTTAACATGGGCATTGGACTTGTGTCATTTTGAGATCTAAAAAAAAAGTTAATGACGATCTAGTCCTGAGATGTCAAGGTTATCAGCGAGTTAAAATGAATATTTTAAACTGATGGCTGTTGCTCCTTGAGTAAAGGGTTATAAATTAATCATAATGTCTGGCATCACACAGCTTGAGATACATTGGATTACTTGGAGGCCTTGTAGTAGCTCTTTCAGCATCAAATGTTGTCACAATATGGAAAATTGATCTATCTTAACGTGGACATTGGACTTGTATCATTTTGAGCTCTAAATCAAAAGTTAAAGAAGATCTAGTCCTTAGATTTCAAGTTGATCATCGAGTTAAAATGATTATTCTAAACTGATCACTAGTGCTTCTTGAGTAAATGGTTATAAATGAAGCATAATGCATGGCATCACGTAGTTTGGGATATAGTGGATTACTTGTAGAATTTTTAGTAGCTCTTTCAGTCTCAAATGTTGTCACAATATGAAAAATTGAGCTAGCCTAACGTGGGCGTTGGACTCGTGTCATTTTGAGCTCTAAATCAAAAGTAAAAGACGATTTAGTCTTGACATGTCAAGTTGATCAGCGAGTTAAAATAATTATTCTAAACTGATCATTGGTGCTCCTTTAGTAAAAGGTTATAAATGAAACATAATGCATGTGACCACGCAGTTTGGGATAGATTGGATTACTTTGAGGCTTTGTAGTAGCTCTTTCAGTCTCAAATGTTGTCACAATATAGAAAATTGAGCTAGTCTAATGTGAGCGTGAGATTTGTATCATTTTGAGTTCTAAATTATAAGCTACAAATGATTTAGTGCGGATTTGTCAAGTTGATCAGCGAGTTAAAATGATCATTCTAAACTGATCATTGGTGCTCATTGAGTAAAGTCTTATAAATGAAATATAATGTGTGGCATCACGCAGTTTGGAATACATTGGATTATGTGGAGCCTTTTTCATACTTTATCAGTCTCAATTGTTGTCCCAATATAGAAAATTGAGCTAGCTTAACGTTGGCGTTGGATTCGTGTCATTTTGATTTCTAAATCAAAAGTTACGGACGATATAGTGCAGGCATTTCAAGTTGATCAGCATGTTAAAATGATTATTCTAAACTCATCATTGGTGCTGCTAGAGTAAAGGCTTATAAATGAAGAATAATGCCTGGCATCACGCAGCTTGGGGTACATTGGATTACTGGAGGCTTTGTAGTATCTCTTTCAGCCTAAAATGTTGATACGAGCATGGAAAGCACACAATAGGATAAGCTCATGGCTACAAATGAACCATTGGACCATGAAGAATCTCTTGCACTACCAGCTGGACCATTAACCAGAGCTAAAGCCAAGAAAGTCAAAGAGGCGATCAACAGCGCACTCAACAAGGAGAATGCACAACTAATTCACTTGAGCTTTAATGGAGAAGTTCCTAAAAGCACTCTGATTTTAGTACAAGCTCAAGACAGCATAGAAATGGGTATGTGATCCATTTGTACTCTTTTTCCCTTATCTAAGTTTTCTCCTATTGGGTTTTCTTCGTAAGGTTTTTAATGAGGCAATTGAATCACATTACAACCAGCCCAATTTGTTGGTTAAAATCAAAAAGAGGTCACTTAAAAATGGTCCAAATTGGCATCATCAAGGGGGGTTGGGGGGGGAGTGTCTACATTCATAGTCAAAATAAGAGTTAATGAAGTCAAGGTCTTTGGTCAAGTCTTCCCTTGTAATTGTAACAAATTTATTATGTAGGCGCCTCATATTTACGTCTCCTTACAGTATAAATTAGGGTTTTCAGTTGTAAACTTGATCATTCAACTTTTCAAATAAACACAATTTTTTTTTCTTAAGTTTGAGAGTGATTCTCTTCTTAATCTGATTGTTGGTGTGTAATATCCTTTAGTCAACATTTACTAGCCTTAGTGTGTCATATCTAATCTACTACCTTAGGTAAATCACTAGTCTTTCCGCAAATACTGTGTCACCCTTCAATCCACAACCTTTGAACAGATTGAATTTCGATTCATTCTGTTGCAAAGCCTATCTCAATCGCATCCAGAAGTGCAATTCTTGGGAGGTTCACATCAAATGTTGTCACAATATGGAAAATTGAGCTAGTTTAACGTGGGCATTGGACTAGTGTTATTTTGAGCTCTAAATCAAAAGTTAAAGACAATTTAGTCCTTTCATGTCAAGTTGATCAGCGAGTTAAGATGTTTATTATAAACTGATCGTTGGCACTCATTGAGTAAAAGGTTATAAATGAAGAATAATTCATGGCATCAGGCAGTGCCGGATAGATTGGATTACTTGGAAGCTTTGTAGTAGCTCATTCAGTCTCAAATAATGTAACAATATAGAAAATTGAGTTAGATTAACGTGAGCGTGGAATTCGTGTCATTATTAATTCTAAATCAAAAGCTACGCACGATTTAGTGCGGATTAGTCAAGTTGATCGGCTGGTTAAAACTGATCATTCTAAAATGATCATTACTTCTCATTGAGTAAAGGCTTATAAATGAAGCATAATTCATGGCATCATTGATACAAGCCTCGATTCAAGGCTTATATGCGCGTGGGCTGTGTGGAGAAGGTTAGGTGAGAAACTCGACCTTAGACTTCTTGGATAGGGGTTTTTGGGTTAGTATTCAATGGAAGGATGAAGTGCACCACACGAGGGGTGATGAACCTCATGATAAATCACAAACTTAGAGCTAGGAGGGCTGGTCTCAACTAGGTTCTAAGCGCACAAGATTTTTAGAGAGAAAACTTGTTGGAAGAAAGTTCTACTTTATTAATATCAAAAAGGTTGTCGAACTACAATGCTGGAAGGAGCCTCATTAATATGCTTGACAGCTTGACCTTCTACGGTCAACTCAAAGAAAGAAAAGGAAAGTTTACAAAAATGCACAAATGGAAAATATACAAAAGTGCATAACCGAAAAAGGACATATTCCTAAAATGTCTTTGACTCAAAAAATGTAAATAATCTAGATCCTACCCTGTAAAACAGAAAGAGGCATATATTCGAATTGAAACTTACCTTACTTACCTCATGGCCAAGAAATGGAAGGTGGCCGTCCTTGTGGCATGCACGCGCCTTGCTCCTAGTCTTCGACTTGGAGTAGGGTTAGGAATCTTTGGGCCCTGACCTCTCTTGCCACTAAAGCCCGAGTCTCTGAAGTCCCTTGCATTTTTGAGAAGCCTTTGGACTCTTCTTTTCACTTCTGGCCCATTGTCCTTAGTCGATCTTCCTCTAGGAGCTTGTCGACCCATAAGCTGAACTTGTGGAAGAGTGCTCTTGATCTGCTCCTTGTCATTGCTCCTGATGGCATAACTGGTGTAGAAACTTCCTCTAGATGCATGTCCTGAAGTTGGTAGCTTATCTGGTCCGAGTCTCCTTGTGTAGAAGTTGAAATGCTCGTGTACTTGGCTGGATCAGCTGTACCGGCTGGACTGTGCGAGGTACTGGCCAGAATGTCTTCTGCACCGGCCAAGTTGATCCCGGAGTTGGCAGCATCGCCAAGGGGACCGGCGGTGTCATCCACGTCGGTACCAATTGTGCCGGAGGTTTGGGCCTCTCCACCGGCGATGCTGATCGGTCCAGTCCTGTTGGCCGAGGGTCCAGCGGTACCGCTTGGGCCGGCAGACGTGCCAAATGGCCCGGCTGTCTCGGCAAGCATCCTGGTCGACCAGTCTGGTCTCCGACCAGACATACAACCTGATGTCCTCATCAATCATGCAGCTTGGGATACATTGGAATACCTAGAGGCTTTGTAGTAGCTTTTTCATTCTCAAATGTTGTCACAATGTGGAAATTTGAGCTGCTTAACGTGGGTGTTGGACTAGTGTCATTTTAATCTCAAAATCAAAAGTTAAAGACAATTTATTCATGTCATATGAAGATGATCAGCGAGTTAAGATGGTTATTCTAAACTGATAGTTCGCACTACTTATAAAAGGGTTATAAATGAAGCATAATGCATGGTAATGCAGTTTTAGATAGATTGGATTACTTGTAAGCTTTGTAGTAGCTCCTTCAGTCTCAAATAATGTCACAATATAGAAAATTGAGTTAGCTAAACGTTAGTGTGAAATTTGTGTCATTTTGAATTCTAAATCAAAAGCTATGGATAATTTAGTGCGGATTGGTCAAGTTGATCGGCCAGTTAAAATGATCGTTCTAAACTGATCATTAGTGCTCATTGAGTAAAGGCTTATAAATGAAGTATAATTCATGGCGTCATGCAGCTTGGGATACATTGGATTACTGGGATGCTTTGTAATAGCTCTTTTAGTCCTAAATGTTGTTACTATATAGAAAATTGAGCTAGGTTAACATGGGCGTTGGATTTCGTGTAATTTTGAGCTCTAAATCAAAAGTTAAAGACGAATTAGTCGTGACATATCAAATTGCTCAGCAAGTTAATATTATTATTTTAACTAATCATTGGTGCTCCTTGAGTAAAGGGTTATAAATGAAGTATAATGCATGGGATCACGTAGTTTGGAATATATTGGATTACTTGGAGGTTTTGTAGTAGCTCTTTCAGTCTCAATTGTTGTCACAATATAGAAAATTGAGCTAGCTTAACGTGATCGTTGGATTCGTATTATTTCAAATTCTAAATCAAACGCTACGGACGATTTAGTGCGGATTTGTCAAGTTGATCGGCCTGTTAAAATGATCATTCTAAACTGATCATTAGTGCTCATTGAGCAAAGGCTTATAAATTAAGCATAATGTATGGCATCACGAAGTTTGTGATACATTGGATTATTTGGTGGCTTTGTCGTAGCTCTTTCAGCCTTAAATGTTGTCACAATATAGAAAATTGAACTAGACTTACGCCGGCATTGGATTTGTGTCATTTTTGATTTCTAAATCAAAAGTAGTGCGGACATGTCAACTCGATAAGCTATTTAAAATGATCACTATAAACTCATCATTGGTTCTCCTTGAGTAAAGCCTTATAAATGAAGCATAATGCCTGGCATCACGCAATTTGAGATAGATTTGATTACTTCGACGCTTTGTGGTAGCTATTTTGGTTAATGTGGACGTTGGATTCATATCATTTTGAAGTCTAAATAAAAAGTTACTGGCGATTTAGTGCGGACATGTCAAATTGATCGGCTAGTCAAAATGATCATTCGAAGATATTCATGGGTGCTCCTTGAGTGAAGGCTTATAAATGAAGCATAATGCATGACATCATGCAGCTGGGGATACATTGGATTACTTGGAAGCTTTGTAGTAGCTCTTTGAGTCTCAAATGTTGGCACCTTGTGGAAATTGGAGCTAGCTGAACGTGCACTACAAGAAAATATTAATATTTTCGATGGTATTTCCGATGGAAATAAAACCGTCAGAATTTTCCAATGCCTATGCGATGGTTTTCCGACGGATTACCTAGCAAATTAGCTTCGTCAATGTTTGTACTATTAGGAAATCGATCGTAAAAACTGACGGATATCCGTCCAGTTTCCGACAACAAAGTAGGCATCGAGATATCCTCTCAAAACCGTTTGAAATTGTCGACAAAATCAAAACCGTTAGTTGTTTTGCGACTATTTCTCGACAGAATGTGGTTTTTACTATCCGTCTGAAATCCGTCGGGAATATATCAGTTGGCTGATTCCACTTAATTATTTTTTACAAAAATTAATATAAACGTCGTCGGAAATCCGTCGGTAGTTCTGATGACTTTCCGATGAATTCCTATTTTTTGACAATTGTTAGTTTGGCCGATATGTAAACGTCGAGGGTCATCGGTTGGTCGTCGGAAATATGTGAAAGTGGTCGGCAACCGTTGGAATTCCGTCGTATATTGGAATATTCTTAACAATAATCTGTTAAAAATTTGTGATTATTTGTTAAAAATTTGTGATTATCTGTTAAAAATTTGTGATTATGTGTTTAAAATTTGTAATTATCTGTTAAAAATTCGTAATAATATGTTAAAAATTCATAATAATATGTTAAAAAATTGTAATAATATGTTAAAAATTCGTAATAATATGTTAAAAGTTCATAATAACCTATTCAAATTTTGTAATTGTCTGTTAAAAATTCGTGATAATCTTCTAATATTCAATATAAATACGCTCTGCTCTTTCACAATTTTATCATAACAAATTTTTTTAACAAAATGTATTCTTTAGGTTTTTATGATTATTTTTGAATCTTGGATGGATGTACCTCGGTATGATTCAACAACGGGGAATTGTCGGATGAATTTGTGTAAGGTGTTGAAGAGTTCATGAAATTTGCATCAAACAATAGCATGACATCGGAATACAGTAAAATGTATTGTTCGTGTATTAAATATCAAAATCATAGATTAATCTGTGTTAGGGAAGTACGTAATCATTTGTATAGGACTGGATTTACATGGAGAAACTGATGCAACGATGCAATATTATGGTAGTACTTCAAAAAGGTTAGATAGTACTAATGTTAGGATAGAGGAACCGGCATCAGAAGCTGATATAAACGGAGGTACTATTCAGATGGTGAATGATGCGTTTCGTGAACAAAGAGCATCGTACATTGAAGATAAGAGTAGAATAGAGGAACCTAATTTGGAACCCCAGAAATTTTTTGATATGTTAGATGCATCCAAGTAGCCTTTGTATAAAGGATGTAGAGATGGATTATCGCTTTTATCTGCTTCAAGCAGGTTGATGACGATAAAGATGGATTTCAACTTGGCTAAAGATTCTGTGAATGCGATAGCTGATTTTGTTAGAGATATATTAACTAAAGATAATATTGCACCTGCTTCATATTACGATGTTCAAAAACTTGTAGCTGGTCTTGGATTGCCGTATCAGATGAGCAATGTATGTAATGACAACTGCATGATCTATTGGAGAGATGATGAAAACCGCATGAAATACCGATTTTGTCACAAACCTCGATTTCAAAAGACAAGCGGCAGAGTACCTATTCCGCATAAACGGATGTCGCATTTTCCATTAACAGAGAGGTGAAAGAGGTTATATCAATCTAAACACACAGCAAAGCCTATGAGATGGCATGCAGAACATAATTCGAATGGAGAAATTGTGCATCCCTCGGATGCAAAAGCATGAAAACATTTTAAAGAGGTTTATCCTAGTTTTGCATATGAGCCTAGGAACGTATACCTCGGGTTATCTACAGATGGATTCAACCCTTTTGGGAAGCATGGGAGGCAGTACTCGTTGTGGCCAGTTATCGTGAGACCTTATAATTTGCCTCCTTCGTTGTGCATGAAACGAGAGTTTTTGTTTCTAACAATTCTCGTCCCCGGTCCAGAGCATCCTAAGCGATCGCTTGATATTTTCTTGCAGCCACTAATTCATGACTTAAAAATGTTGTGGGAAAATGGTGTCGAAGCATTCGATATTTCCAACCAACAGAACTTCTTGATGCGAGCAGTACCTATGTGGACCATAAGTGATTTTCCAGCATATGGTATGTTATCAGGATGGTCGACGCATGGAAGATTAGCATGCCCATATTGTCAAGATAATACTGATGCGTTCCAACTGAAACATGGACGAAAGAGTAGTTGGTTTGATTGTCATCGTCGATTTCTACCACAAGATCATCCATATCGCCGGAGCACGACATTGTTTAGGAAACAAAAAAAAATTTGATGGTCCACCTCCTATGCTTGACGGGAATTATATGATGACTAAACTTAGAGATTTTGGTGCTGAGAGAAAGGCTTCATGTGGAAGTAACGGACATTACCCTGTTGATGGTTGTGGCGAATACCATAATTTACACAAGAAGAGCATTTTTTGGGATTTACCATATTGGAAGGACCATTTGTTGCGCCATAATCTAGATGTTATGCACATTGAGAAGAATTTTTTCGGCAACATAATGAATACCGTTCTAAATGTGCAAAGAAAAACGAATGATAATTTGAAAGCTAGATTGGATTTGCCGGATATTTGTTCCCAGAAGGAACTAAATGTAATGTTAAATAGAAAAACATTGTCTCCCGCATTCTGGTTGGATGCGCATGCAAAAGACGAGTTCTTTGACTGGATCAAGCATAGTGTCAAATTTCCGTATGCATACGAATCTAATCTTCGTAATTGTGTTGATACTATTGAAGGAAAATTTTCAGAGATGAAAAGTCATGATTGTCATGTTGTCATGCAAATACTATTTCTATTTGTATTTAGCGATCTTCTACCTAAAAACGTGCATAGAGCAATTGCATGTACGTTTACTTTCTTTTATATATAAATAATCATAATTTTATATATAATATGATATTAACTTCTTTATGCAGGGATTGGTGTTTTTTCAAGATTTATGAACAAGATCACATATTGGAGACGATATCCGAAATTTGGAGGAATAAATACCGGTTCTTATTTGTAACGTGGAGAAAATATTTCCACCAGCATTTTTGATGTTATGGAACATCTTCCTATTCACCTCCCTAGAGAAACAGCGCTTTGGAGGACCTGTTCAGTACCGATGCATGTATCCTTTTTGACAGATATATGTTCCACCTAAAGAAAAAAGTTAAAAATCTTGACAGGGTTGAAGGTTCAATCGTCTCACAAAGTAATAATGAAGAAACATTTAACTTTGCAAGTCCAAACAAAAAAATAGAGGATCTGCACGACATGATGATGGAGGAGAAAAACTAAGCTATCCATTGTATGTGCCAGAAGTATTTGCACAAATTGGACGTTTAAGTGGAAAAGGGAAGACACGACGCTTATTAGAGGAAGAACACAATCACTTGCATCTATATATTTTGACAAATTGCGATGAAGTTTTGGAATACAAAAGGTACATTCAATTAAATTTTGTTTTTAATTTTTATTATAATTTATTTGTAATTATTTTGTTTATAATTAACATGATATACATAAAACAAATACGTGTTCATTATTCAAATTACAAAGAGAATGAGTTGGTCGAACTTAAAAAGAACGAATTGCAACATGGTTGCACTTTTATGTCAGTGTTACCATAATTATGTAATTTTCAATAATAATTTCCTATTTATATATATAATTGACTGCATTCAATTATTTTGTAGGTTACTACAGGTCCTTCAAGCGGGATAACGTTTCCCACGTGGTTAGTTGAGTTGGTGAATGATCCTACATTTACTGCAAAATCTTATTTAATAGGTACTCCACTTGTGGATATGCTTTTATGAGTCATCGCGAAGGAAACTCACAAACAACTTGTAATTATGGTATATTATCTCAATCTGAAGAAATTGTATACAACGGTGTTCTTTGTAAAATATTAGAAGTTCACTATATAGGAATGA
Organism: Pugionium cornutum; assembly: GCA_018901935.1. Lineage (NCBI taxonomy): Eukaryota > Viridiplantae > Streptophyta > Magnoliopsida > Brassicales > Brassicaceae > Pugionium > Pugionium cornutum. Next base: position 17,311,843 of record CM032159.1, on the reverse strand, counting down.
TTGATTTGAGGTGTATTGTGTTGTACTGTGACTAGTATGACCCTTTCATGGGTCAACGTTAAGACAAATTTGGTGTTAAATATGTGCACTCTCGTAATCAACATCAAAAATATGATCCTTTTATACTTGCATCACAAATGGACCAGGTTTGTTACATTTGATATCCTCGTGTGAGGAACAAGCAAGATCCTTGTATTACAGTGACCTCAATACATTCTACAGGAATGGTATATGGTATTACCGAGCAAGACCCTATGCAACAAAACACAATTGGTAACTTAGGTTCCATAGAGACATCTCTTGAAGTTAACATTGTTGTTGATGACACCACGAAGGGAGATTACAACGAGTTTCAAGATACAGAAGAAGAGATTGGCGAGTTTGACGACGAAAATTCAGCTACTTCGGAATGTTCATCAGCTTCAAATTAAATATGTGATAATAATGTTTTTTTGCGATACTTTAATTTTAGAGATAAATTATATTTTCTAAAATTTAAAATGTATATCCGATGGATTTCCGATGGTGTCCAAATAATTCCGATGGCTTTTCGATGGAAATGAAAAATCCATCGCTATTCCATCAATTAATAAAGTTGGATTCCCGACGACTTAGGGTATTGATGCTATACCCTATCTTCTCCGAAATTTTTCAAAATATTGGTTTCTTTATCCGACGGAGTTCCGACGGTGTTTTTATATCCGTCAGAATTCGTCACTATTTTGTCAGAAAATACAGTCGAATTTCTGATGACTTATGGTCTTGATGCTATACCCTATCTTCTTGGAAATTTTTTTTGAAATATTGATTTCCTTATTCGACAGAGTTTGATCAAAAAAACATCAAAAACGTATTTGCAACATGGGCAGACTATTCGGCGAACATGTACGGTTTTTAAACAGATCGTCAGAAATCCATTGGTAGCTACCAATGGATTTCTGACGGTTTTAAATTATATGCAGGAAACGTAATTACCAACGCGGACTTTCGCGAAAATATTTATTAGTATAACCTACGACCCCAGTTTTCCTCTTTGGAAATATTTATTAGTATACCCTACCAACGCGGATTCTGGATGGAATCTGCCGTCGGAATTATCTAATATAACCTACGACCCCAGTTTTCCTCTTTCTCTCTCGCGTTTCTTCTCCTTCTCTGCCTATTCCCCTCCCGCTGCTGTCATCGCGGGAAACCGCTGCTGTCGTCGCCGGAAACTGCTGCTTTAGTCACTAGAAATGTAAGTTTTTTCACTCTAGCATTTCTATTTAGGTTAGATTTCTAGATGCGGATGTTGTTTATTTAGGTTAGATTTATAGATTTGGATTTCTAAACTGAAGCGAAAATGCTGAAAAAATATCTGTTCTTTTCTTCTTCTTCCTCTAAATTTGTGTATTAAGTCATAGGCTTCCTTCATCCTTGTTTTGCATACTTGTTTTTATTTTAAAAAGGGAGTTCTTATGGGTTCTTGAAACGGGATTGAATAAAAAAGTAAATATGTTTTTGGGTTTGCTTAGTCGTATACAAATATATTGTGTGATTAGTTGAGTATATATTTATACAAATCAATATACAAAAGATAACTTTGATGAAGACGTCACATTTGATTACATGATAATTTTTAGGTGTATTCTTGTTCCATTATAGTCGTATACATAATTTTATTTTTTGCAATACTTTAATTTTAGAGATAAATTATTTTTTCTAAAATTTAAAATGTATGTCCGATGGATTTCCGACGGTGTCTAGATAATTCCGATAGCTTTTCGATGGAATTGAAAAATCCATCGCTATTCCGCCTGTTAATATAGTCGGATTCCCGACGACTTAGGGTATTGATGCTATACCCTATCTTCTCAGAAAATTTTCAAAATATCGGTTTCTTTATCCGACGGAGTTTCGACGGTGTTTTTACATCCATCGGAATTCGTCGCTATTCGGTCAGAAAATATAGTCGGATTTCATATGACTTAGGGTCTTGATGCTATACCCTATCTTCTCAGAAATTTGTTTGAAATATCGATTTCCTTAATCGACAGAGTTCCATCAAAAAACCATCAAAACGTATTTGCAAAGTGGTCAGACTCTTTGGCGAACATGCACGATTTTTAAGCAGTCCGTCGGAAATCCGTTGGTAACTACCAATGGATTTCCGATGGTTTTAAATTATATGCGGGAAACATAATTACCAACGCGGGGTTTCACGAAAATATTTCTTAGTATGCCGACAGATTCTCGACGAAAATTGCCGTCGGAATTATCTAATATAACGTATGACCCCAGTTGTGCTCTTTCTCTCTCGCGTTTACTCTCCTTCTCTGCCTCTTCCCCTCCCGCTGCTGTCATCGCCGGAAACCGCTGTTGTCGTCGCCGGAAACCGCTGTTCTCGTCGCCGGAAACCACTGCTTTAGTCACTAGAAATGTAAGTTTTTCCACTCTAGCATTTCTATTTAGGTTAGAGATGTCTATATGCGTATGTTGTTTATTTAGGTTAGATTTATAGATTTGGATTTCTAAACTGAAGCGAAAATGCTGAAAAAATATCTGTTCTTTTCGTCTTCTTCCTCTAAATTTGTGTACGAAGTCATAGGCTTCCTTCATCCTTGTGTTTGGATTCTTGTTTTTATTTTAAAAATGGAATTCTTATGGCTTCTTGAAACGGGAATGAATAAAAAGTAAATATGATTTTGGGTTTGGTTAGTCGTATACAAATATATTGTGTGATTAGTTGAGTATATATTTATACATATAAATATACAAAAGATAACTTTGATGAAGACTAACCGTTTGATTACATGATAATTTTTAGGTGTATTCTTCTTCCATTATATGCAATATCGGTTTCTTATTAGCATAACAAAGTCATAGGAAATTCAGCAATTGTTTTGATACGTTAAGTGAAAAGTTTTTGTTAATTTAATTCAGATATAATAAAGAAAATTTTGAAATTTAATTATCGTGTGTGATTATATAATTTATCACAAGAATGCAATGACTTCACCGTGAAATGTTCTACGTAGCTCCCATAAGAGTTAAGTCTTTCATCCATCTAAATTCATGAATCCAACAACCGAATGATCTGTATGAGTAAAGTGGACAGCAAGGAAACATCCTGGAAAGCGATAAAATAATTATTTTATTTGTAAAACGTAAAACCATAATAATTTTTTTAAATGTAATGTACGTGAGATAAATTTTTTTGTAACAATCTTTAGAAATTAGTTTAAAGATATTAGCATTTCTGTTGGTTAAGTAAATAAAAAAAACATTAGAACTCTTTTTATCAACTATTGTTTCCAATGTTTACTTTAATAAATTGATTTAAATATTATAATTGATTATTTATTTAATAAATATAAATTAGATATTCATTAAAATAAAAATTATTGATTATTATTTTAAATAATTTAATATTTGGAAGAGAAGATGGCAAATAGTAAATGTAGATATATTGATAAAATGTCACAATAATAATGTTTTAATGTCGTATCAAGAGTACCAAAGACGTAGTGAGTCGTCTACTCCGAGTTTTATACCAACTCAAGTTTCATAATATGGAAATAATTCTTTTCGACCAATGACAATTGAAGAATTGGTTCAGCAGCCTGGTCGTGAACTTCTTACTTTTCTCGATCTGAGGCTTCAAAGGAATTCGACATGGTAAATTAAATTTTCTATAATTATATTAAAAATAATTATTTTAACGCTATTCTAATAAAAAGGCGTAGGTTTGGTATTTCAAACAACAGAATAAGTAAATCTATTTTAAAGATGCTTTATTCTCTTTTGAATAAATCATATACAAAATTTAGAGATATTCCGTACGAATAACGTCAGATTTGGTTTAGGACGTTTACGGTACGTTAATTTATTTTTAAATATGTAATTGTTTTAAATAGTTTTTAGTAATATATAAGTAAATTTCACAGCAAAAATTTACATGGGATCCCATGAACACAAAGTTGGTAGAAAAAGCTTTTCAAAAAGAGACCACGGTACAATTTTTCCACTACATGTTCAAGTGGAAACAAAAGTGGGAAAGGGGAAAAGACAAACCAAGAGGGTTGAATGATTCGGTTTGAAATGATTTTATTCGTTATTGAGAATCTTCCAACGCTGAGGTGATCTCGAGCACTAAATTGGGAAACCGGAAGAGCGATCGAGGAGGGAAAGGTATTTACATTCACAATGCTGGATCGCCTAGTTTTTTGAGACGAGCCGATCAATTGGTAAATTTTTTTATTATATTATTTTTATTTATTATTAATTGAAATTTTTTAAATATTAATTTAGTCTTTTTTAACTTTTAGACACAATAATTTCGAGTGCTTCAAGATCAATTGCAACTTTTAGAGACCGTCAACACGAACAAAAAGACTGGTCACATCCAAGATGGTCTCATTATTGAGATCATCGAAAAAGTGCAAAAGAAATAAAAAATGATATTTTGTCTCAGCAGTCTCAAGTTGTTTCTTCATCTTCGGTCGCCGAATTTCCTTGTTTTGATGTTTTTACAGAAAGTACCATTTTGTAAGAATCGTCATCCAGGACTCGGGAGAATTGCGGATACTGGTGGTGCAACATATGTGGCTGGAAATGAGGAGAATGCAAAATTCAAAGAAAAAACTGTGGTTTATGGAGATATAGATGACGAAACTTAAAAAGTTTATAGAAATTATGAAAACGAAATTCCCTGATCAATTTTCTCCATCTTTTTGTCCTCCTCCGATGTAATTTGTAGATTTTAAAACAATTAAAATTTAAATATTATTATATTTATAATTTGAAAATATTATTTTTATTCAATTGTTTTAATATTTTTATTAAATATTTTAAAAATATTAATTAAATTTAATAGTTAAAATTTATTTTCAAAATAAATATTTTTTTGAAATATCGAATGAATTTTTTTTAAAATAAATTATTCAATTTTTGTTTTCAATTTTTTGTTTATTTCTGACGGATGTAGTCGTCGAAAATTACCGACGGAATCGTATCCGTCGGGAAGCTTATTTCATCGTGATGTCATCGGTTATCTCCCGACGGGTGAAAACCATCGGGATATAGCATTGTTTGTCATTCCCGATGGCACTGGTCATCGAAAGTCGTCAACGGCCCGAATGAACAAAATCCATCGCTAATACGTCAGGAATTTCTGACGGAATAAACCCATCGAATATCCGTCGACATTTGCCAACGGCGTCGTTTATCGTAAATCCGTCGGTAATTGTCGATGGAATGGACCCATCGAATATCCGTTGGCATTTAACGACGGCTACTCTTATCGAAAATCCATCGATAATTTTCGATGAAAGTGTCTCATCGAATATCCGTCACCATTTGCCCACGGCTTCCTTTATCGCAAACCCATCGGTAATTCCCAACAACTTCCTGATGGAAATTGGATTCCGACAAAATAGTCCCGACGGATATCGTTTGTCGAAAAGTAGATGTGAATGGCTATTTTTGGCATATTACCGACGAATTTCGACGTCAGAAATTTGATTTTTTCTTGTAGTGGTGGGCGTTGGACTCATGTCATTTTGAGTTCTACATCAAAAGGTAAAGACGATTTAGTCCTGACATATCAAGATGATCAGCGAGTTAAAATGTTTATTCTTGAGTAAAAGGTTATAAATGAAGCATAATGCATGGCATCACGTAGTTTGGATAGATTGGATTACTTGGAGGCTTTGTATTAGCTATTTCAGTCTCAAATATTGTCACAATATAGAAAATTGAGCTTGTTTAACGTGAGCTATTCGTATGATTTTGAATTCTAAATCAAAAGCTATGAACTATTTTGTGCGGATTTTTCAAGTTGATCGACAAGTTAAAAGGACCATTTTAAACTGATCATTAGTGCTTATTGAGTAAATGCTTATAAATGAAGCATAATGCATGGCATCACGCAGTTTGGGATACATTGGATTACTTGGAAGTTTTGTCGTAGCTCTTTCAGACTCAAATTTTGTAACAACATGGAAAATTGGGGTAGCCGAACGTGGGCATTGGACTCGAGTCATTTTGAGCTCTAAATTAAGAGTGAAAGACGACTTAGTCCTGAGATGTCAAGTTGATCAGCGAGTTAAAATCATTATTCTAAACTGATCATTGGTGCTCCGCTATTAAAGGGTTATAAATGAAGCATAATGCATGGCATCACGTAATTTCAGATACATTGGATTACTTGGAGGCTTTATAGTAGTCTTTTCAGTCTTAAATGTTGTCCCAATATAGAAAATTGAGCTTGCTTAACGTGAGCGTGGCATTCGTGTCATTTTGAATTCGAAATCAAAAGTTACATATGATTTAGTGCGTATTTTTTGATTTGATCCGCCAATTAAAATGATCATTTTAAATTGATCATTATTGCTCATCGAGTAAAGGCTTATAAATGAAGCATAATGCATGGCATCACGCAGTTTGGGATACATTGGATTACTTGGAGGCTTTGTCGTAGCTTTTTCAGTCTCCAATGTTGTCACAATATGGATGTTTGAGCTAGTTTAACAGAGGCGTTGGACTCGTGTCATTTTGAGCTCTAAACCAAAAGTGAAAGACGATTTAGTACTGACATGACAAGTTTATCAGCTAGTTAAACGATTATTCTAAATTGATAATTTGTGCTCCTTGAGTAAAAGGTTATAAATAGAGCATAATGCATGGTATCACACAATTTGGGATAGATTGGATTAGTTGGAGGCTTTGTAGTAGCTCTTTCAGTCTCAAATATTGTCACAATATAGAAAATTGAGCTTGCTTAACGTGGGTGTTGGATTCTTGTCATTCTGATTTCTAAATCAAAAGTTATGAATGATTTAGTGCGGACATATCAAGTTGATTGTCCAGTTAAAATAATCATTCTAAACTGATCATTCATTCTCCTTGAGTAAGGTCTTATAAATGAAGCATAATGCATTGCATCATGCAATTTGGGATACATTGGATTACTTGGAGGCTTTGAAGTAGCTCTTTCGGTCTCAAATGTTGTCACAATATGGAAAATTGTGCTTGTTTAACATGGGCGTTGGACATATGTCATTTTAATCTCTAATCAAAAGTTAAAGACGATATAATGCAAACATGACAAGGTTATCAACTAGTTAAAATGATCTTTCTAAAGTTATCATTGGTGCTCATTGAGTAAAGGCTTATAAATGACGCATAATGCCTGGCATAACATAGTTTGGGTAAGATTGGATTACTTGGAGGCTTTGTGGTAGCTATTTCGGTATTACATTTGGTACAAATATGGAAAATTGAGCTAGCTTACCTTGGCCATTGGATTCCTGTAATTTTGAACTATAAATCAAAAGTTATGGGCGATTTTGTGCGGACATGTCAAGTTGATCGGCCAGTTAAATTGATCATTCTAAGTTGATCATGGGTAGTCCTTAAGTGAAGGGTTGTAAATGAGCCTTAATGCATGACATCACTCAGTTTTGGATATATTGGATTATTTGGAGTCTTTTTCGTAGCTATATTGGTGTTAAATTTTGTTACAATATAAAAACTTAAGCTAGCTCAACGTGCGTGTTGGTTTCGTGTCAATTAAAACTTTAAATCAAAAATTACGGACAATTTAGTGTAGAAATGCCATGTTTATTGACCAATTAAAATGATTATTCTAAGCTGATCATGGGTGCTCCTTCAGTGAAGGGTTATAAATGAAACATAATGCATGACTTCATTCAACTTGGGATAGATTTGATTACTGGGAGTCTTTTTCGTAGCTATATTGGTGTTAAATTTTGTCACAATTTAGAAAATTGATATAGCTTAACGTGGGTGTTGGATTTGCGTCATTCCAAATTCTAAATCAAAAGTTACAAACAATTTCGTCCAGACATGTCATGTTTATCGGCCAATTAAAATGATTATTCAAAGATGATTATGGGTGCTCATTAAGTGAAGTCTTATAAATGAAGCATAATACATGGCATCATGCAACTTGGGATATATTATATTACTTGGAGGCTTTGTAGTAGCTCTTACACTCTCAAATGTTGTCACAATATGGAGAATTGAGCTAGTTTAATGTGGGCGTTGGATTCGTGTTATTCGGATTTCTAATTCAAAACTTACGAACGATTTAGTGCAGATATGTCATGTTGATCAGATAGTTAAAATTATCATTCTAACTAATCAATGGTGATCCATGAGTAAAGGCTTATAAATGAAGTATAATGCATGGCATCATGTAGCTTGGGATACATTGGATTCCATGGAGGCTTTGTAGTAGCTCTTTCAATCTTAAATGTTGTCACAATGTGGAAATTTGAGGTACCTTAATGTGTGCGTTGGACTCGTGTTATTTTGAGCTATAAATCAAAAGTTAAAAAATATTTAGTCCTGACATATCAAATTGATCAGCGAGTTAAAAATGTTTATTCTAAACCTATCGTTGGTACTACTTGAGTAAAAGGTTATGAATGAAGCATAATGCATGACATCTTGGAGTTTCGGATAGATTGGATTACTTGGAGCTTTTGTAGTAGCACTTTCAGTTTCAAGTATTATTCCAATAGAGAAAATTGAGCTAGCTTAACGTGGGTGTTGGACTTGTGTCATTTTGAGCTCTAAATCAAAAGTTAAAGACCATTTAGTCCTAACATATCAAGTTGATCAGCGAGTTCAAATGTTTATTCTAAACTAATCGTTGGTATTGCTTGAGTAAAGAGTTATAAATAAAGTATAATGCATGACATCACGCAGTTTTGGATAGATTGGATTACTTGAAGGCTTTGTAATAGCTCTTTCAGTTTAGAATGATCAATTTAAATAGCCGATAAACTTGACATGTCCCCACTAAATCGTCTATAACTTTTGATTTATAGTTCAGAATGACATGAATCCAATGCCAACGTTAAGCTAGCTCAATTTTCTATACTGTGAAATGACCAAAATAGCTACGAATGAGCTTCCAAGTAATCTAATATATCTAAAACTGCGTCATGCCATGCATTCTGCTTCATTTATAAGCTTTTACTCAAGGAGCACCAATGATCAGTTTAGATTATCATTTTAACTAGCTGATCAACTTGATATTTCCGCTCTAAATCGTCTGTAACTTTTGATTTAGAGTCAGAATGACACAAATCCAATGCCCACGTTAAGCTAGCTCAGTTTTCTATATTGTGATTAAATTTAAAACCGAAATAGCTATGACAAAGCCTCTACGTAATCCGATCTATCCCAAACTCCATGATACCATGCATTATGCTTTTTTGTAAACCTTTGCTCAATGAGCACCAATGATCATTTTAGAATGATCAATTTAACTATCCGATAAACATGACATGTCCGCACTAAATAGTCCGTAAGTTTTGATTTGGTGTTCGGATTGACATGAACCCAATGCCCATGTTAATCTAGCTCAGTTTTCTATACTGTGATTAAAATTTAAAACCAATATAGCTATAACAAAACCTCCAAGTAATCCAATCTATCCCAAACTGCGTCATGCCGTGCATTATGCTTCATTTGTAAACCGTTGCTCAATGAGCCCCAGTGATCAGATTAGAATGATCATTTTAACTAGTTGATAAACTTTACATGTACGCACTAAGTCGTCCTTAACATTTGATATGGAGCTCAAAATGATATGAGTTCAATGCCCGTGCTAATATAGCTCAATTTTCAATATTGTGACAACATGTGAGATTGAAAACCTACGACAAAGCCTCCAAGTAATCCAATGTATCCCAAACTGCATGATGCCTTGTATTATGCTTCATTTATAAGACTTTACTGAAGGAGCACCAATGATAAGTTTAGATTACCATTTTAACTGGCAGATCAACTTGACATGTACGCACAAAATCGTCAGTAACTTTTGATTTAGAGTTCAGAATGACACGAATCCAATGCCCATGTTAAGCTAGTTCAGTTTTTTATAATGTGATTAAATTCAAGACCGAAATAGCTAAAACAAATCCTCGAAGTAATCCAATCTATCCCAAACTGCGTGATGTCATGCATTATGCTTTATTTGTAAACCTTTGCTCAATTAGCACCGATGACCAATTTAGAATGATCAATTTATCTAGCCGATAAACTTGACATGTCCATACTAAATATTCTGTAATTTTCGATTTAGAGTTTGGATTGACATGAACCCAATGCCCACGTTAAGCTAGCTCAGCTTTCTATACTCTCATTAAATTTAAGACCAACTCCAAGTAATCCAATCTATCCTAAACTGCGTCATGCCTTGCATTATGCTTCATTTGTAAACCTTTGCTCAATGAGCACCAATGATCGTTTAGAATTATCGTTTTAGCTAGCTGATCAACTTGGAAGATTACTTGGAGTCTTTTTTGAAGCTATTTTGGTGTTAAATTTTGTCACAATATAAAAAATTGATCTAGCTTAACGTGGGTGTTGGATTCGTGTCATTCCGAACTCTAAATCAAAAGTTACGGACAATTTAATGCGGGCATGTCATGTTTATCGGCCAATTAAAATGATTATTGTAAGCTGATCATCGGTGCTCCTTGTGTGAAGGCTTATAAATGAAGCATAATGCATGGCAACATGCAGTTTGAGATAGATTGGATTACTTGGAGACTTTGTCGTAGCTATTTTGGTCTTAAATTCGATCACAATATAGAAAATTGAGCTAGCTTAACATGGGCATTGGATTCATGACATTCTGAACTCTATTTCAAAAGATATGGACAATTTAGTGCGGCCACTTCAAGTTTATTTGCTACTTAAATTGATCATTCTAAACTCATCATTGGTGCTCCATGAGCAAAGGCTTTGTAGTAGCTCTTTCAATATCAAATATTATCACAATATAGAAAATTGAGCTAGCTTAATGTGAGTGTGAGATTCGTGTCATTTTGAATTCTAAATCAAAAGGTACGGACGATTTAGTGTGGATTTGTCAAATTGATCGGCCAGTTAAAATTATCGTTCTAAACTGATCATTGGTGCTCATTGAGTAAAGGCTTCCAAGTTGGTCAGCGAGTTAAAATGATTATTCTAAACGGATCATTGGTGCTCCTTGACTAAAGGGTTACAAATGAAACATAATGCATTGCATCACGTAGTTTGGGATAGATTGGATTACTTGGAAGCTTTGTAATAGTCTTTAAGTCTCAAATTTTGTCACAATATAGAAAATTTAGCTAGCTTAACGTGAGCGTGGGACTCTTGTCATACTGTATTTAAAATCAAAAGCTACGGATAATTTAGTGCGGACATTTTAAATTGATCAGCCAGTTAAAATGAACATTCTAAAGTATCCATTAGTGCTCACAGAGTAAAGGCTAATAAATGAAGCAAAATGCATGACATCACATAGTTTAGGATATATTGGATTACTTGGAGGCTTTGTGGTAGCTCTTTCTCAAAATTTGTCACAATATAGAAAATCGAGCTAATTTAATGTGAGCGTAAAATTCGTGTCATTTTGAATTCTAAATCAAAATCTACGGACGATTTAGTACGGACTTTTCAAGTCTAAACTGATCATTAGTGTTCATTGAGTAAAGGCTTATAAATATAGCAGAATGCATGGCATCATGCAGTTTGGGATACATTTGATTACTTGGAGGCTTTGTTCTAACTCTTTCAGTCTCACATGTTGTCACTTTATAGAAAATTGAGCTAGCTTCACGTCGACGATGGATTCGTGTCATTTTGAATTCTAAATCAAAAGTTAAAGGCGATTTAGTCCTGACATGTCAAGTTGATCAGCGCGTTAAAGTGATTACTTTGAACTGACCATTGGTGCTCCTTGAGTAAAGCATTATAAATGAAGCATAATTCATGGTATCACGCAGTTTGGGATATATTGGATTACTTGGAGGCTTTGTAGTAGCTCTTTTAGTTTCAAATGTTGTCTTAACGTGATATATTGAAAATTGAGCTAGCTTAACGTGAGCATGGGATTCATGTCATTTTGAATTCTAAATCAAAAGCTATAGACGATTTAGTGCGGATTTTTCAAGTTGATCGGCCAGTTAAAATCATCATTCGCAACTGATCATTAGTGCTCATTGAGTAAAGGCTTATAAATGAAGCACAGAGTGCATGGCATCACACGGTTATGATACATTGGATTACTTGGAGGCTTTGTCCTACCTCTTTCTATCTCAAATGCTGTCACAATATAGAAAACTGAACTAGTTTAACGTCGGTGTTGGATTCGTGTCATTCTGATTTCTAAATCAAAAGTTACGGACAATTTAGTGCCTACATTTTAAGTTGATCAACTAGTTAAAATGATCATTCTAAACTCATCATTGGTGCTCCTTGAGTAAAGGTTTATAAATGATCATAATGTTTGGTATCACACAGTTTTTGCTATACTGGATTACCTGGAATATTTTTCGTAGCTATTTTGGTGTTAAATTTTGTCAAAAATATGGAAAATATGGAAAATTAAGCTAGTTTAATGTGGGTGTTGAATTTTTTTTATTGTGAACTCTAAATCAAAAGCTACGGGCGATTTAGTGCGCACATGTAATGTTGATCGACCAGTTCAAATGATCATTTTGAATTCTAAACCAAAAGCTACGGAAGATTTAGTACGGATTTGTCAAGGTTATCGGCCCATTAAAATTATCATTTTAAACTGACCATTGGTTCTCATTACAGATAACGCATAATACATGGCATCACGCAGTTTGGGATACATTGGATTACTTTGAGGCTTTGTCGTAGCTCTTTCAGTCTCAAATGTTGTCAAAATATAGAAAATTGATAGCTTAACGTCGGCGTTGGATTGTGCCATTCTGATTTCTAAATCAAAACTATTTCAGTCTCAAATGTTGTCACAATATAGAAAATTGAGCTAGTTTAATGTGAGCGTGGGATTCGTGTGATTTTGAATTCTAAATCAAAAGTTAAGGACGATTTAGTGCGGACTTGCCAAGTTATTCGACTAGTTAAAATGATCATTCTAAATTGATCATTGGTGCTCATTGAGTAAAATTCTTATAAATGAAGCATAATGCATGGCATCACCAAGTTTGGGATAGATTAGATTACTTGGACGCTTTGTGGTAGCTATTTCGGTCTTAAATTTTGTAACAAATATGGAAAATTTAACTAGCTTAACGTGGGAGTTGGATTCGTTTTGAACTATAAATCAAAAGGTACAGGTGATTAAGAGCGGACATGTCAAGTTGATCGGCCAGTTCAAATGATCATTTTAAGCTGATCGTGGGTGCTCCTTGAGTGAAGGCTTATAAATGAAGCATAATGCATGGCATCATGCAACCTGGGATACGTTGGATTACGTGGAGGCTTTGTAGTAGCTCTTTAATTCTTAAATGTTATCACAATATGGAAAATTGAGCTAGCTTAACGTGGATCTAAATCAAAGTTAAAGAAGACTTTGTCCTAACATGTCAAGTTGATCAGTGAGTTAAAATGATTATTATTAACTGATCATCAGTGCTCAATGAGTAAAGAGTTATAAATGAAACATAATGCATGGAATCACACCATTTGGGATAAATGAAACATAATGCTCAATGAGGCTTTGTAATAGCTCTTTCAGTCTAAAATGTTGTCACAATATAGAAATTAGCTTAATGTGACTGTGGGAATCATGTCATTTTGAATTCTAAATCAAAAGCTACAAACGATTTAGTGCGGATTTATCAAGTTGATCGGACAGTTAAAATGATCATTCTAAACTAATCATTGCTGCTCATTAAGTAAAGGCTTATAAATGAAGCATAATGCATGGCATCACATATTTTGGGATACATTGGATTACTTTGAGGCTTTTTTGTAGCTGTTTCAGTCACAAATGTTGTCACAATATAGAAAATTGATAGCTTAACGTCGGTGCTGGATGTGTGTCATTCCGATTTCTAAATCAAACCTCTTTCAGTCTCAAATATTGTCACAATATTAAAAGATAAGCTAGCTTAATGTGAGTGTGGGATTCGTGTGATTTTGAATTCTAAATCAAATGCTTGAGATGATTTAGTGCGGACTTGTCAAGTTGATCGGCCAATTCAAATGATTATTCTAAGCTAATAATTAGTGCTCATTGAGTAAAGGCTTATAAATGAATCATAATGCATGGCATCATGCAGTTTGGGATAGATTGGATTACTTGGAGGCTTTGTGTTAGCTATTTCGGTCTTACATTTTGTCACAAATATGGAAAATTGAGCTAGATTAACATGGGCGTTAGATTCATCTCATTTTGAACTCCAAATCAAAAGTTACTAGCGATTTAGTGCGGACATGTCCTGTTGATCGGCCAATTCAAATGATCATTCTAAGCTGATCATGGGTGCTCCTTGAGTGAAATCTTATAAATGAAGCATAATGCATGGCATCATGCAGCTTGTGATACATTGGATTACATGGAGGCTCCGTTGTAGCTTTTTCACTCTCAAATGTTGTCACAATATTAAAAATTGAGCTAGCTGAACATGGGCGTTGGACTTAGTCCTGACATGTCAAGTTGGTCAGCAAGTTAAAATGATTATTCTAAACTGATCATTGGTGATCCTTGAGTAAAGGGTTATGAATGAAACATAATGTATTGCATCACACAGTTTGGGATAGATTGGATTACTTGGAGGATTTGTAATAGCTCTTTAAGTCTCAGTCTCAAATATTGTCACAATATAGAAAATTGAGCAAGCTTAATGTGAGCGCGGGATTTGATTCTGAATTCAAAATCAAAAGCTACGGAAGATTTAGTGGGGACATGTCAAGTTGATCAGCCAGTTAAAATGATCATTCGAAACTGATCGTTAGTGCTCATTGAGTAAAGGCTTATAAATGAAGCATAATGCATGGCATCACGCATTTTGGGATATATTGGATTACTTGGAGGCTTTGTGGTAGCTATTTCGGTGTTACATTTTGTCACAAATATGGAAAATTGAGCTAGCTTAACATGGGCGTTGGATTCGTCTCATTTTGAACTATAAATCAAAAATTATTGGCAATTTAATGCGGCCATGTCAAGTTGATCGCCAAATTAAAATGATCATTTTAAGCTGATCATGGGTGCTCCTTGAATGAAGGCTTATAAATGAAGCATAATGCATGTTATCATGCAGCTTGGGATACATTGGATTACTTCGAGGCATGGTATCATGCAGTCTCAAATGTTGTCAAAATATAGAAAATCGAGTTAACTTAACGTGAGCTTGGGATTCGTATCATTTAGGAATTCAAAAATCAAAAGCGACGGACGAGTTAGTGCGGATTTTTCAAGTTTATCGGCCAGTTAAAATCATTATTATAAACTGATCATTAGTGCTCATTGAGTAAACGCTTATAAATGTAGAATAAGGTATGGCATCACGCGTTTTAGGATACATTGGATTACTTGGAGGCTTTGTCATATCTCTTTCAGTCTCACATAATGTCACAATATAGAAAATTGAGCTAGCTTCACGTCGGCGTTGGATTCGTGCCATTTTGAACTCTAAATCAAAAGTTAAATACGATTTAGTCCTGAGATGTCAAGTTGATCACCGAGTTAAAATGATTATTCTAAACTGACCATTGGTACGCCTTGTGTAAAACGTTATAGATGAAGCATAATGCATGTTCTCACGCAGTTTGGGATATATTAGAATACTTGGAGGCTTTATAGTAGATCTTTCAGTCTCAAATGTTGTCTTAATATTGAAAATTGAGCTAGGTTAACGTGAGCGTCGGATTCATGTCATCTTGAATTCTAAATCAAAACTTAAGGACATTTAGTGCGGATTTTTCAAGTTGATTGGGCAGTTAAAATGAGCATTTTCAACTGATCATTGGTGCTCATTGAGTAAAGGCTTATAAATGAAGCATAATGTTTGGCATCACAAAGTTTATGATACTTTGGATTACTTGGAGGCTTTGTCCTAGCTCTTTTAGTGTCAAATGTTGTCACAATATAGAAAATTGAGCTAGCTTAACGTCGACGTTGGATTCATGTCATTCTGATTTCTAAATCAAAAGTTACGGACAATTTAGTGCGGACATTTTAAGTTGATCAACTAGTTAAAAATGATCCTTCTAAACTCATCATTGGTGCTCCTTAAGTAAAATGAAGCATATTTGCCTGGTATCACGCAGTTTGGGATAGATTTGATTACTTGGAGGCTTTGTGGTAGCTATTTCGGTCTTACATTTTGTCCCGAATATGGAAAATTGAGCTAGCTTAACTTGAGCATTGGATTCATGTCATTTTTAACTCTAAATCAAAAGGTACGGACGATTTAGTACGGACTTGTCAAGTTGATCAGCCAAGTAAAATGATCATTATAAACTGATCATTAGTGCTCATTGAGTAAAGGCTTATAATTGAAGCACAATGCATGGGATCACGCAGTTTGGGATATATTGGATTACTTGGAGACTTTGTGCTAGGTATTTAGGTCATACATTTTTTCAAAAATATGAGAAATTGAGCTAGCTTAACGTGGGCGTTAGATTCGACTCATTTTTAACTGTAAATCAAACGTTACGGGCAATTTGGTTCGAACATGTCAAATTGATCGGCCTGTTAAAAAGGATCATTCCAAGCTGATCATGGGTGCTCCTTAAGTGATAGCTTATAAATGAAGCATAATGCATGGCATCATTCAGCTTGGGATACATTGGATTACATGGAGGCTCTGTAGTAGCTTTTTCAGTCTCAAATGTTGCCACAATATTGAACATTAAGCTAGCTGAACATGGGCATTGGACATGTGTCATTTTGAGCTCTAAATCAAAAGTTAAAGAGGATTTAGTGTTGACATGTCAAGTTGTCAGCAAGTTAAAAGGATTATTCTAAACTGATCGTTGGTACTCCTTGAGTAAAGGGTTATAAATGAAACATAATGCATTGCATCACACAGTTTTGGATAGATTGGATTACTTGGAGTCTTTGTAGTAGCTCTTTAAGTCTCTAATATTGTCACAATATAGAAAATTGAGCAAGCTTAACATGTGTGTGGGATTCGTGTCATTCTGAATTCAAAATCAAAAGCTATGGAAGATTTAGTGCAGACATGTCAAGTTGATCAGCCAATTAAAATGATCATTCTAAACTAATCATTAGTGTTCATTGAGTAAAGGCTTATAAATGAAGCATAATGCATGGCATCACACAGTTTGGGATAAATTGAATTACTTGGAGGCTTTGTGGTAGCTATTTTGGTCTAACATTTTGTCACAAATATTGAAAATTGAGCTAGCTTAACATGGGCGTTGGATTCGTCTCATTGTGAACTCTAAATCAAAAGTTATGGGCGATTTAATGCAACCATGTCAAGTTGATCGCCCAATTAAAATGATCATTTTAAGCTGATCATGGGTGCTCATTGAATGAAGGCTTATAAATGAAGCATAATGGCATCATGCAGCTTGGGATACATTGGATTACTTGAAGGCTTTGTATTAGCGCTTTCAGTCTCAAATGTTATCACAATATAGAAAATTGAGTTAGCTTAACATGAGCTCGGGATTCGTATCATTTTGAATTCAAAATCAAAAGCTACAGACGATTTAGTGCGAATTTGTCAAGCTGATCGGCGAGTTAAAATGATCATTATAAACAGATCATTAGTGTTCATTGAATAAAGGCTTATAAATGTAGCATAAGGTATTGCATCACACATTTTATGATACATTGGATTACTTGGAGGCTTTGTCATAGCTCTTTAAGTCTCACATGTTGTCACAATATAGAAAATTGAGCTAGCTTCACGTCGGCGTTGGTTTCGTGTCATTTTGAACTCTAAATAAAAAGTTAAAGACGATTTAGTCCTGACATATCAAGTTGATCAGCGAGTTAAAATGATTATTCGTAACTGACCATTGGTGCTCCTTGAGTAAAGCGTATAAATGAAGCATAATGCATGTCATCACGTAGGCTTTGGGATATATTGGATTACTTGGAGGCTTTGTAGTAGATATTTCAGTCTCAAATGTTGTGTTAATATTGAAAATTGAGCTAGATTAATGTGAGCATCGGATTTATGTCATTTTGAATTCTAAATCAAAAGTTAGTAACGATTTAGTGCAGATTTTTCAAGTTGATCGGCCAGTTAAAATGAGTATTCTAAATTGATCATTGGTGCTCATTGAGTAAAGGCGTATAAATGAAGCGTAATTTATGGCATCACGAAGTTTAGAATACATTGGATTACTTGGAGGCTTTGTCCTAGCTCTTTCAGTGTCAAATGTCACAATATAGAAAATTGAGCTAGCTTAACGTCAGCGTTGGATTCGTGTAATTCTGATTTCTAAATCAAAAGTTACGAACAATTTAGTGCGAACATTTTAAGTTGATCAACTAGTTAAAATGATAATTCTAAACTCATCATTGGTGCTCCTTGAGTAAATGCTAATAAATGAAGCATATTGCCAGGTATCATACAGCTTGGGATAGATTTGATTACTTGGGGGTTCTGGGTTAGCTATTTCGGTCTTACATTTTGTCCCGAATATGGAAAATTGAGATACCTTAACTTGGGCGTTGGATTCATGTCATTTTTAGCTCTAAATCAAAAGGTACGGACGATTTAATGCCGACTTGTCAAGTTGATCGGCCATGTAAAATGATCATTCTAAATTGATAATTAGTGCTCATTCAGTAAAGGCTTATAATTGAAGCATAATGCATGACATCACGCAGTTTGGGATAGATTGAATTTCATGGAGGCTTTGTGGTAGGAATTTCGGTCTTACATTTTGTTAAAAATATGTAAAATTGAAACATGTGCGTGGTAGGATTTTCAATTCCCGCCGTCGGAGAATTAAATTTATTTTTTTGTACATTAAATTTTATTAATAATTTTTTTTTCATTTTTAATTTCTTTTCTTTTATAAAATAAATAATTTATACAATTTATATATTATTTAATTCCAACAATATTTATAAATACAAAATACTTTATTTAAACAAAATATTTTAAATCTAATATTAAACATTAGATTCACTATTCATTAATTAATAATATTAATAATAATTATTTTAAAAAAATAATAATTAAAATATTTTGAAATTATAATAAAAAAAATATTATTTAAAAAATATTATTCAAAAAATTTTTAATTTTATTTTCAAAATATTTGATTTAATTTTTTATTTTTTTAAATCTAATTCGGTTATAATCGCAAATCAGTCCCAAATTAGTCTCACTTTTTTGGGACTGATTTGCGACTACATCTATTTTTTTTGTTGAAAAATTTATATTCTGTCGCAAATCAGTCGCAAATATTTGCGAAGGATTTGAGAATACAACTAATTTTTCCGAGAAATTCATCCACAATCGCAAATCAGTCGCAATTATTTGAGACTGAATTGCGACTGAATATACAACGTAGTAACAAATCCGTCGTAAACTCTTGTTACTGATTTGCAACTGAATATATAACGTAGTCGCAAATAAGTCACAAATTTTTGTGACTGATTTACGACTACGGCTTTTGCAACCACATATGTAGTTGCAAAGTAGTTGCAAAATTTGTTACTAAAATCTAGTCGCAAAGTAGTCTCAAATATAATCACCAATGTTTAGTCGCAAATCAGTCGAAAATTGTACCATTATTACCGTGGTCGCAAATCTGTCGCTAAATTGCGACTGAATTGCGACTAAATAATTTTGCGATGAAGATTTTACGACCATGTGCTATGGTAGCAAAGTCTTGTTTTCTTGTAGTGATAATGCATGTCATCACGCAGTTTGGGATAGATTAGGTTACTTGGAGGCTTTATAATAGCTCTTTCAGTCTCAAATGTTCAGCTATCTAAACCTGAGCGTATGATTCATGTCATTTTGAATTCTAAATCAAAGGAGTACGGACATGTCAATTTGTTTGGCCAGTTAAAATGATCATTCTAAGGTGATCAGGGATACTCCTTTAGTGAAGGCTTATAAATGAAGCATAATGAATGGTATCATGCAACTTGAGATACATTGGATTACTTGGAGTCTTTGCAGTAGCTCTTTTAGTCTCAAATGTTGTCACAATATAAAAAATTGAGATAGTTTAATGTGGGCACTAGACTCGTGTCATTTTCAGCTCTAAATCAAAAGTTGAAGACTTTTTAGTCCTGAAATGTCAAGTTGTTCAGCGAGTTAAAATGATTATTCTAAACTGATCATTGGTGCTCCTTGAGTAAAGGGTCATAAATAAAGCATAATGCATGGCATCACGCAGTTTGAGATAGATTAGATTGCTTGGAGGCTTTGTAGTAGTTCTTTCAATCTCAAATGTTGTCACAATATAGAAAATTGAGGTAGCTTAATGTGAGCGTGGGATCCGTGTCACCTTGAATTCTAAATCAAAAGCAATAGACGATTTAGTGCGGATTTTTCAAGTTGATCGGCTAGTTAAAATGAGCATTCTAAACTGATCATTGAGTAAAAGCTTATAAATGAAGCATAATGTATGGCATCACGCAGTTTAGGTTACATTGGATTACTTGGAGGCTTTGTCGTAGCTTTTTCAGTCTCAAATGTTGTCACAATACAGAAAATTGCGCTAGCTTAACATCGGCGTTGGATTCGTGTCATTCTGATTTCTAAATGCGAACATGTCAAGTTGATCACCTTGTTAAAATGATCACTCTAAACTCATCATTAGTGCACCTTAAGTAAAGGCTTATAAATGAAGCATATTGAGTGGCATCACGCAGTTTGAGATAAATTTTATTACTTGGAGGCTTTTTTCTAGCTATTTTGGTCTTACATTTTGTCATAAATATGGAAAATAAAGCTAGCTCAACGAGGGCGTTGGATTCGTGTCATTTTTAATTCTAAATCAAAAAGTACGGAAAATTTAGTGCAGACTTGTCAAGTTGATCGGCGAGTTAAAATGATCATTCTAAACTGATCATTAGTGCTCATTGAGTAAAGGCTTATAAATGAAGCATAATGTATAGCATCACACAATTTTGATAGATTGGATTACTTCGAGGCTTTTTGGTAGCTAGTTCGTTCTTACATTTTCAAAAGAATATTGAAAATTTAACTAATTTAACATGGACGTTGGATTCGCCTAATTTTGAACTCTAAATGAAAAGTTACGGGCGATTTAGTGTGGACATGTCAAATTGATCAGCGAGTTAAAATGATTATTCTAAACTGATTATGGGATCTCTTTGAGTAAAGGCTTATAAATGAAGAAAATGCATGCATCATGCAGCTTGGGATACATTGGATTACATGGAGGCTCTGTAATAGCTTTTTCAGTCTCAAATGTTGTCACAATCTTTAAAATTAAGCTAGCTGAACTTAGGCATTGGACTCGTGTCATTTTGAGCTTTAAATCAAAAGTTAAAGACGATTTAGTCAGCATGATAAGATGATTATTCTAAACTGATCATTGGTGCTCCTTGATTAAATGGTTATAAATGAAGCATAATCCATGGCATCACGTAGTTTGGCATAGATTGGATTACTTGGAGGCTTTGTAGTAGCTCTTTCAGTCTCAAATGTTGTCACAATATAGAAAATTGGGCTAGCTTAACTAGAGCGTGGGATTCATGTCATTATGAATTGTAAATCAAAAGTTATAGACGATTTAGTGCAGGTTTGTCAAGTTGATCGGCCAGTTAAAATGATCATTCCAAAATGATCATTAGTGCTAATTGAGTAAAGGCTTACAAATGAAGCATTACGCATGGCATCACGTAGTTTGTGATACATTGGATTACTTGGAGGCTTTGTTAAGGCTCTTTCAGTCTCAAATGTTTTCACAATATAAAAAATTGAGATAGCTTCCCGTCGGCATTGAATTCGTGTCATTCTGAATTCTAAATCAGGAGTTACGGACGATTTAGTGCGGACATGTCAAGTTTATCTGCTATTTAAAATGATCGTTTTAAACTGATAATTGGTGCTCCTTGATTAAAGGCTTATAAATGAAGCATAATGCTTGTCATCTCACACTTGGGATAGATTGGATTACTTGGAGGCTTTGTGGTAGCTATTTGAGTCTTACATTTTGTCACAAATATGGAAAATTGAGCTAGCTTAATGTGAGCATAGGATTCAATTTTGAATTCTAAATCAAACGGTACGGACGATTTAGTGCGGACTTGTCAAGTTGATTGGTCAGTTTAAATGATCATTCTAAACTAACCATTAGTGCTCAATGAGTAAAGGCTAATAAATGAAGCATAATGCATGGCATCACGCAGTTCAGGATAGATTGGATTACTTGGAGGCTTTGTTGTAGCTATTTTGGTCTTACATTTTGTCACAAATATGGGAAACTGAGCTAGCCTAACGTGGGCGTCGGATTCGTCTCATTTTTAACTCTAAATAAAAAGTTAGGGTAGATTTAGTGCGGAAATGTCAAGTTGATTGGCCAGTTAAAATGATAATTCTAAGCTGATCATGGGTGCTCCTTGGGTGTAGGCTTATAAGTGAAGCGTAATGCATGGAATCATGCAACTTGTGATACAATGGAATACATCGAGGCTCTATATTACCTTTTTCAGTCTCAAATGTTTTAACTATATGGAAAACTGAGCTAGTTTAACGTGGGCGTTGGACTCGTATCATTTTGAGCTCTTAATCAAAAGTGAAAGACGATTTTGTCCTGATATGTCAAGTTAGTCAGCGAGTTAAAATGATTATTCTAAATTGATCGTTGGTGCTCCTTGAGTAAAGGGTTACAAATGAAACATAATGCATGGCATCACGCAGTATGGGATAGATTGCATTACTTGGAGGCTTTGTAATAGCTCTTTCATTCACAAATGTTGTCACAATATAGAAAATTGAGCTAGCTTAATGTGAGCGTGGGACTCGTGTCATTTTGAATTCTAAATCAAAAGCTACGAACAATTTACTGTGAACTTGTCAAGATGATCGGCAAGTTAAAATAATAATTCTAAACTGATCATTAGTGCTTATTTAGTAAAGGCTTATAAATGAAGCATAATACATGGCATTACGCAGTTTGGGATAGACTTGATTACTTGGAGGCTTTGTGGTAGCTATTTCAGGCTTACATTTTGTCACAAATATGGAAAATTGAGCAAGATTAACGTGGGCATTGGATTCGTCTCATTTTGAACTCTAAATCAAAAGTTACTGGGATTTAGTGCGAACATTACAAGTTGATCAACCAGTTAAAATTATCTTTCTAAGCTGATCATGGGTGCTTCTTGAGTGAAGGCTTATAAATGAAGCATAACGCATGGCATCATGCAACTTGGGATACATTGGATTACACGGAGGCTCCGTAATAGCTTTTTCAGTCTCAAATCTTGTCACATCATGGAAAATTGAGGTAGCTCAACGTGGACGGTGGACTCGTGTAATTTTGAGCTATAAATAAAAAGTAAAAGCGGATTTAGTCCTGACATGTCATTTTGTTCAACGAGTTAAAATGATTATTGTAAAGTGATCATTGGTTCTCCTTGAGTAAAGGGATATATATGAAGTATAATGCATGGGTCACGCAGTTTGGGATAGATTGGATTACTTGGAGGCTTTGTAGTAGCTCTTTCAGTCTCAAATCTTGTCACAATATAGAAAAGTGAGCTAGCTTAACGTGAGCGTGGGATTCATGTCACTTTCAATTCAAAATCAAAAGCTACGGACGATTTAGTGCGGATTTGTAAATATGATCAGCCAGTTAAAATGATCATTATAAAGCGATCATTAGTGCTCATTGAGTAAAGGCTTATAAATGAAGCATAATGCATGGCATCACGTAGTTTAGGACACATTGGATTACTTGGAGGCTTTGTCGTAGATCTTTTAGTCTTAAATGTTGTCACAATATAGAAAATTTAGCTAGATTTGCGTCGGTGTTGGATTCGTGTCATTCTGAATTCTAAATCAAAAGTTACGAACGATTTAGTGCGGACATAGCAAGATTATCAGCTAGTTAAAGTGATCATTGTAGACTGAACAATGGTGCCCCTTGAGTAAAGGCTTATAAATGAACCATAATTCCTGTCATCACGTAGTTTGGAATAGATTGGATTACTTGGAGGCTTTGTGCTAGCTATTTTGGTCTTACATTTTAGGATATATTGGATTACTTGTAGGCTTTGTCGTAGCTCTTTCGTTAGTGCTCATTGAGTATAGGCCTATAAATGAAGCATAATACATGGTATCACACAATTTGGGATATATTGGATTACTGGGAGGGTTTGTCGTAGCTCTTTCAGACTCAAATGTTGTCACAATATAGAAAATTAAGCTTGCTTCACGTCGGCGTTGGATACGTATCGTTATGAATTCTAAATCAAAAGTGACAGACGATTTAGTGCAGACTTGTCAAGTTAATCAGCTAGTTAAAATGATCATTTTAATCTAATCATTGGATCTCCTTGATTAAAGGCTAATAAATGAAGCATAATGCATGGCATCACGTAGTTCAGGATAGATTGGATTACTTGGAGGCTTTGTGGTAGCTATTTCAATCTTACATTTTGTCACACATATTTTAAATCGAGCTAGCTTAACGTAGGCATTGGATTCTTCTCATTTTGAACACTAAATCAAAACTTACGGTTGATTTAGTGCGGACATGTCAAGTTGATCGGCGAGTTTAAATGATCATTCTATGCTGATCATGGGTGCTCCTCGACTGAAGGTTTATAAGTGAAGCGTAATGCATTGCATCATGCAGCTTGGGATACAATGGAATATATGGAGGCTCTGTTGTAGCTTTTTCAGTATCAAATATTATAACAATATGGTAAATTGAGCTTCTTTAACGTGGACGTTGGACTCGTGTTATTTTGAGCTCTAAATCAAAAGTTAACGATGATTTAGTCCGGACATGTCAAGTTGGTTAGCGAGTTAAAATGAGTCTTCTAAACTGATCATTGGTGGTCCTTGAGTAAAGGGTTACAAATGAATCATAATGCATGGCATCACGTAGTTTGGGATAGATTGGATTACTTGGAGGCTTTGTAGTAGCTCTTTCAGTCTCAAATGTTGTCACAATATAGAACATTGAGCTAGATTAATGTGAGCGTGGGATTCATGTCATTTTGAATTCTTAATCAAAAGCTACGGACGATTTAGTGCGGACTTGTCGAGTTGATCAGTCAATTATAATGATCATTCTAAACTGATCATTAGTTCATTTAGTAAAGGCTTATAAATGAATCATAATGCATGGCATCATGTAGTTTGGGATAGATTGGATTACTTGGAGGCTTTGTGGTAGCTATTTTAGTCTTACATTTTGTCACAAATATGGAAAATTGAGTTAGCTTAACGTGGGCATTGGATTCGTCTCATTTAGAGCTCCGTAATAACTTTTTCAGTCTCATATGTTGTCACAATATGGAAAATTGAGCTAGCTGAACGTGGGCATTGGATTCGTGTTATTTTGAGCTCTAAATAAAAAGTTAAAAACGATTTACTCTTGTCATGTAAATTTGGTCAGCGAATTAAAATGATTATTCTAATCTGATCATTTGTCATCCTTGAGTAAAGTGTAATAAATGAAGTATAATGCATGGCATCACACAGTTTGCGATAGATTGGATTAATTGGAGGTTTTGTAGTAGCTCTTTCAGTCTCAAAAGTTTTCACAATATAGAAAATTGAGCTAGCTTAACGTGGGCATGGGATTCATGTCATTTGGAATTATAAATCAAAAGGTACGAACGATTTAGTGTGGATTTGTCAAGTTGATCGGCCAGTTGAAATGATCATTCTAATTTGACCATTACTGCTCACTGAGTAAAGGCTTGTAAAAGAAGCATAATGCATGGTATCACGCAGTTTATGATACATTGGATTACTTGGAGGGTTTGTCGTAGATCTTTCAGTCATTCTAAATTATGCGATCAACTTGACATGTATGCACTAAATCGTCCATAACTTTTGATTTAGAGTTCAGAATGACATGAATCCAGTGCCCACGTTAAACTAGATAAATTTTCGATATTGTGACAGCATTGAAACTGAAAGAGCTACCACAAAGCTTTCAAGTAACCCAATCTATCCTGAACTGCGTGATGCCAAGCATTATGCTTCATTTATAAGCATATACTCAAAGAACACTAATGATACATTTAGAATGATCACTTAACAGGTCGATCAACTTTACATGTTTTTACTAAATCGTTCGTAACTTTTGACTTATAGTTTAGAATGACACGAATTTAACACCCATGTTAAGCTAGCTCAATATTCTATATTATGACAAAAATGAAGACCAAAATAGCTACGAGAATGACTCTAAGTAATCCAATCTATCCCAAATTGACTGATGCCATGCAATATGATTCATTTATACGCCTTTACTCAGTGAGCACCAATAATCAGTTGAGAATGATCATTTTAACTAGCCGATAAACTTGACATGTCCACACTAAATCGTCCGTTACTTTTGATTTAGAGTTTAGAATGACACGAATCCAATGCCCTCATTAAGGTAGCTCAATATTCTATCTTGTGATAAAATTGATGACTGAAATAGCTACGAAAAAGCCTCCAAGTAATTTAATATATCCCAAACTACGTGATGTAAACCTTTGCTCAATGAGCCCTAATTATCATTTTAGAATGATCAGTTTAGAATGATCACTTTAATGGGCCAATCAATATAAAATGTCCGCACTAAATTGTTCGTAACTTTTTATTTAGAGTTGAGAATGACACGAATCTAATGCCCACGTTAACCTAGATCAATATTCAATATTACGACAAAAATTAATACCGGAATAGCTAGAGAAAGACTCCAAGTAATCCAATCTATCCCAAATTGCGTGATGCCATACATTATGCTTCATTTATACGCTTTTACTCAATGAGCACCAATG
Source organism: Pugionium cornutum (assembly GCA_018901935.1). Lineage (NCBI taxonomy): Eukaryota > Viridiplantae > Streptophyta > Magnoliopsida > Brassicales > Brassicaceae > Pugionium > Pugionium cornutum. The sequence continues at coordinate 17,285,121 of CM032159.1, read as the reverse complement.
ATCAGTTTAGAATGATCATTTTAACTAGCTGATCAACTTGACATTTACGCAGTAAATAGTCTTTAACATTTGCTTTAGAGGTCAAAATGACATGAATCCAACTCCCACATTAATCTAGCTCAAATTTCATCATTGTGACAACCTTTGAAATTGAAAGAGCTACGAAAAAGCCTATATATAATCCGATGTATCCCAAACTGCATGATGTCATGCTTTATTCTTCATTTGTAAACCTTTGCTCAATGAGCACGAATGATCAGTTTAGAATGATCAATTTAACTAGCCGATAAAGTTAAAATGTTGACACTAAATCGACCGTAACTTTTGATTTAGAGTTCAAAATGACACGAATCCAACAACTACGTTAAACTACCTCAATTTTCTATATTACGATAAAATTTAAGACATAAATGGCTACGACAAAGCGTCCAAGTAATCCAATCTATGCCAAACTGCATGATGGCATGCATTATGCTTCATTTGTAAACCTTTACTCAATGTGCAACAATGATCAGTTTAGAATGATCATTTTAGCTAGCTCTTCAACTTGACAAGTCCACACTAAATCGTCTTTAACATTTGATCTAGAGCTCAAAATGATATGAATCTAAAGCCCATGTTAATCTTGCTAAATTTTCAATATTGTGACAACATTTGAGACTGAAAGAACTACGACAAAGCCTCCAAATAATCCAATGTATCCCATACTGCGTGATGACATGCATTATACTTCATTTATAAGCCTTTACTTAAGGAGCACCAATGATCAAGTTAGAATGATCATTTGAACTGGTCGATCAACTTGACATGTGAGCACTAAATCGTCCCTAACCTTTGATTTAGAGTTCAGAATGATACGAATCCAATCCCACATTAAGGTAGCTCAATATTCTACACTGTGACAAAATTTAAGACCGAAATAGCTATGACAATGCCTCTAAGTAATCCAATCTATCCCGAAATCCGTGATGCCATGCATTATACTTCATTTATGCGTTACTCAATGACCACCAATGATCAGTTTAAAATGATCAATTTAACTAGGCGATAAACCTGAAAAATCTGCACTAAATTGTTCGTAACATTTGATTTAGAGTTCACAATGACACGAATCCAACGCTCACATTATGCTAGCTCAATATACTATATTGTGACAAAATTTAAGACTGAATTAGCTACGACATAGCCTACATGTAACCCAATCTAGCCCAAACTGCGTGATACCATGCATTATGCTTCGTTTGGAAACTTTTGCTCAATGAGCACCAATGATCAGTTTAGAATGATCATTTTAACTAGCTGATCAATCTGATATGTCCTCACTAAATTATATTTAAAATTTCATTTAGAGCTCGAAATGATATGAATCCAACGCCCACGTTAATTTAGCTCAATTTTCAATATTGTGACAATATTTGAGACTAAAAGAGCTACGACAAATCCTCCAAGTAATCCAATGTATCCCAAACTGCGTGATGCCATGAAGGAGCACCAATGATTAGTTTAGAATGATCATTTTAAGTAGTCAATTTATTGTGTACATGTCAAGTTGATCAGCTAGTTAAAAAGATCATTCTAAATTTATCATTGGTGCTCGTTGAGCAAAGGTTTACAAACGAAGAATAATGCATGGTATCGCGCAGTTTGGGAGAGATTGGCATACTGGGAGGCTTTGGCATAGCTATTTCGGTCTTAAATTTTGTCACAATATAGAAAACTTAGCTAGCTTAACATGGGCAATGGATTCATATCATTCTGAACTCTAAATCCAAAGTTACAGACAATTTAGTGCGCACATGTTAACTTTATTGGCTAGTTAAATTGATCATTCTAAACTAATCATTGGTGCTTATATATTGAGCAATGATTTACAAATGAAGCATAATGCATGGCATAACGCAGTTGGGATAGATTGGATTACTTAGAGTGTTTCTCATAGCTATTTTGGTCTTAAATTTAATCAGAATATAAAAAACTGAACTACCTTAACGTGGGCATTAGATTCGTGTCATTCCGAACTCTAAATCAAAATTTACCAAAGATTTAGTGCGGGCATGTCAAGTAGATTGGCCAGTTAAAATGATAATTATAAACTGATCATTGGTGGTCCTTGAGTAAAGGCTTATAAATGAAGCATAATGCATGCCATCACGCAGTTTGGGATATACTGGATTACTTGGAGGATTTGTCGTAGCTCTTTCAGTCTCAAACGTTTTCACAATATTGAAAATTTAGCTAGATTAACGTGGCTGTTAGATTCATGTCATGTTGAGCTCTAAATCAAATGTTAAAGAAGATTTAGTGCGGACAGGTAAAGTTGATCAGCTAGTTAAAAATTGATCCTTCTAAACTGATAATTGGTACTCATTGAGCAAAGGTTTAGAAATGAAGAATAATGCATCGCATCACACATTTTGCGATAGATTGGATTGCTTCGAGTAATTTTCGTAGCTATTTTGGTCTCAATTTTGTCACAATATAGAATATTAGGATAGGTTAACGTGGGTGTTGGATTCATGTCATTCTGAACTCTTAATCAAAACTGACAGATGATTTAGTGAGGACATGTCAAGTTTATCGGCTAGTTTAAATGATCATTCTAAACTGATCATTGGTGCTCATTGAGCAAAGGTATACAAATAAAGCATAATACATGTCATCACGCATTTTGGGATAGATTGGATTACTTTGAGGCTTTCTCGTAGCTATTTCGTTCTTAAATTTTGTCACAATATAGAATATTGAGCTAGGTTAATGTGGGCCTTGGATTCATGTCATTCTAAACTCTTAATCAAAAGTTACGGATGATTTAGTGAGGACATGTCAAGTTTATCGTCTAGTTTAAGTGATCATTCTAAACTGATCATTGGTGCTCATTGAGCAAAGGTTTACAAATGAAACAAAATGCATGGCATCACACACTTTGCGATAGGTTGGATTACTTGGAGTCTTTGTCTTAGCTATTTTGGGTATGAAATTTAATCACAATATAGAAAACTTAACTAGCTTAACGTGGGCATTGGAGTCATGTCATTATGAAATCTTAACTACAGGCTTATAAATGAAGCATAATGCATGGCATCACCCAATTTGGGATACATTGGATTACTTGGAGACTTTGTACCTCTTTGAGTCTCAAATGTTGTCACAATATTTAAAACTGAGGTAGATTAACATGTGCGTTGGATTCATGTCATTTTGAACTCTAAATCAAATGTTAAAGAAAATTTAGTGGGGACATGTCAAGTGGATCAGCTAGTTAAAATGATCATTCTAAACCGATCATTGGTTCTCATTGAGCAAAAGTTTACAAATGAAGCATAATGCATGACATGAAGCAGTTTCGGGTAGATTGGATTACTTGGAGGCTTTGACATAGCTGTTTTAGTCTTAGACAATGTCACAATATTGCAAATTGAGATAGATTAACGTGGCCATTGGATTCATGTCATTTTGAGATGTAAATCAAATGTTAAAGATGATTTAAAGCAGACATGTCAAGTTGATAAGTTAGTTATAATGATCATTCTAAACTGATCATTGGTCTTCATTGAGCAAAGGTTTACAAATGAACCATAATGCATGGCATCACGCAGTTTGGGATAGATTCGATTACTTTGAGCCTTTTTGTAGCTATTTCGGTCTTAAATTTTTTCACAATATAGAAAACTTAGGTAGCTTAATGTCGGCGTTGGATTTGTGTCATTCTGAACTCTAAATGAAAAGTTACAGACGATTTAGTGCGGATATGTCAAGTTGATCAGCGAGCTAAAATGATAATTCTTAACTGTTCATGAGTGCTCCTTGAGTAAAGCATAAAGCCTGGCATCACGCATTTTGGGATACATTGGATTATTTTGAGACTTTTTCGTAGCTCTTTTACTCTCAAATTTTGTCACAATATTGAAAATTGAGGTAGATTAATGTGGGCATTGGATTCATGTCATTTTGAGCTCTAAATCAAATGTTAAAGATGATTTGGATGTGAAGTCGATCAGCTAGTTATAATGATCATTCTAAACTAATCATTGCTGCTCGTTGAGCAAAGGTTTACATATGAAGCATAATGCATGACATCACACAGTTTGAGCTAGCTTAACGTTTTCACAATATAGAATATTGAGCTAGCTTAACGTGTGCGTTGGAAGCGTGTCATTCTCAACTCTAAATAAAACGTTATGGAAAATAGTGCACACATTTCCAGTTGAGCAGCCAGTTGAAATGATCATTTTAAACTGATCATTGGTGGTCCTTGAGTAAAGGCTGATAAATAAAACATAATGATTGGCATCACACAGTTTCGGATACATTGGATTACTTGGAGGTTTTGTCGTAGCTCTTTAAGTGTCAAATGTTGTCACAATATTGAAAATTGAACTAGATTAACGTCGCCATTGTGTAGAGCTCTAGCCTGGATTTTCATACTTACCTGGGTTAGACTTACGATTTTTACTTTGATTTTTTCGCGATTGAGGTTGGGTTAGTCCGCTTTAACATGAGCAAAGGTTAAGTTAAATAGAACTTGAATTAATAATCCGTTTCTATTACAATTGAACGTTTGCTAAGAAGCTATTACAGTGAGCTTGATCGATCTACCCAACCCTACCATCCCATCTTCCTTAGCCTTAGTCTTGCGGCTAAATCAGTCATCACGTCCAATATCACGGTTAGTCTCAGAATCTGCGACTAAAAATGGAGCCATAAGCAACAAAATTGCTTAGTGAGAGCGGTCATCCCGTCTCACTGAGCCAAAGTCAGAAATTGATCCAAAAATCGAATCTTAGTCTAAGTACTTATCAGAACAGAACCATCACATGCAATTCACCCACACATATCGACCAGTCCCTCCCGCAATCAGGCAAGCCTTGGCGAGCATTTCAGCCCCAACCGCATACCCGATCTAGACCGTTGAGTCAGGTAAGTCGAATTCACGTACAACCAACAGAGCTATCATGACAAGCACACGATCAATCAGTGAACAAACTATTGAATCTAGTAAGAAACAACCCTAAACTTAGGCTACGGTCACACACTCACCGTAGATTTCTCAGAATCAGATAATCTGACACCTCTTGCGCTCAAATTTCCCAAACCACTCGCCCAATTTTGATCACGGTCACACAGACTCGACCATGGTTCGTACAGGCTCGACCACGGTTAGTACATGCTCGACAACGGTTCACGCAGACTTGACCACGGTCGCACAGACTCAGCTCCTCCTTTCTCTCTTGGAATTTCACTCGAAATTTCTCTGCCTTTTTGAGTTCTCTCGCGTGAAAGGAGAGAATGACAGAGAGCGGGATCTATTTATAGAGCTCTAAGAAAATTGCCCGAGTAACTGTTCCCATGTCTGACCAAGCGCTCGGGACCAGGTAATCGTTCCCACACATCGGGCTGAGTAACCATTCCCGCATCTCAACCAAGCGCTCGGGACCGGGTAATCGTTACCGGGCATCAGGCTGAATAACCGTTCCCGTGCCTCGCCCAGGCGCTCGGGTCCAGGTAACCTTTCAAACGCATTGGGCCAAGTAACCATTCCCGCTCCTCACCCAAGCACTCGGACCAGGTAACCATTCCGGCGCATCAGCCCAATAACCGTTCCTGCGCAGTGGCCCTCTCGACCAACTCATTGGCTCCCGAATCGGACCACTTGTCTGAATTCCGACCAAACTCCGATAAACCCGGCCAGCCGACCTGAGTCTCGATCAGGCACCGAGAAACTCCGACTTGCCCGTGATTTACGAGTCTTGGTGATTATGGCCAGCCTAGCTCGACCAGCTACATCCGGACTCCCCCAATCCTTACTTCCCAGCCTTCCCATCAGATGCGGGTGTTACAACTCTACCCCACTTAAACCAGATTCGTCCTCGAATCTCTATCTTCACCCAATTTTTCCTTTTTCCTTGAATATTTTTGCTGCTTCTCAAATCACTTAACAAATTTTTCCTTCATTATTGATTCGGGTTCCCATGTTATCTCTTCCTCTCCATCGCAATCCCAAACCACTTGAATCATTCAAGTCTTTTTCCGACCAACAGCCTTAACCCTTACCTTCGACAGTCAAATTCCCTTGAAAGTCCGGTGGGGGTTCGGAGGTAATGGTTTCTCCATGCCTTACACATTTACTTAGCAAAGAAATGTGGAACACATCATGGAATGCAACCAAGGTTGGTGGAAATTCCAATCGGTAAGCAATTGGCCCAATCTTTTCTAGTATCCGGTATGATCCCATGTACCTTGGTTTCAGCTTCCCCGTCAGAGCTGCTTGGTCTTTACCCTTATATGTGATCAACTTAACATATACCACATCCCCAACTGGGAATTATAGTTCCTTTCGAAGTTTGTTTGCACAACTCTTTTGCTGATCTTGTGCTTCTTTCATCTTAAGTTTTAGCACTATGATTCTTTCGGTTGTTTCTTCAATAACATTTCGGCCAAAAATACTACGCTCCCCCACTTGGGTCCAGCATAGTGGCGTTCGACAAGGTCACCCATACAATGCTTCAAAGGGTGACATTCCAATGTTTGAGTGAAAACTATTGTTATAGGAAAACTCGGCCAAAGGCAAGTAATCCTTCCATTTTCCATCCCAATCAAGAACACAACCTTGCAATAAATCTTCAAGTGTTCTTATAGTTCTCTCAGACTGACCATCTTTTTGCGGATGATTGGCCGCACTCATATGCACATTTGTTCCAAACGATTTTTGCAATGCCTTCCAAAAGGCTGATGCAAACCAGCGGTCCAAAACTATACTCGCTGGCACTCCATGGAGTTTAACTATCTCTTCCACATATTTCTTTGCCAATACTTCTGCATTGTCCTTCTTATTGACAGCAAGGAAGGGAGTAGATTTGGTGAGTCTATCCACTATAACCCAAATCGCATACATCTTGCCACATATTGGCAAACCAGTCACGAAGTCCATCGTGATCATGACCCACTTCCACTCGGGAATAGGTAAGCTTTGCAGCAAACTACTCGGAACTTGATGTTCCGCCTTGACCATTTGGCAAGTTTGGCATCCAACAACCCACTCAATGGTAGTACCGTTTAAGGTTTCGGTACATCTTGGTCAATCCTGGGTGAATCGAGAACTTCGAATGGTGAGCTTCCTTCAAGATTTCTTCCCGAAGTTCTTTATCATTCGGAACACATAATCGGCCATTAACTAGTATTGTTCCATTTTCAGAAGTCTGATACTCGGTCTTATCATTCAGAAATGCCTTAATCAAATAATCGTCCTTCTCTTGAGCCAGCCAAACTCTGCTTAACAAATCGGCTTGGTCAGCCGCACCTAGACCCAATGGTTCTGCGTCATCAGACAGGGCGGTTAGACGCAAGGTGCTGACATTGCTAACCAAACTGTCCATATCCATCTCGGACAATGCTGTGACTCGCTATGCGACTTAAGGCATCAGCCTTTGAATTAGCCTTTCCCAGATGTTAGGCAATTTCTATGTCACAGTCTGCGACTAATTCCATCCATCGCTGTTGCTTAAGGTTCAATTCTGGCTGAGTGAAGATGTACTTCAAACTCTTATGATCCGTGAAAACTTGAACTTTCCCACCATAAAGGTAAGATCTCCAAACTTTCAACGCAAACACTACCGCAGCCATCACAAGGTCATGCGTAGGGTAATTTGTTTCGTGCTTCCTTAACTGTGTTGATGCATAATCAATCACATGGCCATGTTGCTTCAAAACACACGCTATTCCCAATCTTGATGCATCCGTGTACACCACATATGGCTCATTTGGCTCAGGCAATGCCAAACCGGAGTACTCGTAAGCATTTCCTTTATCTTCGAGAAACTGTTCTCACAATCGGCAAACCATGCGAACTGAACATCCTTCCCAGTCAATCGGGTCATTGGTTGAGCCATACTTGCAAAACCTTTAACAAAGCGTCGGTAATACCCAGCCAGCCCAAGGAAACTCCTTATTTCCACGGCATTCGACTGTCTTGATCAATCTGCGACGGCCTTGATCTTCTCTCGGTCAACGGACACTCCTTTATCCGAGACCACATGACCTAATAATGTGGTTTCTCTTTGCCAGAAGCTGCACTTTCTGAGCTTGGCGAACAGTTTATGTTCCCTTAGCTTCCCCATAACTGTCCTTAAATGTCTTTCATGTTCTTCTTGGTTTCTCAAGTAAACCAATATGTCATCTATAAAGATGATCACAAACTCATCTAGGTAGTCTCGAAAGACATTGTGCATGAGTTTCATGAAAGCCACAAGTGCATTTGTCAGCCCAAAGGGCATGACTATGAACTCGAAATCACCATAACTTGTCCTAAAGGCGGTCTTTTGAATATCTGACTCTTCTATTGGGATCTGATGCTAACCCGAAGCAAAATCAATCTTAGAGAAACAAGTAGCACCTTGGAGTTTTGTCTAGAAAATCATTGATTCTTGGAAGAGGGTACTTGTTCTTCACTATTACCCGATTCAGTCTACGGTAGTCGATGCAAAGTCTAAAACTCCCATCCTTTTTCTTGACAAACAGTACCGGTGCATCCCATGGTGATGTGCTTGGTCGCACAAATTCTTTTTCCATTAGCTCACCCAATTACTTTTTCAACTCGGCCATCTCGGTTGGAGCCATCCGATATGGTGCCTTTGATATCGGAGTTCTACCACGCTCAAGCTCGATGGTGGATGGGTTTGAACGAGTAGGCGGTAAGCCAGCCGGAGTTTGGAACACATCCTCGAACTCACTAGCAACCGGAATGCTACTCAACTGCACACCCGATCCAACTTCGGGGGTTGTGATGGTAGCCAAGTACGCCTCATACCCTTTCTCGATCAGTTGGTTAGCTTGAATTGCCTACACAATCAAGCTCCCTGAAGTCGGCCTAATGCCTTGATATACCAGCACCCCATCACTTGTCTCCAACCGAACTATACCGTGGTGACAGTTTAGATGTGCCTTATACTTCCCGAGCCAATCCATTCCAAGGATCACATCATACGACTTCATTGGGCAAATCTCCAAATCGCCCGGCATGTTTACAGTGCCAACCATCACTGAGACATTGCAGACTTTTCCAAGGGTTAACATAATTTGTCCCCCAGCCGCTTGGACCCAACCATAGTTATCCCCTGGTTCCTTACAGAATTCACCCTTTCCAAGAAGGTTTTGATTCACGAAGCAATTGGTTGCTCCCGAATCAAACAAAACATGGGTTGCCACACCACCCATTAATAAGGTTCCTACATATTCACCTAGAATGCTAAGAGCTACGCAACACACACAACAATTTAACACAGAAAGTTTTGTTAAGGTAAGTGATAGAACTTACCAGTGATCAATTGAGATGAACTCAGATCGGTCACTGTCTCCTCAGCCATCACACACAGCCGCGGCATCATGGCTTGCCTCTTTGGTGGAGGTGGCAGTCCCTCACTCGACCGTTTCCCAGAAGGTTGCAGCAACTGCGGGCAATGCGGCTTGATGTGCCCAACTACACCGCAGCGATAGCAGACCTTCTCACCAGAATTGTTTTCTTGAACCTTTCCCCTTCGATCCTCTTTGGGGCAATCACGAACCTTATGGTTCATACTTCCGCCCCTAAGCCAAGCACCAGATGCACGCCAACTTGCAATCGGATTTCCTTTCCCACCAGCCGAGTTCACATTGCGGCCAACTGGTGGCTTTCCCAAAGGCATATGTTTCTTCTGTCCAGAAGCAGCAATATTGGCTACCCTAGATTGCTCGGCAGCATTGTATTCCAATTGTGCTGCTTTCTCAACCAGCTCCGCGAGTGTATCATAATCATGGATTTGGAAATTTTTTTGGTGGATATAGATCCTTAGACCCTGCATGAAGCGCTGAAGTTGCCTTCTCTCACTCCTTAGAACACAGCCATCGTATTTCTTCAAGCTGTTAAACTCAGCTTCGTATTCCCTCACCGACTTAATCCCATGGGACAAGTCCAGAAAAGCTCCTTCCAATCGGTCACGAGCTTCTGGTGGGAAGTATTTTGCCCTGAAACGGTCGCAAAAATCCTCCCACAAAGGGCCTTGGTTTCCCATTTGCCCAAACACTCCACGCCACCTTGCATGCGCATCCCCTTCCAGGTAGTGGATCGCAATATCCTTCTTCTACATCTCCGGGCACCGGATGGATTCGAAGTTTCTTTCCAATCTTTCAATCCACACATCGGCCTCTATAGGCTTAGTTCCCCCAACAAAGAACTGGGTGCCTAGCTTCTGCATGTGATCCATCACCTTTATGTAAGATGGATTCCTTCCAACATTTCCTCCGTCAACTTCCACCACTGGCAGACCCTACAGGCGGTGGTGCCACCGGTGCAGGTGAAACAACCAGCAATCTCGCCAATACTTGAGTCAGCAACCCAAACACGGCTTCAAGTCCGATTGGTGCAGCAGCATTACCAATCACTGCCTCCACATGATTCACATTCCCGGCAATCCCAGCATTTGCCACATTATTCACATTTACGTGAACCGGAACTTCCCCAACCCCACCTTTGGAATTCCTTGCCGCATTGTTTCCAGATTTCTCACCAAAAACTTCTTCCTATCTTCTACTACTATTAGTCCTTGCCATCTGAAAGATTATTCACTAAGTTAACCGGCAAGCTAACAGAGAAAACAACAGAATTACTGCAAGACCTTGGCATTGAAAGGATGGATTTAACCCACTAGCCCATTTACACTAACTCGTCCTAGAACCGACCACTTTTTGATACCAACTTGTAGAGCGCTAACCAGGATTTTCACACTTACCCGGGTTAGACTTACAATTTTTACTTAGAATTTTTCGTGATTAAGGTTCGGTTAGTTCGTTTTAGCATGATCAAAGGTTGAGTTAAACAGAAAATTGAATTAATAAACCGATTATAGTACAATTGAACATTTGCTAATAAGTTGTTACAATGAATTAGATCGATCTCCCCAACCCTACCATCCCTTCCTCCTTAGCCTTAGTCTCGCGGCCAGATCAGACATCTCGACCAACATCATGGGTAGTCTCAGAACCTATGACCAAAAATGGAGGCATAAGAAACATAATTGCCTAGTGAGAGCGGTCATCCTGTCTCACCGAACCAATGTTAGAAATTGATCCAAACATTGAATCTTAGTCTAAGTACTTATCAGAACAGAACCATCACGTGCAATTCACCCATGCCTATCGACCAGTCCTCCTGCAATCAACCAAGCCTTGGCGAGCATTTCAGCCCCAAGTGCATGCCCGATCTAGACCGTCGAGTAATGTAAGTCAAATTCACGGACAGCCAATAGAGCGATCATGATAAGCACACGATCAATCAGGCAACAGACTATCGAATCTAGTAAGAAACAACCCTAAACTTAGGCTACGGTCATGCACTCACCTTAGATTTCTCAGAATCGGATAATCTGACACCTCTTGCGCCCAAACTTCTCGAATAGCTCACCCAAACTCGATCACTGTCACACAGACTTGACCACGGTTCGTACAGTCTCGACCATGGTTCACGTAGACTCGACCACGGTGGCATAGACTAGGCTCCGCCTTTCTCTCTTAGAATTTCACTCAAAATTTCTCTACCTTTTTGAGTTCTCTCGCGCAAAAGCACTGAATGAGAGAGAGCGGGTTCTATTTTTTTAGCTCTCGGAAAACTGCCCAAGTAACCGTTCCCGTGTCTCGACCAAGCGCTTGGGACCGGGTAACCATTCCCGTGCATTGGGCCGAGTAACCATTCCCGCTTCTCGACCAAGCGCTCGAGACCAGGTAACCGTTCCCGCACATCGGGCCGAATAACTGTTCCCGTGCCTCGCCTAGGCGCTTGGGTCCAGGTAACCGTTCCCGCGCATTGGGCCGAGTAACCATTGCCCCGCCATGTCCAAGCGCTCAGACAAGGTAACCATTTCCGTGCATCAGCCCAATAACCGTTCCCGCACACTGGCCCTCTCGACCAACTCATTGGCTCCCGACCAATAGTGTCCAAAAACTGACCAAGTCCCAAGTATTTCGGTCAACCTATCCGAAATCCGAGAAAATCCCGAATTACTCGGACAATTTGTCCGAAATCTGACCAAGTCCCGAATTACTTGGACAACTTGTCTGAGTTCAGACCAAATCCCAAATTACTCGGACCACTCGTCTGAATTCTGACCAAGCTCCGATAAACCCGGCCAGCCGACCTGAGTCTCAGTCAGGCACCGAGAAACTCTGACTTGCCGGCGATTTACGGAACTCGGTGATTATGGCCAGCCTAGCTCGACCAGCTACATCCGGATTCCCCCAGTCCTTACTTCCCATCCTTCTCACCAGATGCGGGTGTTAGCCATTTGATTCATGTCATTTTGAGCTCTAAATCAAATGTTAAAGACGATTTAGTGTGGACCTGTCAAGTTGGTCAGCTAGTTAAAAAGATCATTCTAAACTGATCATTGGTGCTCATTGAGCAAAGGATTTCAAATGAACCATAATGCATGGCATCACGCAGTTTAGGAAAGATTGGATTACTTTGAGGCTTTTTCGTAGCTATTTAGGTCTTAAAATTTGTCACAATATAGAAAATGGAGGTAGCTTAACGTGGGTATTGGATTCGTGTCATTCTGAACTCTAATCAAATGTTACGGACGATTTAGTGCGGACATGTCAAGTTGATGAGCCAGCTAAAATGATAATTCTTAACTGTTCATGAGTGCTCCTTGAGTAAAGCATAAAGCATTGCATCACGCAGTTTGGGATACATTGGAGTAATTTGAGGATTTGTCGTAGCTTTTTCAGTCTTAAATGTTGTCACAATATTGAAAATTGAGGTAGGTTAACGTGGCCATTGGATTCATGTCATTTTGAGCTCTAAATCAAATGTTAAAGACGATTTAGAGCATACATGTCAAGGCGATCATCTAGTTATAATGATCATTCTAAACTGATCATTGCTGGTCATTGAGCAATGGTTTGCATATGAAGCATAATGCATGGCATCACACAGTTTGGGAAAGATTGGATTACTTGGAGGATTTGTCGTAGTTATTTGGGTCTTAAATTTTGTCACCATATAGAAAATTGAGTTACCTTAATGTGGGCGTTGGATTTATATCATTCTGAACTCTAAATCAAAAGTTCCGGATGATTTAGTGCGGACATGTCATGTTTATCGGCAATTTAAATTGATCATTATAAACTGATCATTGGTGCTCATTGAGCAAAGGTCTACAATTGAAGCATAATGCATGGCATCATAGAGTTTGGGATAGATTGGATTACTTGGAGGCATTTTCATAGCTATTTTGGTCTTACAGTTTTTCAAAAAATTGAATATTGAGCTAGCTTAACGTGGGCGTTTGAATCGTGTCGTTCTCAACTCTAAATAAAAAGTTACGGATGATAGAGTACGTACATGTCAAGTTGATCTGCCAGTTAAAATTATCATTCTAAACTGATCATTGGTGCTCCTTGAGTAAAGGCTTATAAATGAAGTATAATGCATGGCATCACACAGTTTTGGATACATTGGATTACTTGGAGGCTTTGTCGTAGCTCTTTCAGTTTCAAATATTGTCACAACATTGAAAATTTAGCAAAATTAATGTGGCCATTTGATTCGTCATTTTGAGCTCTAAATCAAATATTAAAGATGATTTAGTGCGGACATGTCAAGTTGATCAGCTAGTTAAAATGATCATTCTAAACTGAGCATTGGTGGTCATTGAGAAAAGGTTTACAAATGAAGCATAATGCATGGCATCACGTAGTTTGGGAGAGATTGGATTACTTTGAGGATTTTTTCACAGCTATTTTGGTCTTAAATTTTTTCACAATATAGAATATTGAGCTAGCTTAATGTGGGCGTTGGATTCTTGTATTTCCGAACTCTAAATAAAAAGTTAAGGACGATTTAGTGTGGACTTATCAATTTGATTGGCCAGTTAAAATGATCTTTCTAAACTGTTCATTGCTGCTCCTTGAGTAAAGGCTTACAAATGAAGTATAAAACATGGCATCACACAGTTTGGGATAAATTGGATTACTTTGAGGCTTTGTCATAGCTCTCTCTATCTCAAATGTTTTCACAATTTGAAAAATTGAGGTAGATTAACATGGCCATTGGATTCATGTCATTTTGAGCTCTGAATCAAATGTCAAAGATGATTTACAGTAGATATGTCAAGTTGATCAGCCAGTTATAATTATCATTCTAAACTGATCATTGCTGCTCATTGATCAATGGTTTACAAATGAAGTATAATGCATGGCATCACACAATTCGGGATAGATTGAATTACTTGGAGGCTTTTTCCAAATTATTTCAGTCTTAAATTTTGTCACCATATAGAAATTTGTGCTAGCTTAACGTGGGCATTGGATTTATGTCATTTTCAACTTTAAATCAAAATTTTTAGATTATTTAGTGCACACATGTCAAGTTGATCGGCTAGTTAAATTGATCATTCTAAGCAAGTCATTGGTTATCATTGAGTAAAGGTTTACAAACGAAGCGTAATACATGGGATCACGCAGTTTGGGATAGATTGGATTACTTGAAGGCTTTGTCGTAGCTATTTTGGTCTTAAATTTTATCACAATATAGAAAATAGAGCTATGTTAACGTGGGGGTTGGATTCGTGTCATTTCGAACTCTAAATCAAAAGTTACGGACATTTTTGTGCGCACACGTCAAGTTGATCGGCCAGCGAAAATGATAATTGTAAACTGATCATTCGTGCTCCTTGAGTAAAGGCTTACAAATGAAGCATAATGCAGGGCATCACGCGGTTTGGGATACATTGGATTGCTTGGACGCTTTGTCGTAACTATATCGGTCTTAAATTTAATCACAATATAGAAAACTGAACTATCTTAACGTGGGCGTTGGATTTATATCATTATGAAATCTAAATCAAAAGTTATGGATAATTTAGTGCGGACATGTGAAGTTGGTCGGCCAGCTAAAATGATAATTCTAAACTGATCATGGGCGCACCATGAGTAAAGGCTTATAAATGAAGCATAATGTATGGCATCACGTAGTTTGGGATACATTGGATTACTTGGAGGCTTTGTCGTAGCTCTTTTAGTCTCAAATGTTGTCACAATATTGAAAATTAAGGTAGATTAACGTGGCCATTGGATTCATGTCATTTTGAGCTCTAAATCAAATGTTAAAGACGATTTAGAGAAGACATGTCAAGTTGATCAGGTAATTAAAAAGATCAATCTAAACTGATCATTGCTGCTCATTGATCAAAAGTTTACAAATGAAGCATAATGCATGGCATCACACAATTTGGGGTAGATTAGATTACTTGAAGGCTTTGTCATAGTTATTTCAGTCTTAAACTTTGTCACCCTATAGAAAACTGAGCTATATTAACGTGGGTATTGGATTTATGTCATTTTGAACTATAAATCAAAAGTTACGGATGATTTAGTGCGGACATGTCAAATTTATCGGCTAGTTAAATTGATCATTCTAAATCGATCATTGGTGCTCATTGAGCAAAGGTTTACAAATGAAGCATAATGCATGACATCACGCAGTTTGCGATAAATTGGATTACTTGGAGGTTTTTCGTAGCTATTTTGTTCTTAAATTTAATCACAATATAGAAAACTGAGCTAGCTTAACGTGGGTGTTGGATTCGTATCATTCCGAACTCTAAATCAAATGTTACAGACAATTTAGTGCGGACATGTTAAATTGTTTGGTCAGCCAAAATGATAATTTTAAACTGATCATAGGTGCTCCTTGAGAAAGGCTTATAAATGAAGCATAATCCATGGCATCCGCTATTTGGGATTCATTGGATTACCTGGAGGCTTTGTCTTAGCTCTTTCAGTCCTAAATGTTGTCACAATATTGAAAATTAAAGTAGATTATCGTGGGATTAGATTCATGTCATTCTGAACTCTAAATCAAAAGTTACAGACGATTTAGTGTGTACATGTCAAGTTTATCGGCTAGTTAAATTGATCATTCTAAACTGATCTGTGTTCATTGAGCAAAGGTTTACAAATGAAAAATAATGCATGGCGTCACGCAATTTGTTATATATTGAATTACTTGGAGGCTTTGTCGTAGATATTTTGGTTTTAAATTTAATCACAATATAGAAAACTCAACTAGCTTAACGTGGCCGTTGGATTCTTGTCATTGTGAACTCTAAATCAAAAGTTACGGACGATTTAGTGTGAATATGTCAAGTTTATTGGCCTGTAAAAGTGAAAATTCTAAACTAATCAATTGTGCTACTTGAGTAAAGGCTTATAAATGAAACATAGTACATGGCATCACGCAGTTTGGGATACACTAGATTACTTGGAGGATTTGTCGTAGCTCTTTGAGTCTCAAATGTTACCACAATATTGCAAATTGAGGTAGATTAACGTGGGCATTGGATTCATGTCATTTTCAATTGTTAAAGACGATTTAGTGTGGACATGTCAAGTTGATCAGCTAGTTAAAATGATCATTTTAAACTAATCATTGGGGCTCATTGAGCAAAGGTTTTCAAATGAAGCATAATGCATGGCATCATGCAGTTTGGGATATATTGGATTACGTGGAGGCTTTCTCGTAGCTCTTTCAGTCTCAAATGTTGATAATTGAGCTAGATTAACGTGGCCTTTGGATTCATGTTATTTTGACCTATAAATCAAATGTAAAAGACGATTTAGTGTGTACATGTCAAGTTGATCAGATAGTTAAAATGATCCTATTAAACTTATCATTGGTGCTCATTGAGCAGAAGTTTACAAATGAAGCATAATGCATGGCATCACGCAGTTTGGAAAAGATTGGATTACTAGGAGGCTTTGGCGTACATATTTCGGTCTTAAATTTTGTCACAATATGGAAAATTTGGCTAGTTCAATGTGGGCATTGGATTCATGTCATTCTGAACTCTGATGTGGGCATGGCTAGCAAGGAACCACAACATAAGGAGCAGCTTGAACCAGCGGAGGAAGAAGCCACTAATGATGCTAATGAGCAGCTAGAACCCGTGGATTTTGGAGATGATAGCTTACAAATCTTCAATGGCCCCATTACCCGCTCGAAGCAAGCTAAACTTAAGACAACACTACAACACCTTCTCAACACCATTCAGACCAGTTTAGTGTGGGCTAATTCTACGACATTGGTTGTGATTCAAGCCACCTAAACCTCACCAAGAGAGGTGCCTTGGATTGTACTATTTTTTCCTATTCTTAGTTTTGTCCCAATGGGTTTTCTAAGATAGGTTTTTAAAGGCAAGTCCAAGGTACTTTACCACAGCCTCTTAGTGAATTAAGGCCCATTCTATCTCATCATCCACGAAATAAGAGAGGAAGAATCAAGTCAAAACATTATTTACTTCTTTGTCTTTGTCTTAGTTGTCTTTGTAATTCCCTAAGTATTTTCTTTAATGTTTTGGTAGAATTCTAGGAGTCATTTTCAGTTTCCTAGACTACTCTAAGTACTCTCTTGTATCCTTCGTTCTGAATCATCAAATATTTTTATAGCAAATCTCCTTCTTAAACTCGTTTGATCATCCTCTTGAATAAGGAATTTTAGAACACTTTCTCATTCCTCTCAAGAGCCGAAAGTCGAAGGGATCTTCATCACCCTTGGAAGTTTCAATTCGATTCACCCCTTTTCCAACATGCATGGGCTTCTTCATTCACATAGAGCAAGCAGATAGTCCAAGGATTTTCCACCATCCTTGAGAAGTATTGTAAGATCACTGACCTAAATTTAAACCATGAAGCCCATAAAACTAGAAGTGAGGGTATAACGGACAATTATTCTAAAACCCTAATTCACCCTAATGACTATATAAGACGTCGCCAAAAAGGATTAGAGGCAGCCGTTCATCAGAAACAAAAAAAAGAAGAGAGGGTGAGATTGTGACAGAGCAGAGGGATAGAAAGTTCAACGTTGGAGAGTTCATGTGCTTGTATGTACCATCTCTGGAGGAAAATAAAGTAACCCAAACTTCGCCATGAGGTGAGACAGGATCTAAGATTTTCATTATACACTTATGTATATGTATTTTGATGAGTGCTTCGTTTAAGGAGAAAATTAGAGGTTGAATCATGTGTGGTGTTAGGGTTTGAGTTAAATATTGCAACAATGATGGTGTTTTTATCAGGAAAAATCAGTTAAACCCATTAGGAAATTATTAGATAATAAATAAATAGTAAAATGATGAATAGGAATGTGGTGGTGTACATGTGTGGTGGAGGAAAGGAGTAGAAATATTATGTTAATTTATTATTCTAAAGGATATTATTATGTGACTTAATTATTAAGGAAGATAAATTTTTATGTGTTGATGGTTGATTATGGTATAGTAAAATGAACCATATCAATTAATTAATTGAAATAAATTAATATGATTATTAGATAAATATTAAACAATAGTATAAGCAAGTATAATGTTTGATTTATTAATGTGGGAATAAATTTCTGGTGAACATGATATTCACGTAACGCGGGTATGATGGATTTGAACAACGTTAGTTGGTTCAACTTCATTGATGGGTGTCGGGCTACGACCACAGCGGTGTTGAGTCATAGTTCATTAACGGCTGGCATGCCGGAAACAACCATCGACAGGACAGGACCTCGACGTGAGCAAATAGGCCGACGTGGCTGTGGTGGAAAGCCGAGGTCGCTTGGAGGGGGGGTTCCGAATCCTTAAACCGACGTGGTTAGGCAACCCTCAACGTGACGGAAGCTTGACATGAGCAAATAGGCCGACGTGGCCGGGGGGAAGCCGACATTTCTTGGGGAGTTCCAAATCCTTAAACCGACATGGTTAAGGATGAGGAGCAGTGGTTGTGACTTAGGCAAACACGGTTTAAATACATATATATTGGTAGTATTGATGTCAACTTTTTGTGCGATCAATCATGCTAGTTTTCATTCCTAAATAAAGTAATTATCAAGATTAGATACATACTTGTATAATGGGAATATGTGGGTAGACATGATCGTTTCACTGAGTAATTATGTCACTCATGCCTCTTATTGGATGCAGGTGAGTTCGAGCAGTAGTGATACAGTGACTCGGGATGGTGCTACATTTTGAGAATTTTTAAACATTATTTATTTATTTTATTTTGAATCTTGAGTATCGTTGAATAAATGAATTATATGTTAAGTACGAGGCGATGACACGTGTCATGTATTTTGGAGACGGGTGTTACAATTTTAGTATCAGAGCGAGGTTGCTACTCCGGTTCTGATCCGGAGAGCTCTGTTTTAAAGTTTTAGTAGTTAAAAAAGAGTATTTTCAATGGAGAATCACCACTCAGAGTAACTTGCGTGAGGTCATTTAAATTTTGTTGATTTATAATACTATTGTAGTGTAATGTGTGAATTATGTGGAAAATATGCGGCCGAGGAGTGTTAATCATAGGACTTATTTGCGTATTGGAGATCATCAGCGAGACAATAATAATCAGCAGCTTGAGTAGGAAGGTGTTGCTCCAACTCAACAACCAGCCGTTTTTGCTCTCGTGGTGGATTATGTAGTGCTAAATGCAGCTGTGATTCGAGGAATGCGTGACACGTTAGCGCTTTGGTTGTAGAAAGTTCCTGTAGCAAACCGAATACCAGGAGTTGTAGTGCCTGAACATGTAGCTCTTGAGTTCGCGGCACTCGAGCCTCTTGTTCAAGAGTTGGGGGCACCTCAATACTCACCACCATCTACTCTAGTGCCAAAGATGTCAGTACGGGATCAGGGCCCACATATTGGGATGCTTTGAAGATGTTAAGAAATTTGAATAAGTTAGTGGAGGGATGGATCCGATTATAGCACACAACTGGGTGAATATGTTAGATAAGAACTATGAGACCATCATGTGTTCGGTCGAGTTTTGGAAGCAATTGGCGATTTAATACTTAAGGGACGAAACACAAGTTGGTGGGATAGTGTTGTCATTAGTACTTATGCAAACCACATGCTTAGTTGGCACGACTTTAAGGAGGAATTTGCATGGGAGTATTTTCCACAAGAGGCTGTAGACCAAATGGTTATGTTGTTTGTCGATCTTTGACAGGGGTCTAAGTCAGTACGGGAGTATGATCTAGATTTTTTGTCTATTTATGAGCTTCAGAAGGAGAGGAACAACCGAATATGACATGATACTCAAGTTTCAAAGATGTTTGATGCTAGAGGTGAAAAACAATCGTTGCATAGTGCAAAAGTACAATAACATGATCAATTTAGTGGGAATAGGGTTCTTAGTGGAACAAGGCATTGAGGCGGAAACCAAACAGGAAAAAGTGGCCCAAGCAAGGGTAGGAAAATTAGTTGAGCTGTAGAAACATACCATGGACTTGTAGAGATTAGAAGGGTGCTCAGTTGTTTTAAGTGTGATTAGAATGGACACATCCGGATGCATTTTTCAAGTGGACCAGTTAAAGGTAGGACTAGCAAGATTGTGAATCCAAGTTATATGCTAAATTGAGCAAATACAGTTTTTGGGAGAGGAAGATTGGCTGTTTAGGTCACGTTGTGTCTGGAGTTGGAGTATGAGTAGATCCCAAAAAATTAAAAATCGCAACGATTATGGAATTACCGGCACTAGAAATGCAACATGGTTCTGTAGTTTGCTTGACCTAACGGGTTATTACCAAAAACATTTTTGAGTGATGTGCGAGTTTGGTCGAACCTATGACTCAATTCAAAGAAAAGGATGTGAAGTTTAAATGCACAAAAGAGTGTGAAGAGAGGTTTTAGAAGTTGAAAGAGTATTTGATTGACCTTGCTAAGGACAAAGCTACCATATTTATTATACAGTAACGTATCGAGGTTTGGATTGGATTGCG
This sequence comes from Pugionium cornutum, assembly GCA_018901935.1. Classification (NCBI taxonomy): domain Eukaryota; kingdom Viridiplantae; phylum Streptophyta; class Magnoliopsida; order Brassicales; family Brassicaceae; genus Pugionium; species Pugionium cornutum. The sequence continues at coordinate 17,264,333 of CM032159.1, read as the reverse complement.
TTCTAATGCAGGAAGAACGAATAATTGCCTATGTGTTTAGGCAGTTGATAAAACAGGAGATCAATTATTCCACCCATGGTTTGGAATTAGCAATAGTTGTTTTTGTTTCAAGGATTTGGCATGCATATTTGTAAGGGGAAAAAGTTCAAGTTTTTATTGACCACAAGATTTTAAAATATATATATTTACGCAACCATACATTAATCTGAGACAAATGAGATGGATGGAACTAACATCAGATTATGATTGGGAAATCGCATACCATCAAGCTAACATGGTAACAAATGCAATAAGTAGAAGAAAAAAATGACATATCAAGGGAACGAGAACCGAAGGTGCAAGTATCTTCTTGGAAAACTTAAGCTTGTGTGTTGCTATGGTTTGCAAAGATGCCATTGGATTAGAAGCCATAAATCGGGTAGATTTACTTTGGAAATTATGTGAGGTTCAAAGGATAGATGATGCAATAACAAAGGTTGTGGATAATAATGTGAAAGGATACCATACCACAGAAAATGTGATCTACTAGTATAGGAATTGGGTATGTGTTTCCAATGTTAAGGAATAAAAGGATGAGATCTTAGCACGCACACCAGTCACGTTTTGCAATCCATCCGGGGGCGAAAAAGCTGTAGCGAGATATAAAATGTTAATACCATTAGAACAGCATAAAATAGGATTTCAGAATGGGTAGTGAAGTGTTCTACATCCCAATTAATAAAGGCAGAACGCGGAGTACATAGTGGGTAATTTTGAAGTTACCGTTGCTGGAGTAGAAATGAGATATGATCACTATGGATTTTGTGACAAGGGGGATGATGGGGACATCAGGTCGTATGGCCGGCCAGGGGACCAGACTGGCCAACCAGGGAGCTTGCTCGACACAGCCGGGCCATTTGGCACGTCTGCCGGCCCAAGCGGTACCGCCGGACCCTCGACCAACAGGACCGGACCGATCAGCATTGCCGGCGGAGAGGCCCGAACCTCCAGCACAATTGGTGGCGGCGTAGATGACACCGCCGGTCCCCTTGGTGACGCCGCCAACTCCGGGATCAACTTGGCCGGTCCAGAAGGCATTTCGGCCAGCACCTCGCACAGTCCAGCCGGTACAGCCGATCCAGCCGAGTACACGGGCATTTCAGCATCTACACAAGGAGACTCAGACCAGATAAGCTACCAGCTTCAGGACATGCGTCTAGAGGAAGTCTCTACACCAATTGATGAGGACATCAGGTCGTATGTCCAGCCAGGATACCAGACTGGCCGACCAGGAAGCCTGCCCGAGACAGCCGGGCCATCTGGCACGTCTGCCGGCCCAAGCAGTACTGCCGGACCCTCGACCAATAGAACCAGACCGATCAGCATTGCCGGCGGAGAGGCCCAAGCCGGTACAGCCGATCCAGCCGAGTGCACGAGCATTTCAACTTCTACACAAGGGAACTCGGACCAGATAAGCTACCAGCTTCAGGACATGCATCTAGAGGAAGTATCCACACCAGTAGTGCCACCAGGAGCAATGACAAGGACTAGATCAAGAGCACTCTTCCACAAGTTCAGCTTCTGGGTCGACAAGCTCCTAGAGGAAGATCGACTAAGGACAATGGGCCAGAAGTACAAAGAAGAGTCCAAAGGCTTCTCAACAATGCAAGGAACTTTAGAGACTTGGGCTTTAGTGGCAAGAGAGGTCAGGGTCCAAAAATTCCTAACTCTACTCCAAGTCGAAGACTAGGAGCAAGGCGCGTGCATGCCACAAGGACGGCCACCTTCCATTTCTTGGCCGTGAGGTAAGTAAGGTAAGTTTCAATTCGAATATATGCCTCTTTCTGTTTTGCAGGGTAGGATCTAGATTGTTTACATTTTTGAGTCAAGAACATTTTAGGAATAGGTCCCTTTTCGGTTATGCACTTTTGTATCTTTTCCATTTGTGCACTTTTTTAAACTTTCCTTTTCTTTATTTGAGTCGACCCTAGAAGGTCAAGCTGTCGAGCATATTAATAAGGCTCCTTCCAGCATTATAGTTCGACAACCTTTTTGATATTAATAAAGTGCAAATTTTCTCTTTACAAGTTTTTCTCTCAAAGAAGCTTGTGCGCTTAGAACCTAGTTGAGACCAGCCCTCCTAGCTCTAAGTTTGTGATTTATCACGAGGTTCTTCACCCCTAGTAGAGCTACCTCCCGAAGTAGCAACTCTCCTCAACAAGTTCCAGAATGTGTTTCCAGAGGAGATACCAGCAGGCTTGCCTCCTTTACGTGGCATAGAACACCAGATCGATCTAGTGCCCGGAGCAGCCCTGCCCAACCTTCCAGCCTACCGGATGAGTCCAGAGGAGTCCAAGGAGCTTGAGATGCAAGTCAAGGAGCTCTTCGAGAAAGGATATGTTCGAGAGAGCCTCAGTCCATGTGTCATTCCAGTGCTACTAGTGCCCAAGAAAGATGGGACTTGGCGAATGTGCGTGGACTGCCGGGCCATCAACAACATCACTATCAAGTACCGGCATCCAATACCACGGCTGGATGACATGCTAGATGAGCTGAATGGAGCCACGGTCTTCTCCAAGATAGACCTTAAGTGTAGATACCACCAGGTCAGGATGAAGGAAGGTGATGAATGGAAGACTGCCTTCAAGACAAAGCAAGGGCTCTACGACTGGACAGTCATGCCATTCGGCTTGACTAATGCCCCAAGCACCTTCATGCGCCTTATGAACGAAGTTCTTAGGGCGTACATCAGTAAATTTGTAGTGGTCTACTTTGATGATATACTAGTTTATAGTAAGTGCCTACGGGAACACCTCACACATCTAGAGATGGTACTTAAAACCCTTCGACAAGAAGAGCTTTATGCCAATCTCAAGAAGTGCATCTTTTGTACTGAAAAGCTTGTTTTCTTAGATTTTGTTGTAAGTTCACAGGACCTACAGGTTGATGAAGAGAAGATTCGAGCCATACAAGAATGGCCAACACCAAGCAACATCAGCAAGTGAGGAGCTTCCACGGACTGGCCAGCTTCTATAGAGATTCGTGCCCAACTTCAGCAGTATTGCCTCACCATTGACGGCAGTAGTGAAGAAGAACGTGGATTCAGCTGCGGAGAAGCTCAGGAGAAGGCATTCCAGGCCTTGAAGGACAGCCTTACACATGCACCAGTGCTAGTCCTGCCCGACTTCAACAAGACGTATGAACTGGAGTGTGATGCCTCTGGAATAGGCATAGGAGCAGTGCTAACCCAAGGAGGGAGACCAGTGGCATACTTCAGTGAGAAGCTAGGTGGTGCCTCACTGAACTACCCACTTATGACAAGGAGCTTTATGCCCTTGTCCAAGCATTGGAGACTTGGCAGCATTACTTGCTGTCCAAGGAGTTTGTGATCCACACTGATCACGAGACTCTCAAACACCTCAGAGGGCAAACCAATCTCAAGAGGAGACATGCCAGGTGGATGGAGTTCATAGAGACCTTCCTGCACGTCATCAAGTACAAGAAGGGCAAAGACAATGTGGTAGCCGATGCACTATCAAGGAGGTTTGCCTTGATATCCACCATGGAGGCAAAGGTCCTAGGATTCGAGCACATCAAGGACCTATACAAGGATGATCCTGACCTTGCTGAGAGCTACAAGGAGTGTAGCACAGGGAGTCATGGCAAATTTTACATCCATGAGGGATTCTTGTTCCGAGAAAGAAGGCTGTGCATACCACAAGGATCACTAAGAGAGCTTATCATCCGGGAAGCTCATGGAGGAGGACTCATGGGCCACTTTGGTGTCGACAAGACTCTAGCAGTGGTTAAGGAGCACTTCTACTGGCCACACATCAAGAGGACAGTAGAAGCACATTGTGCAAGATGCATTACTTGCAAGAAGGCAAAGTCCGAGTGCAACCTCACGGGTTGTATCTCCCACTGCCCATACCAACACATCCATGGGTGGACATCTCGATGGACTTTGTTCTAGGTCTGCCCAAGATCAACCACAAAGATGCAATCTTTGTAGTGGTGGACAGATTCTCCAAGATGGCACACTTCATCCCATGTGCCAATGTCAATGATGCCACACAAACAGCTGAGCTGTTCTTCAGAGAGATAGTACGGCTTCATGGAGTGCCAAGGACCATCGTATCAGACAGGGACACCAAGTTCCTCAGCCATTTCTGGAGGACCCTTTGGAGAAAGCTAGGCACGAAGCTACTCTTCTCTACCACCTGCCATCCTCAAACCGATGGCCAAACTGAAGTTGTCAACAGGAAACTATCAACTCTTCTCAGGGCTACACTAGGGAAGAACCTCAAGACTTGGGTGGAGTGTCTGCCATTCATAGAGTTCGCTTACAACCGAGCCGTGCACTCAGCAACCAAGAAGACACCATTTGAAGTAGTATACGGCTTCAACCCTCTCACCCCATTGGAGGAAACGCTACTGCAACCAGCAGAGATGACCAACCTCAATGGAGCATCCAAGGCAGAGTTCATAAGGAAGTTACACCAGAAGGTAGCAGAAAACTTGGAGAAGAGGACCGGGCAGTACGTGACTCATGCCAACAAGGGAAGAAAGGAGGTGATCTTTCAACCAGGCGATTGGGTGTGGCTACACCTATGGCAGGAGAGGTTCCCCAACCTAAGGAGTTCCAAGCTAGCACCAAGAGGAGATGGACCATTAAGAGTGCTAGAGAGGATCAACAACAATGCCTACTGGATCGAGCTCCCAGGTGAGTTTAATGTGTCCAACACGTTCAACGTAACTAACTTAGCCCCTTTCCATACAGATGAACCAGTTTTGAGGTCAAAACCTACTGAAGAGGGAGGGGATGATGAGGACATCAGGTTGTATGTCCAGCCAGTAGACCAGACTGGCGGACCAGGAAGCTTGCCCGACACAGCCGGGCCATCTGGCAGGTCTGCAGGCCCAAGCAGTACCGCCGGACCCTCGACCAATAGGACCAGACCGATAAGCATTGCCGGCGGAGAGGCCCAAGCTTCCGGCACACTTGGTGGCGATGTGGATGACACCACCGGTCCCCTTGGTGATGCCGCCGACTCCGGGATCAACTTGGCCGGTCCTGAAGGCATTCCGGCCAGTACCTCGCACATTCCAGCTGGTACAGCCGATCCAGCTGAGTGCACGAGCATTTCAACTCCTACACAAGGGAACTCGGACCAGATAAGCTACCAGCTTCAGGACATGCATCTAGAGGAAGTATCCACACCAGTAGTGCCACCAGGAGCAATGACAAGGAGTAGATCAAGAGCACTCTTCCACAAGTTCAGCTTATGGGTCGACAAGCTCCTAGAGGAAGATCGACTAAGGACAATGGGCCAGAAGTACAAAGAAGAGTCCAAAGGCTTCTCAACAATGCAAGGAACTTCAGAGACTTGGGCTTTAGTGGCAAGAGAGGTCAGGGCCCAAAGATTCCTAACCCTACTCCAAGTCGAAGACTAGGAGCAAGGCGCATGCATGCCACAAGGACGGCCACCTTCCATTTCTTGGCTGTGAGGTAAGTAAGGTAAGTTTCAATTTGAATATATGCCTCTTTCTGTTTTGCAGGGTAGGATCTAGATTGTTTACATTTTTGAGTCAAGAACATTTTAGGAACATGTCCTTTTTTGGTTATGCACTTTTGTATCTTTTCCATTTGTGCACTTTTGTCTACTTTCCTTTTCTTTATTTGAGTCGACCCTAGAAGGTCAAGTTGTCGAGCATATTACTAAGGCTCCTTCCAGCATTGTAGTCGACAACCCTTTTGATATTAATAAAGTGCGAATTTTCTCTTTACAAGTTTTTCTCTCAAATAAGCTTGTGCGCTTAGAACCTAGTTGAGACCAGCCCTCCTAGCTCTAAGTTTGTGATTTATCATGAGGTTCATCACCCCTCGTGTGGTTCACTTCACCCCTCCATCAAATACCAACCCAAAACCCCCTATCCAAGAAGTCTAAGGTCGAGTTTCTCACCCAACCTTCTCCAAACAGCCCATGCTCATATAAGCCTTGAATCGAGGCTTGTTTTGACCTCAAAACTGGTTCATCTGCATGGAAAGGGGCTAAGTCAGTTACGTTGAACGTGTTGGACACATTAAACTCACTTGGGAACTCGATCCGGTAGGTTTTGTTGTTGATCCTCTCCGGCACTCTGAAAGGTCCATCTCCTCTTGGTGCTAGCGTGGAACTCCTTAGGTTGGGGAACCTCTCCTGCCATAGGTGTAGACATACCCAATCGCTTGGTTGAAAGATCACCTCCTTTCTTCCTTTGTTAGCATGCGTCAGGTACTGCCTGGTCCTCGTCTCCAAGTTCTCTGCTACCTTCTGGTGTAATTTCCTTATGAACTCTGCCTTAGATGTTCCATTGAGGTTGGTCATCTCTGCTGGTGGCAGTGGCGTTTGCTCGAATAGGGTGAGAGGGTTGAAACCGTATACTACTTCAAAGGGTGTATTCTTGGTTGCTGAGTGCACGGCTCGGTTGTAAGCGAACTCTATGAATGGCAGGCACTCCACCCAAGTCTTGAGGTTCTTCCCTAGTGTAGTCCTGAGAAGAGTTGATAGTGTCCGGTTGACAACTTCAGTTTGGCCATCGGTTTGAGGATGGCAGGTGGTAGAGAAGAGTAGCTTCGTGCCTCGCTTCCTCCAAAGGGTCCTCCAGAAATGGCTGAGGAACTTGGTGTCCCTGTCTGACACGATGGTCCTTGGCACTCCATGAAGCCGTACTATCTCCCTGAAAAATAGCTCGGCTGTTTGCGTGGCAACATTGACATTGGCACACGGAATGAAGTGTGACATCTTGGAGAATCTGTCTACCACTACAAAGATTGCATCTTTGTGGTTGATCTTTGGCAGTCCTAGAATGAAGCCCATTGATATATTCACCCATGGGTGCGTCGGTATGGGCAGTGGGATATACAACCCATGAGATTGCACTCGGGACTTCGCCTTCTTGCAAGTGATGCACCTTGCACAATGAGCTTCCACTGACCTTTTGATGTGTGGCCAGTAGAAGTGCTCCTTGACCACTGCTAGTGTCTTGTCGACACCAAAGTGGCCCATGAGTCCTCCTCCATGAGCTTCTCGGAGATAAGCTCTGTGATCCTTGTGGTATGCATCCTTGTCTCGAACAAGAATCCTCATGTGCTCAATCCTAGGACCTTTGCCTCCATGGTGGATATCAGGCAAACCTCCTTGATAGTGCATCGGCTACCACATTGTCTTTGCCCTTCTTGTACTTGATGACGACGGAAGGTCTCTATGAACTCCATCCACCTGGCATGTCTCCTCTTGAGATTGGTTTGCCCTCTGAGGTGTTTGAGAGTCTCATGATCAGTGTGGATCACAAACTCCTTGGACAGCAAGTAATGCTGCCAAGTCTCCAATGCTCGGACAAGGGCATAAAGCTCCTTGTCAAGTGGGTAGTTCAGTGAGGCACCACCTAGCTTCTCACTGAAGTATGCCACTGGCCTCCTTTGGGTTAGCACTGCTCCTATGCCTATTCCAGAGGCATCACACTCCACTTCAAACATCTTGTTGAAGTCGGGCAGGACTAGCACTGGTGCATGTAAGGCTGTCCTTCAAGGCCTGGAATGCCTTCTCCTGAGCTTCTCCCCAGCTGAATCCCACGTTCTTCTTCACTACTGCCGTCAATGGTGAGGCAATACTGCTGAAGTTGGGCACGAATCTCATAGAAGCTGGCCAGTCCGTGGAAGCTCCTCACTTGGCTGATGTTGCTTGGTGTTGGCCATTCTTGTATGGCTCGAATCTTCTTCATCAACCTGTAGGCCCTGTGAACTTACAACAAAACCTAAGAAGACAAGCTTATCAGTACAAAAGGTGCACTTCTTGAGATTGGCATAAAGCTTTTCTTGTCGAAGGGTTTTAAGTACCATCTCAAGATGTGTGAGGTGTTCCCGTAGGCACTTACTATAAACTAGTATATCATCAAAGTAAACTACTACAAACTTACTGATGTACGCCCTAAGAACTTGGTTCATAAGGCGATGAAGGTGCTTGGGGCATTAGTCAAGCCAAATGGCATGACTGTCCACTCGTAGAGCCCTTGGTTTATCTTGAAAGCAGTCTTCCATTCATCACCTTCTTTCATCCTGACCTGGTGGTATCCACTCTTGAGGTCTATCTTAGAGAAGACTGTGGCTCCACTCAACTCATCTAGCATGTCATCCAATCATGGTATCGGATGCCGGTACTTGACTGTGATGTTGTTGATTGCTCGGCAGTCCACGCACATGCGCCATGTCCCATCCTTCTTGGGCACTAGTAGCACTGGTACGGCACATGGACTGAGGCTCTCTCGAACATATCCTTTCTCCAGGAGCTCCTTGACTTGCCCTTGACTCTGACTCATCCGTAGGCTGGGTTGGGCAGGGCTGCTCCGGCACTAGATCTGGTGTTCTATGCCACGTAAAGGAGGTAAGCCTGCTGGTATCTCTTCCGGGAACACATCCTGGAACTTGTTGAGGAGAGCTGCTACTTCAGGAGGTAGCTCTACCTGTTCTTTCTCTACATTCAACACTTCTTTGAAAACCATTAGTAGCATTAGATCCTTCGAGGCTAAAGCTCTCCGGACATGACTTGGTTGAATAAGAAAATTAGATTTAATAAGCTTCTTTTCCTTACTCATTTGCTGTTGAAGCTCATGTACCTGGGCAGGTGTGAGAGGAGCTAGGCTGACCTTTCTCTTGTCATGCACGAAAGTGTAGAGATTTGTTCGGCCATCATGCCTGGTCTCTTTGTCAAACTGCCATGGCCTTCCTAGCAGAAGATGGCCAGCTTGCATGGGCACCACGTCGCACACGACTTGGTCTTGGTACTTGCCCACACTGAATGGCACAGTGACTTGTTCATGGATCTTGAGCTCCACTTTGTCATCGAGCCATCTCAGTCTATATGGTCGAGGATGCCTTGTCTTCTCTAGACCTAGCTTATCAACCATGTATGCACTAGCAACGTTAGTGCAAGAACCACCATCTATGATGAGGTTACATACCTTGCCCTTGATGGTGCAACGGCTGTGGAAGATGTTCTCCCTTTGGATGGTCTCTGAAGGATCCACCATTGCACTGAGGATGGGTCTAGTGACCAGCACTTCCCCCACATCAGGGTACTCAATGTCACCGTATTCTCCTTCTGGTTCATAGTCCTCTTCATCTTGGGACTCATACTCTCCAGCCTCCGTAATAAGCATGACCCGGATGTTTGGGCACTCCCTTGAGATGTGTCCACAACCCCTACACTTGAAACAAGTGATGTCACGTGATCTTTGAGAGTTAGAAGAATTACTAGGCTCTCTCTGGTCACGGTTTGGCTCAGGAGGCTTGCTTTTGAACCTTGACTCGATCTCTATGCCTTTGCCTTTGTCTACGGGCTTGGGAATGTTGCTTGGTGCCCAAGGCGTCTTAGGCTTGCTGCGGATGTCTTGTCTTTTACGTTTGATGTGCTTCTCAGCCTGGACAGATAGGTGGAACAAGTCTTTGAAGTCATTGTAGATTTGCCTTTCCACCTTGCGGCTGATTCTTTCTTGGAGTCCATCCAAGAATTGTGCCATCAAAGCTTCATCATCATCATTGAGCTCCAGCCTGTTCCTTAGCTTCTCGAACTCTTCATAGTACTCCTCTACTGATCTGGTACCCTGCTTAAGAGTGCAAAAACGACGTTGCAAGTCCCTATGAAAGTAAGGTGGAACAAACATTTGTCGCATGATATCTTTCATGTCAACCCATGAGTCTACGGGCCTCATTCTTTTCCTCCTTCGGTCAGATACCTCACGATCCCACCAGATGAGGGCATTGTCGGTGAGTTGTGCTACTGCCATTGAGACTCTCCTAGGCCCTGGTTGGTTGTAATGATCGAAGATATGATCCATTCTTCTCTCCCAATCTAGGTAAGCCTCGGGGTCTACTTTTCCTGCAAAACTTGGAGGAGTTAGCTTAACATCAGGATGAGTTACCCGGGTGTAGGCGTGTTCATCTCCATCCTCATGATGTCTGGGAGGCATCCTTGATCTCTGGTGAAGACCATATGGCTCGAAGCCAGCATCTTCTGCCTTTGGTTGCCGTGGAGGTCCTCTCGGCCTTGGGTGATAGTCATGAGGCTGCATGTCCTCATCTCCTTCTGGCTGGGGTTCCTCCTGTTTGTGCCGTGTCCTAAGGTGCTCAGGACCCTCAGCACGACCTTGCTCAGCCCTCACGTGCCTTATAGCCTGGAATCTCACCGGCCTCTCCACGCGCTCCAACCTCTCGCCGATTGATGCGAGTTGCGTTTGGAGTGTGGTGAACATGGCCATCATGGCCTCGGCTGCATCTCTATTCTCTTCTCCCATTGCGTACTACAAGAAAGAATTCAAGTTACTCTGCTCCTAGATTTGATTAGGAGGATGCTTATATAGAGAATTCGAAAAATATGCAAAAAGGAAAATCTGAGAAAAGGAAAGATTTGAAAAAAATGGAAGATTTGAAAAAATGAAACTTTCTTGACAACTTGTGCTAGCTGTCCAATTCGAATTCTTTTGGTATTTTTCCTATTTTCTTTTTCTTTTCTTTTTAATTTAACTTAAAAATTAATGAAAATATGCTTTAATCAAAAAGGAAAACGTGAATGGTAATGCAAAAGTGAATCTAAACCCTAGTGATACACGTAGGAGCTAGATGCACATGGTTTGGAGTTTGATGTTATTTTTTTATTTTTCGTGAAAGAAACTTAAACTAATGCAAGAACTAGAAACAAAACAAGTTAAAGGATAGAAACAACCTGGTTTAGGAGCTTTAAGCTCTGATACCAAAATGATACAAGCCTCGATTCAAGGCTTATATGCGCGTGGGCTGTTTGGAGAAGGTTAGGTGAGAAACTCGACCTTAGACTTCTTGGATAGGGGTTTTTCGGTTGGTATTTGATGGAAGGGTGAAGTGAACCACACAGGAGGTGATGAACCTCGTGATCAATCACAAACTTAGAGCTAGGAGGGCTGGTCTCAACTAGATTCTAAGTGCACAAGTCTCTTTTGAGAGAAAGCTTGTAGGAAGAAAGTTCTCCTCTATTAATATCAAAAATGTTGTCGAACTACAATGCTGGAAGGAGCCTTATTAATATGCTCGACAGCTTGACCTTCTAGGGTTGACTCAAAGAAAGAAAAGGAAAGTTTACAAAAGTGCACAAATGGAAAATATACAAAAGTGCATAACCGAAAAAAGACCTATTCCTAAAATGTCTTTGACTCAAAAATGTAAAGAATCTAGATCCTATCCTGCAAAACAGAAAGAGGCATATATTCGAATTGAAACTTACCTTACTTACCTCACGGCCAAGAAATGGAAGGTGGCCGTCCTTGTGGCATGCACCCGCCTTGCTCCTACTCTTCGACTTGGAATAGGGTTAGGAATCTTTGGGCCCTGACCTTTCTTGCCACTAAAGCACAAGTATCTGAAGTCCCTTGATTTGTTGAGAAGCCTTTGGACTCTTCTTTGCACTTCTGGCCCATTGTCCTTAGTCGATCTTCCTCTAGGAGCTTATCGACCCATAAGCTGAACTTGTGGAAGAGTGCTCTTGATCTGCTCCTTGTCATTGCTCCTGGTGGCACTACTGGTGTAGAGACTTCCTGTAGATGCATGTCCTGAAGCTGGTAGCTTATCTCGTCCGAGTCTCCTTGTGTAGAAGTTGAAATGCTCGTGTACTCGGCTGGATCGGCTGTACCGGCTGGACTGTGCGAGGTACTGGCTGGAATGCCTTCTGGACCGGCCAAGTTGATCCTGGAGTCGGCGGCATCACCAATGGGACCGGCGGTGTCATCCACGTTGCCACCAATTGTGCCGGAGGCTTGGGCCTCTCCGCCGGCAATACTGATCGGTCCGGTCCTGTTGGTCGAGGGTCCGGTGGTACCGCTTGGGCCGGCAGATGTGCCAAATGGCCCGGCTGTCTCGGGAAAGCTTCCTCGTTGGCCAGTCTGGTCTCCTGGCCGGACATACGACCTGATGTCCTCATCACCCTAGGAGAAGGCGGCCAAGAGACGACCAACCACGTAGGAATAAACAACCCAATCTTCGCAACCCTTTGGCTAGCCTTAAAATCAAGACTCTCTCTTTCCATGGAACCAATGACCCTGAGCAGTATCTAGAGTGGGAAAAGAAGATAGAAATAGTCTTTGATTGTAAGGAATACACTCAGGATAGTAAGGTTAGAACAGCACCAATCGCTTTTAAAGATTATGCCTTAAGTTGGTGGGATCAATTAGTTACTTTTGCGAGAAGGGCTGGGGATTTGCCTATAGATTCGTGGAACCAGATGAATGTAATCATGAGGAAAAGGTTTTTACCTAGCCACTACTATAGGAAATTTCACTTTAAGCTTAGAAACCTATATCAAGGATCTAGAACCGTAGAGGAGTACTTTAAGGAGATGGAAACCTTATTACTTAGGCTGATGTTCAAGAAGATAGTGAAGCCACTATGGCTAGGTTTATGGGTGGCCATAATACGGAAATCATAGATAGGCTAGAGGTTCACCATTATGTCGAAATAGAAGAACTTCTCCATAAGTCTATCATGCTCGAAAAACAACTTAAGAGGAAAACCCCTAAACCAGAATTTAGTTCTAATAGGTTCAGCCAGTCTAAGGAGGATAAGTTTAGCAAAGATTACAAGCCTTTCACTAAGCTTAAGGTAGAATATTCGAAACTTAAGGTAATGGATATGGGTTCTAGCACCAAAACTAGAACTAGAGATCCAGATCCTAGTTCCTTTGTCCATAGGCAAATATGAAGAGGAGGTTTTGTGTGATGTTTTACCGATAGATGCTGGTCACATCTTGTTAGGTAGACCTTGGCAATCGAATAGAAGGGTTATTCATGATGGGTTTACTAATAGGTACTCATTTAAGTTTAAGGGAAAGAAACATATTTTAGTACCTTTATCCCCAAAAGAGGTTCATTTAGATTACATTGCTTTTAAGAAAAAAGAAAACTCAATCCGAACCCAAAAGCAAACCCCATGCCAACGGCACTGCCACACCGCAAACCAAGCCACCAGTCAAAAAACCAACTAATCTTATGATTTAGTTTAACCCAGGGAGTAACTTACCACACCTACTCTTTGTGCTTAAAGAATGCTTTCATACTAACTAATCTATGCCGGACATGCCTAGCAAAATTCAACTTCTTTTGCAGGAATTTAAATGTGTTTCCGGAGGAGCAACCGCAAGGCTTTCCACCAATCTGAGGAATTAAGCACCAAATTGACTTTCAACCAGGAGAATCTCTTCCCAACAAACCAGCCTACAGAACCAACCCCCTAGAAAGAAAGGAGCTTCAACAGCAATACACTGAACTCATGGAGAAAAGACATATCCGCGAAAGTATGAGCCCGTGTGCTGTACCTATTTTGCTTGTCCCAAAAAGGATGGAAGCTGGAGAATGTGTGTTGATTGCAGAGCCACCAACAATATCACTGTAAAGTATCGCCATCCTATACCTAGATTAGATGATATGTTAGATGAATTGTATGGTTCTAGCATCTTCTCTAAGGTAGATCTTAAGAGTGATTATCACCAAATTACGATGAAAGAAGGTGATGAGTGGAAAACTGCATTTAAAACTTAACAAGGTTTATATGAGTGGTTAGTAATGCCTTTTGGCTTGACAAATGCACCTAGTACCTTCATGAGATTGATGAACCATGTCCTTAGGGATTTCATAGGTCATTTTGTGGTATTATACTTCGATGCCATTCTAGTTTAGCAGAACCTAATATAATCATGTAGAACACCTCAGAAAGGTTTTTGAAGTGCTTAGAAAGGAAACCTTGTATGCCAATCTTAAGATATTTACTTTTGGAACAGATAACCTTGTCTTCTTAGGTTTTGTTGTGAGTACAGATGGTATTAAGGTTGATGAGGAAAAGATAAAAGCGATTAAGGAGTGGCCGAGTCCAAAGAATGATGGGGAAGTAAGGAGCTTCCATGGCCTAGCTAGGTTTTACCGAAGATTTTTCATGGACTTTAGCACTATTGCAGCCCTACTCACTGAGGTTATCAAAAAGAATGTTGGATGTAAGTGGGAGCAGGCGCAAGAGGAGGCATTCCAAACCTTGAAAGAGAAGATCGCACACTCCCCCGGTGCTATCTCTTCCTAACTTTGATAAAACTTTTGAAACTGACTGTGATGCCTCAGGAGTTGGTATTGGTGCTGTTCTTATGCAGGAAAGGAATCCCATAGCCTACTTTATTGAGAAACTTGGAGGGGCCAAACTCAATTACCTAAGCTATGACAAAGAACTATATGCGCTTGTGAGGGCCTTGCAAACATGGCAACATTATCTTTGGCCCAAGGAGTTTTTCATACATACCGACCATGAGTCACTCAAACATCTCAAAGGGCAACAAAATCTGAACAAAAGAAATGCTTGGTGGGTCGAATTCATTGAGACCTTCCCTTATGTGATCAAATACAATAAACGTAAAGATAATGTAGTAGCCGATGCTCTTTTATGGAGATATGTGCTCTTGAACTCTTCAGAAGTTAAACTGCTAGGGTTTGAGAAAATCAAAGAGTTATATGCTACTGATGCTGGTTTTAAGGATATTTATGCTTCTTGTGAGAAGTTTGGTACTGGAAAATACTTTAAGAGTGAAGGCTTCTTATTTTATGATAATCGGTTATGTGTACCTAACTCCTCTTTGCGAGACTTGTTTGTTAAGGAAGCACATTCAGGTGGTCTTATGGGTCACTTTGGCGTGGGAAAGAAATTAAATGTATTGCAGGAACACTTCTTTTGGCCACACATTAGGAGTGATGTTGAGAAAGCTTGCCAAAGATGTGTAACTTGCAAGCAAGGCAAATCCACAATCCAAAAGCACGGTTTGTGTACCCCTCTTCCTATACCTTTGCACCCTTGGCATGATATTTCTATGGATTTTGTTGTTGGATTGCCTAGAACTAAGACTGGAAAGGATTCTTTGTTTGTTGTAGTTGATTTTTTTTCCAAAATGGCTCACTTTGTTCCTTGTCATAAGACGGATGATGCCGTTAACATTGCCAGATTATTCTTTAAGGATATAGTTAGACTTCATGGCATGCCTAGGACCATAGAATCAGATAGAGACACTAAGTTACTTAGTAACTTTTGGAAAACACTTTGGTCTAAGCTAGGAGCTAAACTTTGTTTCTCCACAACTTGTCACCCGCAATCGGATGGTAAACTGGAGTAGTTAATAGAACCTTGTCTACTTTGTTAAGAGCTTTGATTAAAAAGAATCTTAGGACTTAGGAAGAATGCTTGCCTCATGTTGAATTCGCATATAATCAAGCTAGGAATACTGCTTCTAAGTGTACACCATTCGAATTTGTTTATGGGTTAAATCCCATCTCACCTTTGGATCTAATGCCTTGACCTTTGAGTGAAAGGACAAGCCTTGATGGAAAGAAAAAGGCTGAGTTAGTTAAAAATATTCAAGAGAAGGCTCGGCTCAATATTGAAAATAAGACTAAAATGTATGCTCAACAAGCCAATAAAGGCCAAAAGGAGTTAGCATTTGAAGAAGGAGACTTGGTGTGGATCCATTTGTGCAAAGATAGATTTCCGAGTGAAAGGAAATCCAAGCTAATGCCTATGATTGATGGCCAATTCAAAGTCTTCAAGAAGATCAATGACAATGCCTACCAGCTGGATCTTCAAGGTAAGTACCAAGTGAGTTCAAGCTTCAATATTACTGATTTGGTTCCATATTTTGCACATGAAACAGATTTGAGGTCAAATCCTTCTCAACAGGGGGAGGATGATGTGAGCATGGCCAGCAAGGAACCGCAACCTAAGGAACAGCTTGAACCAGAGGACGAAGAAGCCACTAAAGATGCTAAGGAGCAGCTAGAACCCGTGGATATTGGAGATGAAATCCTACAAATCTTCAATGGTCCCATTACCCGATCCAAGCAAGCCAAACTTAAGAAAACACTATTGCACCTTCTCAACACCATTCAGGCCAGTTTAGTGTGTGCTAATCCAACCACATTGGTTGTGATTCAAGCCACATAAACCTCACCAAGAGACGTGCCTTGGATTGTACACTTTTCCCCTATTCTTAGATTTGTCCGAATGGGTTTTCGAAGATAGGTTTTTAATGAGGCAAGCCCAAGGTACTTTAGCACAGCCTCTTGGTGAATCAAGGCCCTTCCTATGTCATCATTCACGAAATAAGAGAAGAAGAATCAAGTCAAAACATTATTTACTTTTTAGTCTTTGTCTTAGTTATCTTTGTAATTCCCTAAGTATTTCCTTTAAAGTTTTGGTAGAATTTTAGGTGTCATTTTTAGTTTCCTATACTACTAAAAGTACTCTCTTATATCCTTCTTTCTGAATCATCAAACATTTTAATAGCAAATCTCCTTCTTAAACTCGCTTGATCATCCTCTTGAATAAGGAATTTTAGACACTTTCTCATTCCTCTCAAGAGCCAAAAATCAAAGGGATCTTCATTGCCCTTGGACGTTTCAATTCGATTCACCCGTTGCCCAACATGCCTGGCCTTTTTCATTCACACAGAGCAAGCAGTTAGTACAAGGATTTTCCACCATCCTTGAGAAGTATCATCCATTTCCCCTTGTTCTCAGATCCATGCACTTAAGAGCTCACACATCCGCAAGTTACACCATCGTTTCATCTATTCCAAAACTTCAATCAGATCATCAAATCTACCATAACAAATTGGAGTTGACCATGGGCTTAATCATCATCAGGATCACATCAAATTCTAAATCAAAAGTTACGGACGATTTGGTGGAGAGTTGTCAAGTTTATTGGCTAGTTAAATTGATCATTCTAAACTGATCATTGGTGCTCATTGAGAAAAGGTTTACAAATGAAGCATAATGCATGGCATCACACGGTTTGGGATAGATTGAATTACTTGAAGCCTTTGTCGTAGCTATTTCGATCTTAAATTTAATCACAATATAGAAAATTGAACTAGCATAACGTGGGTGTTGGATTCGTGTCATTCTTAACTCTAAATCAAAACTTGCAGACAATTTAGTGCAGATATGTCAACTTGATCGGCCAGTTAAAATGATAATTCTAAACTAATCAATTGTGCTCTTCGTGTAAAGGCTTAGAAATGCATGGCATCACGAAGTTTGGGATACATTGGACTACTTGGAGGCTTTTTCGTAGCTCTTTGAGTCTTAAATGTTGTTACAATGTTGAAAATTGAGTTAGATTAACATGGGCGTTGGATTCGTGTCATTTTGAGCTCTAAATAAATTGTTAAAGATGATTTTGTGCGGACATGTCAAGTTGATCGGCTAGTTAAAATGAACATTCTAAACTAATGATTGGTGCTCATTGAGCAAAAGTTTACAAATGAAGCATAATGCATGGCATCATGCAGTTTAGGATAGATTGGATTACTTGGTGGTTTTGTCGTAGCTATTTCGGTCTTCAAGTTTGTCAAACATAGAATATTGAGCTAGCTTAACGTGGGCGTTCGAACCATGTTATTATGAACTCTAAATCAAATTTTATGGACGGCTTAGTGTGGACATGTAAAAATGATTGGCCAGTTAAAATGATCATTCTAAATTGATCATTGGTTCTCCTTTAGTAAGGGCTCAAAAATGAAGCATAATGCATGGCATCATTGAGTATGGGATGCATTGGATTACTTAGATACTTTGTCGTAGCTCCTTCAGCATCAAATGTTGTCACAATATAGAAAATTGAGCAAGATTAACGTGGCCGTTGGATTCATGTCATTTTGAGCTCTGAATCAAATGTTAAAGACGATTTAGTGCACACATGTCTAGTTGATCAGGTAGTTAATATTATCATTCTAAACTTCTCATTGGTGCTCATTGAGCAAAATTTTACAAATGAACCATAATGCATGGTATCATGCAGTTTGGGATAAATTGGATTACTTGAAGGCTTTGTCGTTGTTATTTCGTTCTTAAATTTTGTCACTATATAGAAAATTGAGCTAGCTTAATGTGGGCATTGGATTCATGTCATTATGAACTCTGAAATCAAATGATAAAGACAATTTAGTGCGGACATGTAAAATTGATAGGCTAGTTAAAATGATCATTGGTGATCATTGAGCAAAGGTTTACAAATGAAGCATAATACATGGCATCACGTAGTTTGGGATAGATTGGATTACTTGGAAGCTTTGTCATAGCTATTGCATTGTTAATGTGAACGTTGGATTCGTGTCTCTGAACTCTAAATCAAAAGTTACGGAAGATTTTGTGCAGACATGTCAAGTTGATCGGCCAGTTAAAATGATCCTTCTAAATTGATCATTGGCGCTCCTTGAGTAAAGGATTATAAATGAAGCATAATGCATGGCATCACGCAGTTTGGGATACATTGGATTACTTGGAGGCCTTTGTCATAGTTCTTTGAGTCTCAAATGTTTTCACAATACTGAAAAATGAGCTACATTAACATGGTGGATGGATTCATGTCATTTTGAGCTCAAAACCAAATGTTAAAGACGATTTAGTGCAGACATGTCAAGTTGATCAGCTAGTTAAAATGATTAATTTAAACTGATCATTTGTGCTCATTGTGCAAACGTTTACAAATAAAGCATAATGCATGGCATAACACAGTTTAGGATAGATTGAATTACTTGGAGGCTTGCTCATAGCTATTTCGGTCTTAAATTTTGTCACAATATTGAATATTGAGCTAACTTAACGTGGGCATTGGATTCATGTCATTCTGAACTATAAATCAAAAGTTATGGAATATTTATTGCGGTCATGTCAAGTTGATCGGCCAGTTAAAATGATCATTCTAAACTGATCATTGGTACTCTTGAGTAAAGGCTTATAAATGAAGCATAATATGACGTCATGAAGTTTGGGATACATTGGATTATTTGGAGGACTTTGTCGTAGCTCTTTCAGTATTAAATTTTGTAGTATTGAAAATTCAGCTAGATTACCATGGCTGTTGGATTCATGTCATTTTATACACTAAATCAAATGTTAAAGACGATTTAGTGCTGAAATGTCAAGTTGATCATCTAGTTAAAATGATCATTCTAAACTGATCATTGGTGCTCATTGAGCAAAAGTTTACAAATGAAGCATTATGAATGGTATCACGCAGTTTGGCATAGATTGGATTACTTGGAGGCTTTTTCATAGCTATTTTGGTCTTAAATTCAGTTACCATATAGAAAATTGAGTTAGCTTAAAGTAGGCATTGGATTCGTGTCATTCTGAACTCTAAATCAAAAGTTACAGACGATTTTGTGCGGACATGTCATGTTGATCGGCCAGTTAAAATGATCATTCTAAACTGATCATTGGTGCTCCTTAAGTACAGGTTTATAAATGAAATATAAAGCATGGCATCACGCAGTTTGGGATACATTGGATTACTTGGTGGCTTTGTCGTAGCTCTTTCAGTCTTAAATGCTGTCACAATATTGAAAATTGAGCTAGATTAACGTGGTTGTTGGATTCATGTCATTTGAGCTCTAAATCAAATGTTAAAGAGGATTTAGTGCGGACATGTCAAGTTGATCAGCTAGTTAAAAATGATCATTCTAAACTGATCATTGGTGCTCATTGAACAAAGGTTTACAAATGAAGCGTAATGCACGGCAGCACGCAGTTTGGGAATGATTGGATTATTTGGAGGCTTTGTCGTAGCTATTTCAATCTTACATTTTGAGCTAGCTTAACGTGGGCATTGGATTCATGTCATTCGGAACCTTAAATCAAAAGTTACGGATGATTTAGTGTGGACTTGTCATGTTGATCGGCGAGTTAAAATGATCATTCTAAGCTGATCATTTGTACTCCTTGAGTAAAGGCTTATAATTGAATCATAATGCATGGCATCACTTATTTTGGGATAAATTGGATTACTTGGTGGCTTTGTCATAGTTCTTTCAGTCTTAAATGTTGTCACAATATTGAAAATTGAGCTAGATTAACGTGTCCGTTAGATTCATGCATTTTGAGCTCTATATCAAATGTTAAAAACGATTAAGTGTGGAAATGTCAATTTGATCAGCTCGTTAAAATGATCATTCTAAACTGATCATTGGTGCCCATTGAGCAAAGGTTTACAAATAAAGCATAAATCATGGCATCACGCAGTTTGGAATCAATTGGATTACTAGGAAGCTTTGTTGTAGCTATTTTGGTCTTAAATTTTGTAACAATATAGAAAATTGAACTACCTTAACGTGGGCATTGGATTCATGTCATTCTGAACTCTAAATTAAAAATTACTGACGATTTAGTGCGGACATGTCATGTTGATCGGCTAGTTAAAATGATCATTCTAAACTGATCATTTGTTTTCCTTAAGTAAAGGCTTAGAAATGAAGCATGATGCATGGCATTACGCAGTTTGGGATACACTGGAAAAATTGGTGGCTTTGTCGTAGCTCTTTTAGTCTCAAATGTTGTCACAATATTGAAAATTAAACTAGATTAGCATGATTGTTGAATTCATGTCATTTTGAGGTCTAAATCAAATGTTAAAAACGATTTGGTACGGACATGTCATGTTGATCAGCTAGCTAAAATGATCATTCTAAAATAATCATTGGTGCTCATTGAACAAAAATATACAAATGAAGCATAAAGCATGGCATCACATATTTTGGGATAGATTGGATTACTTGGAGGCTTTGTAGTAGCAATTTTGGTTTAAATTTTGTCACAAAATAGAATTTTGAGCTAGCTTAACGTGGGTGTTGGATTCATGTCATTCTGAACTTTATATCAAAAGTTACGGAAAATTTAGCGCGGACATGTCAAGGTGATACGCCAGTAAAAATGATTATTTTAAACTGGTCATTGATGCTCCTTGAATAAAGGCTAATCAATGAAGCATAATGAACGGCATCACGCAGTTTGGAATTCATTGGATTACTTGGAGGCCTTTGTCATAGCTCTTTCAGTCTCAAATTTCCTCACAATATTGAATATTCAGCTAGATTAACGATGCTGTTGGATTCATGTCATCTTGAGCTCAAAATCAAATGTCAAAAATGATTTAGTGCGGACTTGTCAAGTTGATCAGCTATCTAAAATGATCATTATAAAGTGGTCATTTGTACTCATTGAGCAAAGGTTTACAACTGAAGCATAATGCATGCCATCTTGCAGTTTGGGTTAGATTGGATTAGTTGGAGGCTTTGTCATAGCTATTTCGGTCTTAACTTTTGTCACAATATAGAAAATTGAGCTATCTTAATGTGGGCATTGGATTCATGTGATTCTGAACTCTAAATCAAAAGTTACGTACGATTTAGCGCGGACATGTCATGTTAATCGGCCAGTAAAAATGATCATTCTAAGGTTATCATTAGTACTCCTTGAGTAAAGGCATGACATCACGAAGTTTGGAATACATTGGATTACTTGGTTGCTTTGTCGTATCTCTTTCAGTCTCAAATGTTGTCACAATATTGAAAATTGAGCGAGATTAACGGGTTGTTGGATTCATGTTATTTTGAGCTCTAAATCAAGTGTTAAAGACGATTTAGTGCCCACATGTCAAGTTGATCAAGTAGTTAAAACGATCATTCTAAACTGATCATTGGTGCTCATTGAGCAAAGGCTTACAAATGTAGCATGATGCATGACATCATGCAAGTTGGGATAGATTGTATTATTTGGAGGCTTTAACGTAGCTATTTCGGTCTTAAATTTTATCACAATACAGAATATTGAGATAGATTAACGTGAGCGTTGGATTCGTGTCATTCTAAACTCAAAATACAAAATTACGGAAGATTATGTGCGGACATGTCAAGTTGATCGGCAAGTTAAAATGATCCTTCAAAACTGATCATTGGTGCTCATTGAGTAAAGGCTTATAAATGAAGCATAATGCATGACATCACGCAGTTTCGGATACATTGGATTACTTGGAGGGCTTGTCATAGCTATTTCTGTCTTAAACATTGTCACAGTATAGAAAATTGAGCTAGCTTAATGTGGGCATTAGGTTCATGACATTCTGAACTCTAAATCAAAAGTTACGGACGATTTAGTGAGGACATGTCAAGTTTATTGGCTAGTTAAATTAATTATTCTAAACTTATCATTGGTGCTCATTGAGCAAAGGTTTACAAATGAAGTATAATGCATTGTATCACACAGTATGGGAAATAGATTGGATTACCTGGAAGATTTGTCATAGCTATTTCGGTCTTAAATTTTATCACAATATAGAAAACTGAGCTAGCTTAACATGGGTGTTGGATTTGTGTCATTCTGAACTCTAAATCAAAAGTTACGGACGATTTAGTGCAGACATGTCAAATTGATCGGCCAGTAAAAATGATAATTGTAAACTTATCATTGAGCTAGCTTAGCGTTGGTGTTGGACTCATGTCATTTTGAGCTCTCAATCAAAAGTTACTGACGATTTAGTGCGGACATGACAAGTTGAACATCCAGTTAAAATGATCATTCTAAACTGATCATTGGTGCTCCTTGAGAAAAGGCTTATAAATGAAGCATAATCCACAACATCACGCAGTTTGGGATACATTGGATTAGTTCAAGGCTTTGTAGTAGCTCTTTCAGTGTCAAATGTTGGCACAATATGGAAACTTGAGCTTGCTTAGCGTGGGCGTTGGACTCATGTAATTTTGAGCTCTAAATCAAAAGATACTGACGATTTAGTGCAGACATGTCAAGTTGATCATCCACGTCAAATGATCATTATAAACTGACCATTGCTGCTCCTTGAGTAAAGGCTTATAGATGAAGCATAATACATGGCATCACGCAGTTTGAGATACAATTATAATGATAATTTTAAACTGATCATTGTTCTTGAGTAAAGGCTTATAAATGTAGCATAATGCATGACATCGGGCAATTGGGGATACAATATAGAAAATTGAGCTAGCTTAACATGGGCGTTGGATTCGTGTCATTATGATTTATAAATAAAGTTACGGATAATTTAGTGCGGGAATGTCAAAATGATTGGCCACTTAAAATGATCATTTTAAAATGATCATTGATGCTATTTAAATAAAGGCTTATAAATGAAGTATAATGCAAGACATTCCACAGTTTGGGAGACATTAGATTACTTGAAGGCTTTTTCGTAGCTCCTTCAGTCTAAAATGATGTCACTATACTTGAAATTCAGCTAGCTTAATGTGGGCGTTGGACTCATGTCATTTTGATCTCTAAATCAAAAGTTAAAGACGATTTAGTACAGACAATTAAGTTGATCAGCTAGTTAAAATTATCATTCTAAACTGATTATTGGTGCTCCTTGAGTAAAGGCTAATAAATTATGCATAATGCTAGGCATCACCCAGTTTGGGATAGATTGGATTACATGAATGCTTTGTTGTAGCTATTTCAGCTTCAGATGCAATATGCAAAATTGAGCTAGCTTAACATGGCGTTGTATTCGTGTCATTCTGAACTCTAAATCTAAAGCTACGGACGATTTAGTGGGGACCTGTCAAGTTGATAATCTAGTTCAAATGATCATTATAAACTGATCATTGGTGCTCATTGAGTAAATTCTTATAAATGAAGCATAACGCAAGGCATCACGCAATTTGGAATATATTGGATTATTTGGAGGTTTTATAGTACCTCTTTCAGTCTCAAATGGTCTCAGAATATTGAAAATTGAGCAAGCTTAACGTGAGCGTTAGACTCATGTTATTTTGAGCTCTAAATCAAAAGTTAAAGACGATTTAGTGCGTATTGTCAAGTTGATCACCCAGTTAAAATTATCATTTTAAACTGATCATTGGTGCTCCTTGAGTAAAGTCATAAAAATGAAGCATAGTGCATGGCATCACGCAGTTTGGGAATACATTGAATTACTTGGAGGCTTTTTCGTAGCTATTTTGGTGTCAACTTTTTTCACAATACAGAAAATTGAGCTAACTTGACGTGGGTATTGAATTCGTGTCATTCGGAACTCTAAATAAAGTTACGGATGATTTAATGCGGACATGTCTAGTTGATCGGCTAGTTTAAAATGATCATTCTAATCTGATCATTGGTACTCCTTGAGTAAAAGCTTATAAATGAAACATAATGCATGACATCACGCAGTTTTGGATACATTGGATTACTTGGAGGCTTTTTCGTAGCTCTTTTAGTCTCAAATGATGTCACAATATGGAAAATATAGCTAGCTTAACGTGGGCATTAGACTCATGTCATTTTGAGCTCTATATCAAAGTTAAGTAGGATTTAGTGCGTACATGTTAAGTGGATCTGCTAATTAAAATGATCATTTTAAACTGATCATAGCTGCTCTCTGAGTAAAGGCTTAAAAATGAAGTATAATGCATGACGTCACGCAGTTTGGGATACATTGGATTACTTCGAGGCTTTTTTGTAGCTATTACGGTGTTAAATTTTGTCACAATACAGAAAATTGAGCAAGCTTAACGTAGTCATTGGATTCGTGTCACTCTGATCTCTAAATAAAGTTACAGATAATTTAGTGCGGACATATCAAAATGATCGGCCAATTAAATGATCATTCTAATATGTTCATTAGTCCTCATTGAGTTAAGGCTTATAAATGAAGTATTATGCATGGCACCACACAATTTGTGATAAATTGGATTAGTTGGAGGCTTTTTTGTAGCTCTTTCAGTATTAAATGTTGTCGCATTACGGAAAATTCAGCTAGCTTAACCTGGGCATTGGACTCATGTCATTTTGAGCTCTAAAAAAAAATTTAAAGGCGATTTAGTGCGGACAAGTAAGTTGATCAGTTAGTTAAAATAATCATTCTAAATTGATCATTGGTGCTGCTTAAGTAAGGGCTAATAAATGATGCATAATGAATGGCTTCATAGAGTTTGGAATAGATTGGATTAATTGGAGGCTTTGTCGTAGCTATTTTAGTCTTACATTTTGTCATAATATAGAAAATTAAACTAGCTTAACATGCGTGTTGGATTCGTGTAATTTTGAACTCTAAATAAAAAATTACAAACTATTTAGTGCAGATATGTCAAGTTGATCGGATAGTTAAAATGATCATTTTTAACTGATCATTTGTTCTCCTTTAGTATATGCTTATACAAGAAGCATAATGCATGGCATCACACAACTAGGGATACATCGGATTACTTGGATGCTTTTTCATAGCTCTTTCAATATCAAATGTTGTCACCATATGGAAAATTTAGCTACCTTAACGTGGCGTTTGATTCGTGTCATTTTGAACTCTGAATCAAAAGTTATAGACGATTTAGTGCGGACATGTCAAGTTGATCGGCTAATTAAAATGTTCATTCTAAATTGATCATTGGTGCTCCTTGAGTAAAAGCTTAAAAATGGAGCATACTGTATGTCATCACGCAGTTTGGGTTACTGTGGATTACTTGGAGGCTTTTTAATAGCTGTTTCGTTGTTAAATTTTTTCACAATACAAAAAATTGAGCTAGCTTAACGTGAGTGTTGGATTCGTGTCATTCTGAACTCTAAATACACTTACGGACGATTTAGTGAGGACATGTCAAGTTGATCGGCCAATTAAAATGATCATTTTAAATTGATTATTGTCCTTGAGTAAAGGCTTATAATTCAAGCATAATGCATGACATCGGGTACTTTGGGATACAATATAAAAAATTGAGCTAGCTTAACATGGGCGTTGGATTCGTGTCATTCTGAACTATAAATAAAGTTACTGACGATTTAGTACGGACATCAAAATGATTGGCCAGTTAAAATGATCATTTTAAAACGATCATTGGTGCTCCTTAAATAAAGGGTTATAAATGAAGTATAATCCATGATATCACATAGTTTGGGATACATTGGATTACTTGGAGGCTTTTTCGTATCTCTTTCAGTCTCAAATGATGTCACAATACGGAAAATTCAGCTAGCTTAACGTGGGCGTTGGACTCATTTCATTTTGAGCTCTGAATCAAAAGTTAAAGACGATTTAGTACGGACAAGTAAGTTGATCAGCTAGTTAAAATGATCATTCTAAACTGATCATTGGTGCTCCTTGAGTAAAGGCTAATAAATGATTCATAATTCAAGGCACCACACAGTTTTGGATAGATTCGATAACTTGAAAGCTTTGTCATAGCTATTTCAGCCTCAAATGTTATCACAATATGCAAAATTGAGCTAGCTTAACGTGGCGTTGGATTCGTGTCATTCAGAACTCTAAATCTAAAGCTATGGATGATTTAGTGTGGACATGTCAAGTTGATCAGCTAGTTAAAATGATCATTCTAAACTGATCATTGGTGCTCCTTGAGTAAACACTTACAAATGAAGCATGACGCAAGGCATCACACAATTTAAGATACATTGGATTACTTGGAGGTTTCGTAGTACCACTTTCAGTACTTAAATGGTGTCAGAATATTGAAAATTGAGCAAGCCTAACGTGAGCGTTGGACTCATGTCATTTTGATCTCTAAATCAAAAGTTAAAGCAGATTTAGTGCGGACATGCAAGTTGATCAGCTAGCTAAAATCATCATTATAAACTGATCATTGGTGCTCCTTGAGTAAAGGCTTTAAAATGAAGCATATTGCATGGCATCACACAGTTTGGGATACATTGAATTACTTGGAGGCTTTTTCGTAGCTATTTTGGTGTTAATTTTTTTTCACAATACAGAAAACTGAGCTAGCTTAACGTGGGCGTTGGATTCATGTCGTTCTGAACTCTAAAAAAATTTACGGACGATTTAGTGCGGATATGTCAAGTTGATCGGCCAGTTAAAATGATCATTCTAAATGGATCTTGGTACTCCTTGAGTAAAGGCTTATAAATGAAGCATAATGCATGACATCATGCAGTTTGGGATACATTGGATTACTTGGCGGCTTTTTCATAGCTCTTTGAGTCTCAAAAGTTGTCACAATATAGAAAATTGAGTTAGCTTAACGTGAGCATTAGACTCATGTCATTTTGAGCTCTATATCAAAAATGAAGTAGGATTTACTACAGACTTGTCAAGTTGATCTGCTAGTTAAAATGATCATTCTAAACTGATCATTGGTGCTCCTTGAGTAAAGGCTTAAAAATGAAGTATAATGCATGGCATCACGCAGTTTGGGATACATTGGATTACTTGGGGGGTTTTTAGTAGCTATTTCCGTGTTAAATTGTTTCACAATACAGAAAATTGAGCTAGCTTAACGTGAGCGTTGGAGTCGTGTCATTCTGAACTCTAAAGAAACTTACGTACGATTTAGTGAGGACATGTCAAGTTGATCGGCCAATTAAAATGATCATTTTAAACTGATTATTGTCCTTGAGTGAAGGCTTATAAATGAAGCACAATGTGTGACATCGGGCAGTTTGGGATACAATATAGAAAATTGAGTTAGCTTAACATGGGCGTGTGATTCGTGTCATTTTGAACTATAAATAAAATTACGGACGATTTAGTGCGGACATGTCAAAATGATTGGCCAGTTAAAATGATCATTGGTGCTTCTTAAATAAATGCTTATAAATGAAGTATAATGCATCACATCACACAGTTTGGGATACATTGGATTAGTTGGAGGCTTTTTCGTAGCTCTTTCAGTCTCAAATGATGTCACAATACGGAAAACTCAGCTCGCTTAACGTGGGCGTTGGACTCATGTCATTTTGAGCTCTAAATCAAAAGTTAAAGATGATTTAGTACGGACAAGTAAGTTGATCAGCTAGATAAAATGATTATTCTAAACTGATCATTGGTGCCACTTGAGTAAAGGCTAATAAATGATGCATAATGCAATGCATCACGCAGTTTGGGATAAATTGGATTACTTGAAGACTTTGTCGTAGCTATTGCAGTCTTAAACGTTTTCACAATATGCAAAATTGAGCAAGCTTAACGTGGCGTTGGATTTGTGTCGTTCTAAACTCTAACTGTAAAGCTACGGACGATTTAGTGCAGACAAGTCAAGTTGATCAGCTAGTTAAAATGATAATTCTAAACTGATCATTGGTGCTCTTTGAGTAAAAGCTTATAAATGAAGCATAACGCAAGGTATCACGCAATTTAAGATACATTGGATTACTTGGAGGTTTTATAATATCTCTTTTAGTCTCAATTGGTGTCAGAATATTGAAAATTGAGCAAGCTTAACGTGAGCATTGGACTAATGTCATTTTGAGCTCTAAATCAAAAGTTAAAGACAATTTAGTGCATACATGTCAAGTGGATCAGCTAGCTAGAATGATCATTCTAAACTGATCCTTGGTGCTCCTTGAGTAAAGGCTTAAAAATGAAGCATATTGCATGACATCACATAGTTTGGGATACATTGAATTACTTGGAGGCTTTTCCGTAGCTATTTTGGTGTTAAATCTTTTCACAATACAGAAAATTGAGATAGCTTGACGTGGGCATTGGATTCGTGTTATTCTGAACTCTAAATAAAGTTATGGATGATTTAGTTCGGACATGTCCATTTGATCAGCCAGTTAAAATGATCATTCTAAACTGATCATTGGTACTCCTTGAGTGAAGGCTTACAAATGAAGCATAAATCATGACATCATGCAGTTTGGGATACATTGGATTACTTGGAGGCTTTTTTATAGCTCTTTGAGTCTCAAATGTTGTCATAATATGGAAAATTGAACTAGCTTAAGGTGGGCATTAAACTCATGTCATTTTGAGCTCTATATCAAAAGTTAAGTAGGATTTAGTGCAGACATGTGAAGTTGATATGTTAGTTAAAATGATCATTCTAAACTGATCATCGGTGCTCTTTGAATAAAGGATTATTAATGAAGCATATTGCATGGCATCACACAGTTTGGGATACACTGGACTACTTCGAGGTGTTTTTATAGCTATTGCGGTGTTAAATTTTGACACAATACAGAAAGTTGAGCTAGCTTAATGTAGGCATTGGGTTCCTGTCATTCTGAACTCTAAATAAAGTTACATGTGATTTAGTGCGGGCATGTCAAAAGGATTCGTGTCATTTTGAACTTTAAATCAAAAATTACGGATAATTTAGTGCGGATATGTCAAGTTGATCGGCCAGTAAAAATAACAATTTTTAACTGATCATTGATGCTCCCTTAGTAAAGGCTTATAAATGAATCATTATGCATTATATAAAGTAGTTTGGGATACATTGGATTTCTTGGAGGCTTTGACGTAGCTCTTTTAGTCTCTAGTGTTGTCACAGTATAGAATATGGAGCTAGGTTAACGTGGGCGTTGGATTTGTGTCATTCAGAACTCTAAATTCAAAAGTTATGGACTATTTAGTGCGGAAATGTCAAGGTGATCACCTACTTAAAATGATCATTCTAAACTGATCATTTGTGCTCGTTGAGTAAATGCTTATACAAGAAGTAGAATGCATGGCATCACTCAATTAGGGATACATTGGATTACTTGGATGCTTTTTTGTAGCTCTTTCAGTATCAAATGTTGTCACCATATGGAAAATTGAGCTAGATTAACGTGCTGTTTATTCGTGTCATTCTGAACACATAATAAAAGGTTACGGACGATTTAGAACGGACATGTCAAGTTGATCTGCCAATAAAATGATCATTCTAAACTGATCATTGGTGCTCCTTGAGTAAAGGCTTAAAAATGTAGCATAATACATGGCATCAAGCAGTTTGGGATACATTGGATTACTTGTAGGCATTTTATATTGCGGTGTTAAATTTTGTCACAATACAAAAAATTTAGCTAGCTTAACATGGGCGTTGGATTCGTGTCATTCTGAACCCTAAATAAAGTTACAGATGTTTTAGTGCGGACATGTCAAAATGATTGGCCAGTTAAAATGATCATTTTAAAATGATCATTGGTGGTCCTTAAATAAAAGCTTATAAATGAAGTGTAATGCCTGACATCACCGAGTATGGGATACCTTGTATTACTTGGAGGCTTTTTCATAGCTCTTTCAGTCTCAAATGATGTCACAATATGGAAAATTCAGCTACCTTAACGAGGGTGTTGGAGTCATGTCATTTTGAGCTCTAAATAAAAAGTTAAAGACGATTTAGTACGGACACGTAAGTTGATCAGCTAGTTAAAATTATTATTCTAAACTGATCATTGGTATTCCTTGAGTAAAGTCTAAAAAATGATGCATAATGCAAGATATGACGCATTTTGGGATATATTGGATTACTTGAAGGATTTTTCATAGCTATTTCAGTCTCAAATGTGTTCACAATATGCAAAATTGAGCTAGTTTAATGTGGCGTTGGATTCGTGTCATTCTGAACTCTAAATCTAAAGTTACGGATGATTTAGTGCGGACATGTCAATTTGATCAGCTAGTTAAAATAATCATTCTAAACTGATGATGGGTGCTGCTTGAGTAAATGGTTATAAATGAAGCATGATGCAAGGCATCACGCAAATTGGGATACAATGGATTAATTGGAGGTTTTATAGTATCTCTTTCAGTCTCAAATGGTGTCAGAATATTGAAAATTTAGGTAGCTTAATGTCAGCGTTGGACTCATGTCATTTTGAGCTCTAAATCAAAAGTTAATGATGATTTAGTGTGGACATGTCAAGTTGATCAAGTAGTTAAAATGATCATTCTAAACTGATCATTGGTGCTCCTTGAGTAAAGGTTTAAAATTATGCGTAATGCATGGCATCACACAGTTTGGGATAAACTGAATTACTTGGAGGCAATTTGAGATAAACAGAAAATTGAGCTATCTTGATGTCGGCGTTGAATTCGTGTCATTCGGAACTGTGAACAAAGGTACAAACGATTTACAGCGGATATGTCAAGTTGATTGGCCAGTTAAAATGATCATTCTAAATTGATCATTGGAGCTCCTTGAGCAAAGGCTTATAAATAAATCATAATGCATGACATCACGCAGTTTGGGATACATTGGACTACTTGGAGGTTTTTTCATGGCACTTTGAGTCTCAAATGTTGTCGCAATATGGAAATTGAGCTAGCTTATTATGGGCATTAGACTCATGTCATTTTGATCTCTATATCAAAATTTAAGGAGGATTTAGTGCGGACATGTCAAGTTGATCTACTAGTTAAAATGATCATTCTAAACTGATCATTGGTGCTCTTTGAGTAAAGGCTTATAAATAAAGCATATTGCACGGTATCACGCAGTTTGGGATACATTGGATTACTTCGAGGCTTTTTTGTAGCTATTGGTGTTAAATTTTGTCACAATACAGAAAATTGAGCTAGTTTAACGTAGGCATTGGATTCATGTCATTTTGAACTCTAAATAAAGGTAGAAACGATATAGTGCGTACATGTCAAAACAATCTGACTGTTAAAATGATCATTGGTACTCCTTGAGTAAAGTCTAATAAATGAAGTATAATGCATGGCACCACATAGTTTGTAATAGATTGGATTACTTGGAGGCTTTTAGTTAGCTCTTTTAGTCTCAAATGTTGTCACAATACGGAAAATTCAGCTAGCTTAACGTGGGAGTTGGACTGATGTCATTTTGAGCTCTTAAAAAAAGTTAAAAACGATTTAGAGCGGCATGTAAGTTGATCAGCTAGTTAAAATGATCATTGTAAACTGATCGTTCGTGCATGGTGAGTAAAGGCTAATAAATGATGCATAATGAATGACTTAATGCAGTTTAGGATAGATTGGATTACTTGGAAGCTTTTTTTTAGCTATTTCGGTCTTAAATTTTGTAACAATATAGAAAATTAATCTAGCTTAATGTGTCTGTTGGATTCATGTCATTTTGAACTCTAAATCAAACATTACGGATGATTTAGTGCAGACATTTCAGGTTGATCGGCCAGTAAAAATGATCATTTTTAACTGATCATTGGTGGTCCTTGACTAAAGGCTTATAAATTAATCATTATTCCTTATATTGCGCAATTCGGGATTCATTGGACTGCTTGGAGGCTTTTTCGTAGCTCTTTTAGTCTCCAACGTTGTCACAATATACAATATTGAGGTAGCTTAACGTGGGAGTTGGATTCGTGTCATTCTAAACTGTATATCAAAAGTTATAAACTATTTAGTGCAGAAATTTCAAATTGATCGCGCTATTAAAATGATCATTCTAAACTTATCATTTGTGCTCCTTGAGTAAATACTTATACAAGAAGCATAATGCATGTCATCACGCAGTTTGGGATACATTGGATTACTTGGATGCTTTTTCATAGCTTTTTCAGTATCAAATGTTGTCACAATAAGTAAAATTGAGGTAGCTTAACATTGGTGTTGGACTCGTGTCATTCTGAACTCTTAATCAAAATTATGGACGATTTAGTGCGGACATGTCAAGTTGCTCGGCCAGTTAAATTGATCATTCTAAACTGATCATTGGTACTCCTTGAGTAAAGGCTTATAAATGAAGTATGATGCACGGCATCACGCAGTTTGGGATACTTTTGATTACTTGGAGGCGTTTTCGTAGCTATATCAGTCTCAAATGGTGTCACAATATGTAAATTTGAGCTAGCCTAACGTAGACGTTGGATTCGTGTCATTTTGAACTCTAAATCAAAAGTTACTGATAATGTAGTGTGGACATGTCAAGTTGATCGGCTAGTTAAAATGATCCTTCTAATCTTATCATTGGTGCTCCATGAGTAAAGGCTTATAAATGAAGCATAATGCATGGCATCACGCAGTTTGTGAATTGGATTACTCTTAGGCTTTGTCGTAGCTACTTCGATGTTAAATCACAACATAGAAAATTGAGCTAGTTTAACGTGGGGTGTTGGAGTCGTGTCATTGTGAACTCTAAATCAAAAGTTACGGATGATTTAGTGGGGGTATGTGAAGTTTATCAGCCAGTTAAAATGATAGTTCTATAATGATCATTGGTGCTCCTTGAGTAAAGGCTTATAAATAAAACATAATGCATGACATCACGCAGTTTGGGATACATTGGACTACTTAGAGGCTTTTTCGTAGCTCTTTCAGTCTCAAATGTTGTCAAAATATGGAAAATTGAGATATCTTAACGTGGGCGTTGGACTCATGTCATTTTGAGCTCTACATAAAAAATTAAAGACAATTTACTGCGGACATGTCAAGTTGATCACCTAGTTAAAATGATCATTCTTATTTATCATTGGTGCTCCGACTAAAGCAAGGCATCCCAAAATGAAGTATAATGCAAGGCATCACGAATTTCCGGATAGATTAGATTACTTTGAGGCATTGTCATTGCTATTTAGATCTTAAATTTTTTCACAATATAGAAAATTGACCGAGCTTACCGTGCCTATTGGATTCCATTCATTTTGAACTTTAAATCAAAAGTTACGAACGATTTAGTGCATACATGTTATGTTTATCAGCCAGTTAAAAAGATCACTCTAAACTGATCATTGGCGCTCCTTGAATAAAGACTTATAGATGAAGCATAATGCATGGCATCACGCAGTTTGGGATACATTGGATTACTTAAAGGCTTTTTCGTAGGTCTTTTAGTCTAAAATATTGTCACAATATGGAAAATTGAACTAGTTTAACATGGGGTTGGATTCGTATCATTATGAACTCTAAATCAAAAGTTACGAAAAATTTAGGGCGGACATGTCAAGTTGCTCGGCCAGTTAAAATGATCATTCTAAACTGATCATTGGTGCTCCTTGAGTAAATGCTTATAAATGAAGTATAATGCACAGCATCACGTTGTTTGGGATACATTGGATTACTTGAATGCTTCTCCGTAGCTCTTTCAGTCTCAATTGTTGTCACAATATGTAAAATTGAGCTAGCTTAACGTGGGCATTGGACTCAAGTCGTTTTGAGCTCTAAATAAAAAGTTAAAGATGATTTAGTGCGGACATATCAAGTTGGTCGGCAAGTTAAAATGATCATTCTAAACAGATCATTGGTGCTCCATGAGTAAATGCTAATAATTGAAGCATAATGCATAGCATCACGTAGTTTTGGATAAAACTGATCATTTTAAACTGGTAATTGCTGCTCCTTGAGTAAAGGCTTATACATGAAGCATAATGCATGACATCACACAGTTGGGGATAGACTGGATTATTTGTAGGCTTTTTCGTAGCTATTCGATGTTAATTTCTGTCACAATATAGAAAATTGAGATAGCTTAACGTGGGCATTGGATTCTTGTCATTCTAAACTCTAAATCAAAAGTTTATCGGTTTGTTAAAATGATCATTCTATAATGATTGGTGTTCCTAGAGTAAATGCCTATATATGAAACATAATGCATGGCATCAAGCAGTTTGGGATACATAGGATTATTTGGAGGCTTTTTGTAGCTCTTTCAGTCTAAAATGTTGTTACGTATGGAAAATTGAGGTAGCTTAAAGTGTGCATTGGCCTCATGTCGGTTTGAGCTCTAAATCAAAAGTTTTAGAGGTTTAATGTGGTCACGTAAAGTTGATAAGCTAGCTAAAATGATCATTCTAAATTGATTATTGGTTGTCCATGAGTAAAGGCTTATAAATAAAGCATAATGCATCGCATCACACACTTTGGGATAGATTGGAATACTTGGAGGCTTTGTCGTAGCTATTCGGTGTTAAATTTTATCACAATATCGAAATTTGAGCTAGCTTAACGTGGGCGTTTGATTCGTGTCATTCTGAACTGTAAATCAATAGTTAAAGATAATTTATTACGTACATGTCAAGTTGATCAGGTAGTTAAAATGATCATTCTAAGCTGATCATTGTATCTCCTTGAGTAAAGACTTAAAAATGAAGCATAGTGTGTGGCATAACAAAGTTGGGGATATACAGGACTACTTATAGGCTTTGTCGTAGTTATTTCGATGTTCAATTCGGTTACAATATAGAAATGTGAGCTAGCTTAACGTGAGCGTTGGATTCTTGACATTCCTAACTTTAAATCAAAAGTTACAGATGATTTAGTGCTGACATGTGAAGTTGATCGTCCACTTAAAATGATCATTCTAAACTCATCATTGGTGCTCCTTGAGTAAAGACTTCTAAATGAAACATAATGCATGGCATCACGCAGTTTGGGATACATTGGATTACTTTGAGGCTTTGCCGTAGCTATTTCAGTCTCAAATTTTGTCATAATATAGAAAATTGAGCTAGGTTAACGTGGATGTTGGATTCATGTTATTTTGATCTTTAAATCAAAAGTTAAACACAATTTAGTGCGCACATTCCAAGATGATCAGCTAGTTAAAATGATCACTATAAACTAATCATAAGTGTTCCTTGAGTAAATGCTTATAAATGAAGCATAATGCATGGCATCAAGCATTTTGGGATATATTGGATCTCCTGGAGTCTTTCTCGTAGCTATTTGGTCATATATTTTGTCATAATATATAAAATTGAGGTAGCTTAACGTGGTCGTTGGATTCGTGTCATTTTGAACTTTAAATTAAAAGTTACGGACGATTTAGTGTTCACATGTCAAATTGATCGGCCAGTTAAAATGATCATTCTAAACTGATCATTGGTGCTCCTTGATTCAAGGCTTATAAATGAAGCATAATGAATGGGATCACACATTTTGGGATACGTTGGATCACTTGGAGGCTTTGTAGTAGCTATTGAAAATTGTCACAATATTGAAAATTGAGCTATCTTAATGTGTGCATTTGACTCATGTCATTTTGCACTTTAAATCAAAAGTTAAAGGCGATTTAGCGCGGACATGTCAAGTTGATCAGCTAGTTAAAATGATCATTCTAAACTTATCATTTGTGGTCATGGAGTAAGGGCTTATAAATGAACCATAATGCATGGCATCACACAGTTCATGATAAATTGAATTACTTTGAGGCTTTGTCATTGCTATTTTGGTTTTAAATTTTATCACGATATAGAAAAATGAGTTTGCTTAATGTGGGCATTAGATTCGTATCATTCTGAACTCTAAATCAAAATTTACAGAAGATTTAGTGCCGACATGTCAAGTTGATGGGCTAGTTAATATGATCATCCTTAAATGATCATTGGTGCTCCTTGAGTAATGGTTTGAGCATATTGCATGGCATCACACAGTTTCGGATACATTGGATTACTTTGAGGCTTTCTTTTAGCTCTTTCAGTCTCAAATTTTGTCACCATATGGAAAAATGAGCTAGCTTAACGTGGGCGTTGGATTCATGTCATTTTGATCTCTAAATCAAAAGTTGATCAACTAGTTAAAATGATCATTCTAAATTGATCATTGGTGCTCCATGAGTAAAGGCTAATAAATGAAACATAATTTATGGCATCACGCAAAAGGGATAGATTGAATTATTTGGAGTCTTTGTCGTAGCTATTTCGGTCATAATTTTTTTCACAATATAGAGCTAGCTTAACGTGCACGTTGGATTTATATCATTTTGACTGCGAGTTATGGACAATTTAGAGCCGACAAGTCAATTTGACTGCGAGTTAAAATGATCATTTTAAACTGATCAATAGTGCTCCCTAAGTAAAGGCTTATAAATGAAGCATAATGCAAGGCATCACACAGGTTGGAATGCATTGGATTACTTGGTGGCTTTGTCGTAGCTGTTTCAATATCAAATGTTGTCACAGTATGGAAAATTGCGCTAGCTTAACGTGGGCGTTGGACTCATGCCATTTTGAGCTCTAAATCAAAAGTTAAAAACGATTTCGTGAGGACATGTCTTGATCAAGTAATTAAAATGATCATTCTAAATTGATCATTGGTGCTCCTCCTTGTATAAAGGCTTATAAATGAAGCATAATGCATGGCATCATGCAGTTTGGGATATATTGGATTACTTGGAAGCTTTCTCGTAGCTATTTCGTTCATAAATTTTGTCACGATATAAAAAATTGAGCTAGGTTAACGTGATCGTTGGGTTCATATCATTTTGAAATCTAAATCAAAAGTTACGGATGACTTAAAGCTGACATGGCAAGTTGATCGACCAGTTAAAATCAACATTCTAAACTGATCATTGGTACCCCTAGAGTAAATTCTTATAAATGAAGCGTAATGCATGCATAACGCAGTTTGGGATATATTGGATTTAGTTGGAGGCTTTGTCGTAGCTATTTTGGTCTTAAATATTGTCACAATATATAATATTGAGCTTGGTTAACGTAGTCTTCGGATTTATGTCATTTTGAACTCTAAATAAAATTTTATATCAAGTTGATTGGCTAGTTAAAATTATCATTCTAAACTGATCATTGGTGGTACTTGATTAAAGGCTTACAAATGAAGCATGATGCATGACATAACGCAGTTGGGGATGCATTGGATTACTTGGAGGCTTTTTTGTAGCTCTTTCAGTCTCAAATGTTGTCATAGTATAGAAAATTGAGCTAGGTTAACGTGGGCATTGGACTCATGTCGTTCTGAGCTCTAAATCAAAAGTTAAAACGATTTCGTGCGGACATGTCAAGTTGATCAGGTAGTTAAAATGATCATTATACATTGATCAAAGGTGCTCCTTGAGTAAAGGTTTATAAATGAAGCATAATGCATGGTATCACGCAGTTTGGGATAGATTGGATTACTTTGAGGTTTTGTCATAGCTATTTCAGTCTAAAATTTTGTAACAATATAGACAATTGACCTTGCTTAATGTGGGTTTTGAATTCGTGTCATTTTCAACTCTAAATAAAAATTTATAGACGATTTAGTGCGGAGATGTCAAGTTGATTGACTAGTTAAAATGATCATTCTAAACTCATCTTTGGTGGTCCTTGAGTAAATGCTTATAAATGAAGCATAATGCATGACATAACGCAGTTTGGGATATATTGGATTATTTAGAGGATTTTTCGTAGCTCTTTCAATATCAAATGTTGTCACAGTATAGAAAATTGAGCTAGCTTAACATGGGTGTTAGACTCATGTAATTTTGATCTCAATATCAAAGTTCAAAACGATTTAGTGCGGAAATGTCAAGTTGATCAGTTAGTTAAAATTATCATTCTAAATTGATCATTTGTGCTCCTTGAGAAAAGGCTTATAAATGAAGCGTAATGCATGGCATCACACAGTTTGGGATAGATTGGATTACTTGAAGGCTTGGTCGTAGCTCTTTTAGTCTGAAATGTTGTCACAATATAGAAAATTGAGCTTAGCGTAACGTGGGCGTTGGGTTCGTATCATTTTGAATTTTAAATCAAAAGTTACGGACAATTTAAAGTGGACATGTCAAGTTGATCGGCCAGTTAAAATGATTATTCTAAACTGATCACTGGTACTCTTTGAGTAAATTCTAATAAATGAAGCATAATGCATGCATCATGCTGTTCGGGATATATTGGATTACTTGGAGGCTTTGTTGTAGTGATTTCGGTCTTAAATTTTTTCACAATATAGAAAATTGAGCTTGCTTAACGTGGGCTTTGAATTCATCATTTTCAACTCTAAATAAAAATTTAAAGACGATTTGGTGCGGAAATGTCAAGTTGATTGCCTAGTTAAAATGATTATACGAAACTGTTCATTGGTGGTTCTTGAGTAAAGGCTTATAAATGAGGCATAATGCATGACATAACGCAGTTTATCGGCCAGTTAAAATGATCATTCTAAAGTGATCATTGGCTCTCCTTGTGTGAAGGCTTATAAATGAAGCATAATGCATGGCATCGCGCACCTTTGGATTTCTAGGAGGCTTTTTCGTAACTCTTTCAGTCTCAAATGTTGTCATAATATAGAAAATTGAGCTACTTTAACGTGGACGTTGGATTCGTGTTATTCAGAACTCTAAATCAAAAGATACGGATAATTAGTGCTGACATGTCAAGTTGATCAGCCAGTTAAAATGAACATTGTAAACTGATAATTGGTTCTCCTTGAGTGAAGGCTTATAAATGAAGCATAATGCATGGCATCACACACTTTGGGATACATTGAATTACTTGGAGGCTTTGTCATAGCTCTTTCAGTCTCAAATGTTGTCATAATATAGAAAATTGAGCTAGCTTAACGTGGGCGTTGGATTCGTGTCATTCTAAACTCTAAATCAAAAGTTACGAACGATTTACTCACAAACATATCAAGTTGATCGGCCAGATAAAATAATCACTCTAAATTGATCACTGGTGCTCCATGAGTAAAGGCTTATAAATGAAGCATAATGCATGGCATCAAGCACTATGGGATACATTAGATTACTTGGAGACTTTTTCAAAGCTCTTTGAGTCTCAAATGTTCCACAATATGGAAAATTAAGCTCGGTTAATGTGGGCGGTGGACTCATGTCATTTTAGGTTCTAAATCAAAAGTTAAAGACGATTTAGTGCGAACATGTCAAGTCGATTAGATAGGTAAAATGATCATTCTAAAATTGGTGCTCCTTGAGTAAATGCTTATAACTTAACCATAATGTGTGGCATCATAGTGTTTGGGATAGATTCGATTTCTTGGAAGCTTTGTCATAGCTATTTCAGTCTTACATTTTGTCACAATATAGAAAATTTAACTTCCGTAACGTGGGCGTTGGATTCGTGTCATTCTAAACTCTCAATCAAAAATTACGGACGATACAGTGCAGACATGACAAGTAGATCGGGTAGTTAAAATGATCGTTCCAAACTGATCATTGGTGCTTCTTCAGTAAAAGCTTATAAATGAAGCATAATACATGGAATCACACAATTTAAGATACATTGGATTACTTGAAGGCTTTGTCGTAGCTCTTTCAGTGTGAAATGTTTTCATAATATAGAAAATTTAGCTAGCTTAACGTGGGTGTTGGATTCGGGTCATTCTGAATTCCAAATCAAAAGTTACGAACGACTTAGTGCGGACATGTCAATTTGTTTGGCTAGTTAAAATTATCATTCTAAAATAATCATTGGCTCTCCTTGAGTGAAGGCTTATAAATGAAGAATAATGCATGGCATCACTCACTTTGGGATACATTGGATTACTTAGAGGCTTTGTCGTAGCTCTTTCGGTGTCAAATGTTTTCATAATATAGAAAATGGAGCTATCTTAACGTGGGCGTTGGATTCGTGTTTTTTTAACTATAAATTAAAAGTTATAGACGATTTAGTTGCAGACATGTCAAGGTTATCGGCCAGATAAAATGATCACTCTTATCTGATCATTGGTGCGCGTTGAGTAAAGGCTTATAAATGAAGCATAATGCATGGCATCACGCACTATGGGATACATTTGATTACTTGGAGACTTTTTCAAAGCTCTTGGAGTCTCAAATGTTCCACAATATGGAAAACTGATCTAGCTTAGTGCGGGCGATGGACTCATGTCATTTTTGGTTCTAAATCAAAAGTTAAAGATGATTTAGTGCGGACATGTCAAGTGTATCAGCTAGGTAAAATGTTCATTCTAAAATTGCTGCTCCTTGAGTGAATGCTTATAACGAAGCATAATGCATGGCATCACAAAGTTTTGTATAGATTGTATTACTTGGAACCTTTGTCCTAGCTATTTCCGCCTTAAACTTATTCACAATATAGAAAATTGAACTTGCGTAACGTGGGCGTTGGATTCATGTCATTTTTAACTCTAAATCCAAAGTTACAGACGATGCAGTGCGGACATGACGAGTTGATCAGCTAGTTAAAATGATATTCCCAAACTGATCATTGGTGCTCCCTGAGGAAAGGCTTATAAATGAAGCATAATGCATGGCATTACGCAGTTTGGGATACATTGGATTACTTGGAGGCTTTGTCGTAGTTCTTTTTGTGTCAAATGTTGTCATCATATAGAAAATTGAACTAGGTTAACGTGGGCGTTTGATTCGTGTCATCCTAAACTCCAAATCAAAAGTTACAGACAACTAAGTGCGGACATGTCAAGTTGATTGACCAGTTAAAATGTTCATTATAAACTGATCATCGGTGCTCCTTGAGTAAAGGTTTATAAATGAAGCTTAATGCATGGTATCACACAGTTTTTGATACATTGGATTACTTGGAGGCTTTGTAATAGCTCTTTCAGTGTCAAACATTGTCATATTATAGAAAATTGAGCTAGCTTAACGTGAGCATTGGATTCATGTCATTCTAATTTCTAAATCAAAAGTTACACACGATTTAGTGCGGAAATGTCAAGTTGATCGGCCAGTTATAGTGATCATTCTAAAGTGATCAATTGTGCTGCTTCAGTAAAGGCTTATAAATGAAGCATAGTGCATGGCATCACACACTTTGGGATACATTGGATTACTTGGAGGCCTTTTCGCATCTCTTTCACTCTGAAATGATCCACAATATGGAAAATTGAGCTTGCTTAACGTGGTGTTTGATTACTGTCATTCTGAACTCTGAATCAAAAGTTACAGACGATTTAGTCCGGACATGTCAAGTTGATCGGCCAATTAAAATTATCATTCTAAATTGATCATTTGTGCTCCTTGAGTAAAGGCTTATAAATGAAGCGTAATGCATGGCATCACACAGTTTGGGATAGATTGGATTACTTGAAGGCTTGGTCGTAGCTCTTTTAGTCTGAAATGTTGTCACAATATAGAAAATTGAGCTTAGCGTAACGTGGGCGTTGGGTTCGTATCATTTTGAATTTTAAATCAAAAGTTACGGACAATTTAAAGTGGACATGTCAAGTTGATCGGCCAGTTAAAATGATTATTCTAAACTGATCACTGGTACTCTTTGAGTAAATTCTAATAAATGAAGCATAATGCATGCATCATGCTGTTCGGGATATATTGGATTACTTGGAGGCTTTGTTGTAGTGATTTCGGTCTTAAATTTTTTCACAATATAGAAAATTGAGCTTGCTTAACGTGGGCTTTGAATTCATCATTTTCAACTCTAAATAAAAATTTAAAGACGATTTGGTGCGGAAATGTCAAGTTGATTGCCTAGTTAAAATGATTATACGAAACTGTTCATTGGTGGTTCTTGAGTAAAGGCTTATAAATGAGGCATAATGCATGACATAACGCAGTTTATCGGCCAGTTAAAATGATCATTCTAAAGTGATCATTGGTTCTCCTTGAGTGAAGGCTTATAAATGAACCATAATGCATGGCATCACGCACCATTAGATTTCTAGGAGGCTTTTTCGTAACTCTTTCAGTCTCAAATGTTTTCGTAATATAGAAAATTGAGCTACTTTAACGTGGACGTTGGATTCGTGTTATTAAGAACTCTAAATCAAAAGATACGAACAATTTAGTGCTTGCATGTCAAGTTGATAGGCTAGTTAAAATGAACATTGTAAACTGATAATTGGTTCTCCTTGAGTGAAGGCTTATAAATGAAGCATAATGCATGGCATCACACACTTTGGTATACATTGAATTACTTGGAGGCTTTGTCATAGCTATTTCAGTCTGAAATGTTGTCATAATATAGAAAATTGAGCTAGCTTAACCTGGGGGTTGGATTCGTGTCATTCTAAACTCTAAATCAAAAGTTACGAACGATTTAGTCACAGACATATCAAGTTTATCGGCCAGATAAAATGATCACTCTAAATTGATCACTGGTGCTCCATGAGTAAAGGCTTATAAATGAAGCATAATGCATGGCATCAAGCACTTTGGGATACATTAGATTACTTGGAGACTTTTTCAAAGCTCTTTGAGTCTCAAATGGTCCACAATATGGAAAATTAAGCTCGGTTAATGTGGGCGATGGACTCATGTCATTTTAGGTTTTAATCAAAAGTTAAAGACAATTTAGTGCAAACATGTCAAGTCGATTAGATAGGTAAAATGATCATTCTAAAATTGGTGCTCCTTGAGTAAATGCTTATAACTTAACCATAATGTGTGGCATCATAGTGTTTGGGATATATTCGATTTTTTGGAAGCTTTGTCGTAGCTATTTCAGTCTTACATTTTGTCACAATATAGAAAATTTAACTTCCGTAACGTGGGCGTTGGATTCGTGTCATTCTGAACACTCAATCAAAAATTACGGACGATGCAGTGCAGACATGACAAGTAGATCGAGTAGTTTAAATGATCGTTCCAAACTGATCATTGGTGCTTCTTCAGTAAATGCTTATAAATGAAGCATAATACATGGAATCACACAATTTGGGATACATTGGATTACTTGAAGGCTTTGTCATAGCTCTTTCAGTGTGAAATGTTTTCATAATATAGAAAATGTAGCAAGCTTAACGTGGGTGTTTGATTCGGGTCATTCTTAATTCCAAATCAAAAGTTACGAACGACTTAGTGCGGACATGTCAATTTGTTTGGCTAGTTAAAATTATCATTCTAAACTAATCATTGGCTCTCATTGAGTGAAGGCTTATAAATGAAGAATAATGCATGGCATCACGCACTTTCGGATACATTGGATTACTTGGAGGCTTTGTCGTAGCTCTTTCAGTGTCAAATGTTTTCATAATATAGAAAATGGAGCTATCTTAACGTGGGCGTTGGATTCGTGTTTTTTTTAACTATAAATCAAAAGTTACAGAGGATTTAGTTGTGGACATGTCAAGGTTATCGGCCTGATAAAATGATCACTCTTATCTGATCATTGGTGCTCGTTGAGTAAAGGCTTATAAATGAAGCATAATGCATGGCATCACGCACTTTGGGGTACATTAGATTACTTGGAGACTTTTTCAAAGCTCTTGGAGTCTCAAATGTTCTACAATATAGAAAATTGAGCTAGCTTAGTGCGGGCGATGGACTCATGTCATTTTAGGTTCTAAATCAAAAGTTAAAGATGATTTAGTGCGGACATGTCAAGTGTATCAGCTAGGTAAAATGTTCATTCTAAAATTGGTGCTCCTGGAGTGAATGCTTATAACGAAGCATAATGCATGGCATCACAAAGTTTTGTATAGATTGTATTACTTGGAAGCTTTGTCCTAGCTATTTCCGCCTTAAACTTATTCACAATATAGAAAATTGAACTTGCGTAACGTGGGCGTTGGATTCATGTCATTTTTAACTCTAAATCCAAAGTTACAGACGATGCAGTGCGGACATGACGAGTTGATCAGCTAGTTAAAATGATATTTCCAAACTGATCATTGGTGCTCCCTGAGGAAAGGCTTATAAATGAAGCATAGTGCATGGCATTACGCAGTTTGGGATACATTGGATTACTTGGAGGCTTTGTCGTAGTTCTTTTTGTGTCAAATGTTGTCATCATATAGAAAATTGAACTAGGTTAACGTGGGCGTTTGATTCGTGTCATCCTAAACTCCAAATCAAAAGTTACAGACAACTAAGTGCGGACATGTCAAGCTGATTGACCAGTTATAATGTTCATTATAAACTGATCATCGGTGCTCCTTGAGTAAAGGTTTATAAATGAAGCTTAATGCATGGTATCACGCAGTTTTGGATACATTGGATTACTTGGAGGCTTTGTCATAGCTCTTTCAGTGTCAAACGTTGTCATAATATAGAAAACTGAGCTAGCTTAACGTGAGCATTGGATTCATGTCATTCTAATTTCTAAATCAAAAGTTACACACGATTTAGTGCGGAAATGTCAAGTTGATCGGCCAGTTATAATGATCATTCTAAAGTGATCAATTGTGCTGCTTCAGTAAAGGCTTATAAATGAAGCATAATGCATGGCATCACACACTTTGGGATACATTGGATTACTTGGAGGCCTTTTCGCATCTCTTTCACTCTGAAATGATCCACAATATGGAAAATTGAACTAGCTTAACGTGGGCGTTGAACTCATGTCATTTTAGGTTCTAAATCAAAAGTTAAAGACGATTTAGTGCCGACATGTCAAGTTGATCAGCTAGTTAAAATGAGCATTCTAAACTTAGTGCTCCTTGAGTAAATGCTTATAAATGAAGCATAATGCATGACATCACGCAGTTGGGGATAGATTGGGTTACTTCGGGGCTTTGTCATAGCTATTTTGGTCTTAAATTTTGTCAGAGTATAGAAAATTGAGCTTGTTTAACGTGGGCATTGGATTCGTGTCATTGTGAAATCTAAATCAAAAGTTACAGATGATGCAGGTGCGGACATGTCAATTCGATCAGCTAGTTAAAATGATCATTTCAAACTAATCATTGTTGTTCCTTGAGTAAAGGCTTATAAATGAAGCATAATGCATGGCACCATGCATTTTGGGAAACATTGGATAACTTGAAGGCTTTGTCGTAGCTCTTTCAGACTCAAATATTGTCACAATATGAAAAATTGAGATAGTTTAACATGGGTG
Organism: Pugionium cornutum; assembly: GCA_018901935.1. NCBI lineage: Eukaryota > Viridiplantae > Streptophyta > Magnoliopsida > Brassicales > Brassicaceae > Pugionium > Pugionium cornutum. The sequence continues at coordinate 17,219,342 of CM032159.1, read as the reverse complement.
TTGGATTCATGTCATTTTGAACTCTAAATCAAAAGTCAAAGACGATTTAGTCCGGACATGTGAATTCGATCAGCTAGTTAAAATGATCATTTCAAACTAATCATTGTTGTTCCTTGAGTAAAGGCTTATAAATGAAGCATAATGCATGGCACCACGCATTTTGGGAAACATTGGATAACTTGAAGGCTTTGTCGTAGCTCTTTCAGACTCAAATGTTGTCATCATATAGAAAATTGAGCTAGCTTGACATGGGCATTGGATTCGTGTCATTTTGAACTCTAAATGAAAAGTTATGAAAGATGCAGTGCGGATATGACAAGTTGACCGGCTAGGTAAAATGATCGTACCAAACTGATCATTGGTGCATATTGATTAAAGGCGTATAAATAGAGCATAATGCATAGCATCACGTAGCTTGGGATAGATTGGATTACTTGCAGACTTTTCTGTAGCTATTTCGGTCTTAAATTTTGCAACAATATAGAATATTGAGCTAGCTTCATGTGGGCGTTGGAATATTGTCATTCTCAACTCTAAATGAAAACTTACGCATGATTTAGTGCGAGTATGTAAAGTTGATCGGCCAGTTAAAATGATCATTCTAAACTGATTATTGGTGCTACTTGATTAATGGCTTATAAATGAAGCATAATGCATGGCATCACACAGTTTGGGATACATTGGATTACTTGGAGGCTTTGTCATACCTCTTTCAGTCTTTAATATTTTCACAATATATAAAATTGAGCGTGCTTAACATAGGCGGTTGACTCATGTCATTTGGAGCTCTAATTAAAAGTTAAAGACGCTTTAGTGCGATATGTCAAATTGATCAGGTAGTTAAAATGATCATTCTAAATGGATCATTGGTGCTCCTTGAGTAAAGGCTTATAAATGAAGTTAAATGCATGGCATCACGCTTTGTCGTAGCTATTTTGGTCTTATATTTGGTCACAATATAGAAAATTGAGCTAGGGTAACGTGGTCGTTGGATTCGTGTCATTTTGAACTATAAATAAAAAGCTATGGACAATTTAGTGCAGACATTTCAAGTTGATTGGCCAGTTAAAATGTTCATTCTAAAATGATCATCGGTGCTCCTTGAGTAAAGGCTTATAAATGAAGCATAATGCATGGCATCACGTAGTCTGCAATTGATTGGATTACATGGAGGCTTTATCATAGCTATTTATGTCATCAATTATGTCACAATATAGAAAATTGATCAGGCTTAACGTGGGCGTTGGATTCGTTTCATATTGAACTCTAAATCAAAAGTTACGGTTGATTTAGTGCAAATATGTCAAGTTGATCGGTGAGTTAAAATGTTCATTCTAAACTGATCATCGGTGCTCCTTGACTAAAGGCTTATAAATAAAATTTAATGCATTGCATCACGCAGTTTAGGATACATTGGATTACATGGAGGCGTTGTCGTAGCTCTTTCAGTTTTAATTATTCTCACAGTATATAAAATTGAGCTAGCTTAACATGGGCGGTTGAGTCATGTCATTTTGGAGCTCTAATTAAAAGTTATAGACACTTTAGTGCGGACATATCAAGTTAATCAGCTAGTTAAAATGGTCATTCTAAACGGATCATTGGTGCTCCTTGAGTAAAGGCTTATAAATGAAGTTAAATGCATGGCATCACGCAGTCTGGAATGTATTGTATTACTTTGAGGCTTTTTCATAGCTATTTCGGTCTTATATTTTGTTACAATAAAGAAAATTGATCTAGGGTAACACATGGGTGTTGGATTCTTGTCATTCTAAACTGTAAATCAAAAGTTACATACGATTGTGTGCAGACATGTCAAGTTGATCGGCCAGTTAAAATGATCATTATAAATTGATCACTGGTGCTCCTTGAGTAAAGGCTTATAAATGAAGCATAATGCATGGTATCACGCAGTTTAGGATACATTGGATTACTTAGAGGCTTTTGTAGCTCTTTTAGTCTCAAATGTTGTCATAATATAGAAATTTGAGGTAGCTTAACGGGGCTGTTGGATTCGTGTCATTTTGAACTCTAAATCATAAGTTACGGACGATTTAGTGCAGATATGTCAAGTTGATCGGCCAGTTAAAAAGTTCTTTCTAAACTGATCATCGATGCTTCTTGAGTAAAGGCTTATAAATGAAGGTTAGTGCATGGCATCATGCAGTTTTGGAAACATGGTATTACTTGGAAGCTTTGTCGTATCCCTTTTAGTCTCAAATACTGTCATAATATAGAAAATTAAGCTAGCTTAATGTGAGCGTTGGATTCGTGTCATTCTGAACTCTAAATAAAAAAATTACAGACAGTTTATTGCAGACATGTCAAGTTGATCGGCCAGTTAAGGTGATCCTTCTGTACTGATCATTGGTTGTCCTTGAGTGAAGGCTTAAAAATGAAGCATAATGCATGGCATCACGCACTTAGGGATACATTGGATTACTTGGAGGCCTTTTCGTAGCTCTTTTGGTTTCAAATATTCCATTGTATGGAAAATTGAGCTAACTTAACGTGGGCGTTGAACTCATGTCATTTTAGTTTCTAAATCAAACGTTAAATACGATTTAGTGATGACATGTCAAGTTGATCTGCTAGTAAAAATGATCATTCTAAATTTGGTGCTCCTTGACTAAATGCTTATAAATGAAGCATAATGCATGGCATCATAGCTATTTCGTTCTTAAATTTTGTCAGGATATAGAATATTAAGCTTGCTTAACATGCGCGTTGGATTCGTATCATTGTGAAATCTAATTCAAAAGTTACGTATGATGCAGTGCGGACATGTCAAGTTTATCGACTAGTTCAAATGATCATTTCAAGCTTAACATTGGTGCTCCTCGAGTAAAGGCTTATAAATGAAACATAATGCGTGGCATCATGTAGTTTGGGATACATTTGATTACTTGGAGGCTTTGTCGTAGCTCTTTCTGTCTTAAATGTTGTAAATATATATAATTGAGCTACCTTAACAAGGGCATTGAAGTCATGCCATTTTGAGCTCTAATTAAAAGTTAAAGACGCTTTCGTGCGGACATGTCAACTTGCTCAGCTAGTTAAAATGTTCATTCTAAACTGATCATTGGTGCTACTTTACTAAATGATTATAAATGAAGCATAATGCAAGGCATCACGCAGTCTAGAATTGATTGGATTACTTGGAGGCTTTGTCATAGCTAATTTGGTCTTAAATTTTGTCATAATATAGAAACTTAAGCAAGCTTAATGTGGGTGTTGGATTCGTGTAATTTTGAACTCTAAATCAAAATTTACGAACAATTTAGTGCAGACATGTCAGGTTGATCGGCCTGTTAAAATGTTCATACTAAACTGATCATCGGCACTCTTTGACTAAAGGCTTACAAATGAAGCTTAATGCATGACATCACACAGTTTCAAATACATTGGATTACGTGGAGGCTTTGTCGTAATCGGTGCTCCTTGACTAAAGACTAAATGTTGTCACAATATATAAAATTGAGCTAGCTTAAAAAAGGCGTTGGAGTCATGCCATTTTGAGCTCTAATTCAAAGTTAAAGACGCTTTAGTGCAGACATGTCAAGTTGATCAGCTAGTTAAACTGATCATTCTAAACTGATCATTGGTGCTCCTTGAGTAAAGGTTAATAAATGAAGCATAATGCATGGCATCACGCAGTCTGGAATTGATTTGATTACTTGGACACTTTTTCATAGCTATTTAGGTCTTAAATTTTGTCACAGTATAGAAAACTGATCAAGCTTAATGTGGACGTTGGATTCGTGTCATTTTGAACTTTTAATCAAAAGTTACGGACGATTTAGTGCAGACATGTCAACTTGACCAGCCAGTAAAAATGTTCATTGTGAACTGATCATCGGTACTCCTTGAGTAAAGGCTCATTAATGAATCTTAATGCATGGCATCACGTATTTTGGGATACATTGGATTACTTGGAGGCTTTGTTGTAGCTCTTTCAGTCTCAAATATTGTCATAATATAGAAAATTGACCTAGCTTAACATGGGCGTTGTATTCGTGTCATTATGAACTCTTACTCAAAACTTACATACGATTTAGTGCAGACATGTCAAGGTTATCGGGCAGTTAAAATGATCATTCTATATTGATCACTGGTGCTCCTTGAGTAAAGGTTTATAAATGAAGAATAATGCATGGCATCACGAAGTTTGCGATACATTGGATTACTTGGAGACTTTGTCATACCTCTTTCAATGTTTAATGGTATAGAAAATTGAGTTACCTTAACGTGGGCAATAGATTTGTGTAATTCTAAACTCTAAAGCAAATTAAAGCTACGGACAATTTTGTGCGGACATGTCAAGTTGATCTGCTAGTTAAAGTGATCATTCTAAACTGATAATTGGTTCTCCTTGAGTGAATGCTTATAAATGATGCATAATGCAAGGTATCACGCATTACGGGATACATGGGATTACTTGGAAGCTTTTTCGTAGCTCTTTCAGTTTCAAATGTTGTCATAATATGGAAAATTGAGCTAATTTAATGTGGGCGTTGGATTCGTTTCATTCTGAACTCTAAATCCAAAGTTACGGACGATTTATTGCGGACTTGTCAAGATGATTGGCCAGTTAAAATGATCATTCTAAACTGATCATTCGTGCTCCTTGAGTAATGGCTTATAAATGAAGCATAATGTATGGCATCATGCACTTTGGATACATTAGATTACTTGGAGGCTTAACCTGGGCGTTTGACTCATGTTATTTTAGGATCTAAATCAAAAGTTCAAGAAGATTTTGTGCGGACATTTCAAGTTGTTCAGCTAGTTAAAATAATAATTGTAAAATTGGTGCTCCTTTAGTAAATTCTTATAACTGAAGCATAATGCATGGCATGACACAGTTTGGGATAGATTGGACTACTTGGATGCTTTGTCATAGCTATTTCAGTCGTAAATTTTGTCACAATATAGCAAAATTAGCTTCCTTAACGTGGGTGTTGGATTCGTGTCATTTTGAAGTTTAAATCAAAAGTTAGAGGCGATGATGTGCGGACATGAGAAGTTGATCGGCTAGTTAAAATTATCGTTACAAACTGATCATTGGTGCTCATTGAGTAAAAGCTTATAAGCGAAACATAATGCATGACATCACATAGTTTGGGATAAATTGGATTACCTGAAGGCTTTGTCGTAGCTCTCTAAGTCTCATATGTTGTCACAATATCGAAAATTGAGATAGCTTAACGAGTGTGTTGGATTCATGTCATTTTGAGCTCTGCATTTAAAGTTAAATACGATTTAGTGCGGACATGTTAAGTTGATTGGCTAGTTAAAATGGTCATCCTAACTGATCATTGGTGCTCCTTGAGTAAAGGCTTATGAACATTTTGGGAAGCTTAATTCATGGCACAACGCAGTTTGGGAAACATTGGATTACTTGGAGGCTTTGTCGTAGCACTTTCAGTGTCAAATATTGTGATAATATAGAAAATCGACCTAGCTTAATGTGGACGTTGGATTCGTGTCATTATTAACTCTGTATCAAACGTTTCATACGATTTAGTGCGGACATGTCAAGTTTATAATCCAGTTAAAATGATCATTATAAATCGATCACAGGTGCTCCTTGAGTAAAGGCTTACAAATCAAGCATAATGCATGGCATAAGAAAGTTTGTGATACATTGGTTTACTTGGAGAATTTTTCGTTGCTCTTTCAGTGTCAAATTTTGTTACAACATAGAAAATTGAGGTAGCTTAATCTGGGTGTTGGATTCGTGTCATTCTGAACTCTAAATCAAAAGTTATGGACGATTTAGTGCGGACATGTCAAGCTGAATGGCCAGTTAAAATGTTCATACTAAACTGATCATCGGCGCTCCTTGACTAAAGGCTTACAAATGAAGTTTAATGCATGGCATCACAGAGTTTGGGATACATTGGATTACGTGGAGGCTTTGTCGTATCTCTTTCAGCTTTAAATGTTGTCACAATATAAAAAATTGAGCTAGATTAAAAAGGGCGTTGGAGTCATGACATTTTGAGCTCTAATTCAAAGTTAAAGACGCTTTAGTGCGGACATTTCAAGTTGATCAGCTAGTTAAACTTATCATACTAAACTGATCATTGGTGCTCCTTGAGTAAAGGCTAATAAATGAAGCATAATGCATGGCATCATGCAGTCTGGAATTGATTTGATTACTTGGACACTTGTTCGTAGCTATTTAGGCCATAAATTTTGTCACAGTATAGAAAAGTGATCAAGCTTAATGTGGACGTTGGATTCGTGTCACTTTGAACTCTAAATCAAAAGTTACGGACGATTTAGTGCCAACATGTCAAGTTGACCAGCTAGTAAAAATGTTCATTGTGAACTGATCATCAGTACTCCTTGAGTAAAGGCTCATTAATGAATCTTAATGCATGGCATCACGCATTTTGGGATACATTGGATTACTTGGAGACTTTGTCGTAGCTCTTTCAGTCTCAAATGTTGTCATAATATAGGAAATTGAGCTAGCTTAACATGGGCGTTGTATTCGTGTCATTATGAACTCTTAATCAAAACTTACGTACGATTTAGTGCAGACATGTCAAGGTTATCGGGCAGTTACAATGATCATTCTAGATCGATCACTGGTGCTCCTTGAGTAAAGGTTTATGAATGAAGCATAATGCATGGCATCACAAAGTTTGCGATACATTGGATTACTTGGAGACTTTGTCGTACCTCTTTCAATGTTTAATTGTATTGAAAATTGAGTTACCTTAACGTGGGCAATGGATTTGTGTAATTCTAAACTCTAAAGCAAATTAAAGCTACTGACAATTTTGTGCGGACATGTCAAGTTGATCTGCTAGTTAAAATGATCATTCTAAACTGATCATTGGTTCTCCTTGAGTGAAGGCTTATAAATGACGCATAATGCAAGGCATCACGCATTTCGGGATACATGGGATTAGTTGGAGGCTTTTTCGTTGCTCTTTCAGTTTCAAATGTTGTCATAATATAGAAAATTGAGCTAATTTAATGTGGGCGATGGATTCGTTTCACTATGAACTCTAAATCCAAAGTTACAGATGATTTATTGCGGACTTGTCAAGTTGATCGGCCAGTTAAAATGATCATTCTAAACTGATCATTCGTGCTCCTTGAGTAATGGCTTATAAACGAAGCATAATGTATGGCATCATGCACTTTGGATACATTAGATTACTTGGAGGCTTAACCTGGGCGTTTGACTCATGTCATTTTAGGATCTAAATCAAAAGTTATAGACGATTTAGTGCAGACATGTCAAGTTGGTCAGCTAGTTAAAATAATAATTCTAAAATTGGTGCTCCTTTAGTAAATGCTTATAACTGAAGCATAATGCATGGCATCACGCAGTTTGGGATAGATTGGACTACTTGGAGGCTTTGTTGTAGCTATTTCATTCGTAAATTTTGTAACAATATAGTAAAATTAGCTTGCTTAACGTGGGTGTTGGATTCATGTCATTTTGAAGTTTAAATCAAAAGTTAGAGGCGATGATGTGCGGACATGACAAGTTGATCGGCTAGTTAAAATTATCGTTACAAACTGATCATTGGTGCTCCCTGAGTAAAAGCTTATAAGCGAAACATAATGCATGACATCACATAGTTTGGGATAAATTGGATTACCTGAAGGCTTTGTCGTAGTTCTCTAAGTCTCAAATGTTGTCACAATATCGAAAATTGAGATAGCTAAACGTGGGTATTGGATTCATGTCATTTTGAGCTCTGCATTTAAAGTTAAAGACGATTTAGTGTGGACATGTTAAGTTGATCGGCTAGTTAAAATGGTCATCCTAACTGATATAGAAAATCGACCTAGCTTAATGTGGACGTTTGATTCGTGTCATTATTAACTATATATCAAACGTTTCATAAGATTTAGTGCGGGCATGTGAAGTTTATAGGCCAGTTAAAATGATCATTATAAATCGGTCACAGGTGCTCCTTGAGTAAAGGCTTACAAATCAAGCATAATGCATGGCATCACAAAGTTTGTGATACATTGGGTTACTTGGAGAATTTTTCGTTGCTCTTTCAGTGTCAAATTTTGTTACAATATAGAAAATTGAGGTAGCTTAACCTGGGTGTTGGATTCGTGTCATTCTAAACTCTAAATCAAACGTTACGGACGATTTAGTGCGGACATGTCAAGTTGAATGGCCAGTTAAAATGTTCATACTAAACTGATCATCGGCGCTCCTTGACTAAAGGCTTACAAATGAAGCTTAATGCATGGCATCACACAGTTTGGGATACATTGGATTACGTGGAGGCTTTGTCGTATCTCTTTCAGCCTTAAATGTTGTCACAATACAAAAAATTGAGCTAGCTTAAAAAGGGCGTTGGAGTCATGCCATTTTGAGCTGTAATTCAAAGTTAAAGACGCTTTAGTGCGGACATGTCAAGTTGATCAGCTAGTTAAACTGATCATTCTAAACTGATCATTGGTGCTCCTTGAGTAAAGGCTAATAACTGAAGCATTATGCATGGCATCACGCAGTCTGGAATTGATTTGATTACTTGGACACTTGTTCGTAGCTATTTAGGCCTTAATTTTTGTCATGGTGTAGAAAAGTCAACAAGCTTAATGTGGACGTTGGATTCGTGTCACTTTGAACTCTAAATCAAAAGTTACGGATGATTTAGTGCCAACATGTCAAGTTGACCAGCTAGTAAAAATGTTCATTGTGAACTGATCATCGGTACTACTTGAGTAAAGGCTCATTAATGAATCTTAATGCATGGCATCACGCATTTTGGGATACATTGGATTACTTGGACGCTTTGTCGTAGCTCTTTCAGTCTCAAATATTGTCATAATATAGGAAATTGAGCTAGCTTAACAAGGGCGTTGTATTCGTGTCATTATGAACTCTTAATCAAAACTTACGTACGATTTAGTGCAGACATGTCAAGGTTATCGGGCAGTTAAAATGATCATTCTAGATCGATCACTGGTGCTCCTTGAGTAAAGGTTTATAAATGAAGCATAATGCATGGCTTCACGAAGTTTGCGATACATTGGATTACTTGGAGACTTTGTCGTACCTCTTTCAATGTTTAATGGTATAGAAAATTCAGTTACCTTAACGTGGGCAATGGATTTGTGTAATTCTAAACTCTAAAGCAAATTAAAGCTACGGACAATTTTGTGCGGACATGTCAAGTTGATCTTCTAGTTAAAATGATCATTCTAAACTGATCATTGGTTCTCCTTGAGTGAAGGCTTATAAATGACGCATAATGCAAGGCATCACGCATTACGGGATACGTGGGATTACTTGGAGGCTTTTTCGTAGCTCTTTCAGTTTCAAATGTTGTCATAGTATAGAAAATTGAGCTAATTTAACGTGGGCGTTGGATTCGTTTCATTCTGAACTCTAAATCCAAAGTTACAGACGATTTATTGCGGACTTGTCAAGTTGATCGGCCAGTTAAAATGATCATTCTAAACTGATCATTCGTGCTCCTTTAGTAATGGCTTATAAATGGAGCATAATGTAAGGCATCATGCACTTTGGATACATTAGATTACTTGGAGGCTTAACCTGGGCGTTTGATTCATGTCATTTTAGGATCTAAATCAAAAGTTCAAGACGATTTAGTGCGGACATGTCAAGTTGGTCAGCTAGTTAAAATAATAATTCTAAAATTGGTGCTCCTTTAGTAAATGCTTATAACTGAAGCATAATGCATGGCATCACGCAGTTTGGGATAGATTGGACTACTTGGAGGCTTTGTTGTAGCTATTTCATTCGTAAATTTTGTAACAATATAGTAAAATTAGCTTGCTTAACGTGGGTGTTGGATTCATGTCATTTTGAAGTTTAAATCAAAAGTTAGAGGCGATGATGTGCGGACATGACAAGTTGATCGGCTAGTTAAAATTATCGTTACAAGCTGATCATTGGAGCTCCCTGAGCAAAAGCTTATAAGCGAAACATAATGCATGACATCACATTGTTTGGGATAAATTGGATTACCTGAAGGTTTTGTCGTAGTTCTCTAAGTCTCAAATGTTGTCACAATATTGAAAATTGAGATAGCTTAACGTGGGTGTTGGATTCATGTCATTTTGAGCTCTGCATTGAAAGTTAAAGACGATTTAGTGCGGACATGTTAAGTTGATCGGCTTGTTAAAATGGTCATCCTAACTGATCATTGGTGCTCCTTGAGTAAAGGCTTATAAATGAAGCTTAATTCACGGTATCACGCAGTTTGGGAAAGATTGGATTACTTGGAGGCTTTGTCGTAGCACTTTCAGTGTCAAATATTGTCATAATATAGAAAATCGACCTAGCTTAACGTGGACATTGGATTCGTGTCATTATGAACTATATATCAAACGTTTCATACGCTTTAGTGCGGACATGTCAAGTTGATCTGCTAGTTAAACTGATCATTCTAAACTGATCATTGGTGCTCCTTGAGTAAAGGCTAATAACTGAAGCATTATGCATGGCATCACGCAGTCTGGAATTGATTTGATTACTTGGACACTTGTTCGTAGCTATTTAGGCCTTAATTTTTGTCATGGTGTAGAAAAGTCAACAAGCTTAATGTGGACGTTGGATTCGTGTCACTTTGAACTCTAAATCAAAAGTTACGGATGATTTAGTGCCAACATGTCAAGTTGACCAGCTAGTAAAAATGTTCATTGTGAACTGATCATCGGTACTACTTGAGTAAAGGCTCATTAATGAATCTTAATGCATGGCATCACGCATTTTGGGATACATTGGATTACTTGGACGCTTTGTCGTAGCTCTTTCAGTCTCAAATATTGTCATAATATAGGAAATTGAGCTAGCTTAACAAGGGCGTTGTATTCGTGTCATTATGAACTCTTAATCAAAACTTACGTACGATTTAGTGCAGACATGTCAAGGTTATCGGGCAGTTAAAATGATCATTCTAGATCGATCACTGGTGCTCCTTGAGTAAAGGTTTATAAATGAAGCATAATGCATGGCTTCACGAAGTTTGCGATACATTGGATTACTTGGAGACTTTGTCGTACCTCTTTCAATGTTTAATGGTATAGAAAATTCAGTTACCTCAACGTGGGCAATGGATTTGTGTAATTCTAAACTCTAAAGCAAATTAAAGCTACGGACAATTTTGTGCGGACATGTCAAGTTGATCTTCTAGTTAAAATGATCATTCTAAACTGATCATTGGTTCTCCTTGAGTGAAGGCTTATAAATGACGCATAATGCAAGGCATCACGCATTACGGGATACGTGGGATTACTTGGAGGCTTTTTCGTAGCTCTTTCAGTTTCAAATGTTGTCATAGTATAGAAAATTGAGCTAATTTAACGTGGGCGTTGGATTCGTTTCATTCTGAACTCTAAATCCAAAGTTACAGACGATTTATTGCGGACTTGTCAAGTTGATCGGCCAGTTAAAATGATCATTCTAAACTGATCATTCGTGCTCCTTTAGTAATGGCTTATAAATGGAGCATAATGTAAGGCATCATGCACTTTGGATACATTAGATTACTTGGAGGCTTAACCTGGGCGTTTGACTCATGTCATTTTAGGATCTAAATCAAAAGTTATAGACGATTTAGTGCAGACATGTCAAGTTGGTCAGCTAGTTAAAATAATAATTCTAAAATTGGTGCTCCTTTAGTAAATGCTTATAACTGAAGCATAATGCATGGCATCACGCAGTTTGGGATAGATTGGACTACTTGGAGGCTTTGTTGTAGCTATTTCATTCGTAAATTTTGTAACAATATAGTAAAATTAGCTTGCTTAACGTGGGTGTTGGATTCATGTCATTTTGAAGTTTAAATCAAAAGTTAGAGGCGATGATGTGCGGACATGACAAGTTGATCGGCTAGTTAAAATTATCGTTACAAGCTGATCATTGGAGCTCCCTGAGCAAAAGCTTATAAGCGAAACATAATGCATGACATCACATTGTTTGGGATAAATTGGATTACCTGAAGGTTTTGTCGTAGTTCTCTAAGTCTCAAATGTTGTCACAATATTGAAAATTGAGATAGCTTAACGTGGGTGTTGGATTCATGTCATTTTGAGCTCTGCATTGAAAGTTAAAGACGATTTAGTGCGGACATGTTAAGTTGATCGGCTTGTTAAAATGGTCATCCTAACTGATCATTGGTGCTCCTTGAGTAAAGGCTTATAAATGAAGCTTAATTCACGGTATCACGCAGTTTGGGAAAGATTGGATTACTTGGAGGCTTTGTCGTAGCACTTTCAGTGTCAAATATTGTCATAATATAGAAAATCGACCTAGCTTAACGTGGACATTGGATTCGTGTCATTATGAACTATATATCAAACGTTTCATACGCTTTAGTGCGGACATGTCAAGTTGATCTGCTAGTTAAACTGATCATTCTAAACTGATCATTGGTGCTCCTTGAGTAAAGGCTAATAACTGAAGCATTATGCATGGCATCACGCAGTCTGGAATTGATTTGATTACTTGGACACTTGTTCGTAGCTATTTAGGCCTTAATTTTTGTCATGGTGTAGAAAAGTCAACAAGCTTAATGTGGACGTTGGATTCGTGTCACTTTGAACTCTAAATCAAAAGTTACGGATGATTTAGTGCCAACATGTCAAGTTGACCAGCTAGTAAAAATGTTCATTGTGAACTGATCATCGCTACTACTTGAGTAAAGGCTCATTAATGAATCTTAATGCATGGCATCACGCATTTTGGGATACATTGGATTACTTGGACGCTTTGTCGTAGCTCTTTCAGTCTCAAATATTGTCATAATATAGGAAATTGAGCTAGCTTAACAAGGGCGTTGTATTCGTGTCATTATGAACTCTTAATCAAAACTTACGTACGATTTAGTGCAGACATGTCAAGGTTATCGGGCAGTTAAAATGATCATTCTAGATCGATCACTGGTGCTCCTTGACTAAAGGTTTATAAATGAAGCATAATGCATGGCTTCACGAAGTTTGCGATACATTGGATTACTTGGAGACTTTGTCGTACCTCTTTCAATGTTTAATGGTATAGAAAATTCAGTTACCTTAACGTGGGCAATGGATTTGTGTAATTCTAAACTCTAAAGCAAATTAAAGCTACGGACAATTTTGTGCGGACATGTCAAGTTGATCTTCTAGTTAAAATGATCATTCTAAACTGATCATTGGTTCTCCTTGAGTGAAGGCTTATAAATGACGCATAATGCAAGGCATCACGCATTACGGGATACGTGGGATTACTTGGAGGCTTTTTCGTAGCTCTTTCAGTTTCAAATGTTGTCATAGTATAGAAAAGTGAGCTAATTTAACGTGGGCGTTGGATTCGTTTCATTCTGAACTCTAAATCCAAAGTTACAGACGATTTATTGCGGACTTGTCAAGTTGATCGGCCAGTTAAAATGATCATTCTAAACTGATCATTCGTGCTCCTTTAGTAATGGCTTATAAATGGAGCATAATGTAAGGCATCATGCACTTTGGATACATTAGATTACTTGGAGGCTTAACCTGGGCGTTTGATTCATGTCATTTTAGGATCTAAATCAAAAGTTCAAGACGATTTAGTGCGGACATGTCAAGTTGGTCAGCTATTTAAAATAATAATTTTAAAATTGGTGCTCCTTTAGTAAATGCTTTTAACTGAAGCATAATGCATGGCATCACGCAGTTTGGGATAGATTGGACTACTTGGACGCTTTGTCGTAGCTATTTCAGCCGTAAATTTTGTCACAATATAGCAAAATTAGCTTGCTTAACGTGGGTGTTGGATTCGTGTCATTTTGAAGTTTAAATCAAAAGTTAGAGGCGATGATGTGCGGACATGACAAGTTGATCGGCTAGTTAAAATTATCGTTACAAGCTGATCATTGGAGCTCCCTGAGCAAAAGCTTATAAGCGAAACATAATGCATGACATCATATTGTTTGGGATAAATTGGATTACCTGAAGGTTTTGTCGTAGTTCTCTAAGTCTCAAATGTTGTCACAATATTGAAAATTGAGATAGCTTAACGTGGGTGTTGGATTCATGTCATTTTGAGCTCTGCATTTAAAGTTAAAGACTATTTAGTGCGGACATGTTAAGTTGATCGGCTAGTTAAAGTGGTCATCCTAACTGATCATTGGTGCTCCTTGAGTAAAGGCTTATAAATGAAGCTTAATTCATGGCATCACGCAGTTTGGGAAACATTGGATTACTTGGAGGCTTTTTCGTAGCACTTTCAGTGTCAAAATTGTCATAATATAGAAAATCGACCTAGCTTAACGTTGACGTTGGATTCGTGTCATTATGAACTCTATATCAAACATTTTATACGATTTAGTGCGTACATGTGAAGTTTATAGGCCACTTAAAATGATCATTATAAAACGGTCACAGGTGCTCCTTGAGTAAAGGCTTACAAATCAAGCATAATGCATGGCATTACAAAGTTTGTGATACATTGGGTTACTTGGAGAATTTTTCGTTGCTCTTTCATGTCAAATTTTGTAACAATATTGAAAATTGAGTTAGCTTAACCTGGGTGTTGGATTCGTGTCATTCTGAACTCTAAATCAAAAGTTACGGACGATTTAGTGCGGACATATCAAGTTGAATGGCCAGTTAAAATGTTCATACTAAACTGATCATCGGCGCTCCTTGACTAAAGGCTTACAAATGAAGCTTAATGCATGGCATCACATAGTTTGGGATACATTGGATTACGTGGAGGCTTTGTCGTATCTCTTTCAGCCTTAAATGTTGTCACAATATAAAAAATTGAGCTAGCTCAAAAAGGGCGTTGGAGTCATGCCATTTTGAGCTCTAATTCAAAGTTAAAGACGCTTTAGTGCGGACATGTCAAGTTGATCAGCTAGTTAAACTGATCATTCTAAACTGATCATTGGTGCTCCTTGAGTAAAGGCTAATAAATAAAGCATAATGCATGGCATCACGCAGTCTGGAATTGATTTGATTACTTGGACACTTGTTCGTAGCTATTTAGGCCTTAAATTTTGTCACAGTATAGAAAAGTGATCAAGCTTAATGTGGACGTTGGATTCGTGTCACTTTGAACTCTAAATCAAAATTGACGGACGATTTAGTGCCAACATGTCAAGTTGACCAGCCAGTAATTGTTCATTGTGAACTGATCATCGGTAATACTTGAGTAAAGGCTCATTAATGAATATTAATGCATGGCATCACGCATTTTTTGATACATTGGATTACTTGGAGGCTTTGTCGTAGCTCTTTCAGTCTCAAATATTGTCATAATATAGGAAATTGAGCTAGCTTAAAATGGGCGTTGTATTCATGTCATAATGAACTCTTAATCAAAACTTACGTACGATTTAGTGCAAACATGTCAAGGTTATCGGGCAGTTAAAATGATCATTCTAGATCGATCACTGGTGCTCCTTGAGTAAAGGTTTATAAATGAAGCATAATTCATGGCATCACAAAGTTTGTGATACATTGGATTACTTGGAGACTTTGTCGTACCTCTTTCAATGTTTAATGGTATAGAAAATTGAGTTACCTTAACGTGGGCAATGGATTTGCGTAATTCTAAACTCTAAAGCAAATTAAAGCTACGGAAAATTTTGTGCGGACATGTCAAGTTGGTCGGCTTGTTAAAATGATCATTCTAAACTGATCATTGGTTCTCCTTGAGCGAAGGCTTATAAATGACGCATAATGCAAGGCATCACGCATTACGGGATACATGAGATTACTTGGAGGCTTTTTTGTAGCTCTTTCAGTTTCAAATGTTGTCATAATATAGAAAATATAGCTAATTTAATGTGGGCGTTGGATTCGTTTCATTCTGAACTCTAAATCCAAAGTTACGGACGATTTATTGCGGACTTGTCAAATTGATCGGCCAGTTAAAATGATCATTCTAAACTGATCATTCGTCCTCCTTGAGTAATGGCTTATAAATGAAGCATAATGTATGGCATAATGCACTTTGGATACATAGGATTACTTGGAGGCTTAACCTAGCGTTTAACTCATGTCATTTTAGGATCTAAATCAAAAGTTCAAGACGATTTAGTGTGGACATGTCAAGTTGGTCAGCTATTTAAAATAATAATTTTAAAATTGGTGCTCCTTTAGTAAATGCTTTTAACTGAAGCATAATGCATGGCATCACGCAGTTTGGGATAGATTGGACTACTTGGACGCTTTGTCGTAGCTATTTCAGCCGTAAATTTTGTCACAATATAGCAAAATTAGCTTGCTTAACGTGGGTGTTGGATTCGTGTCATTTTGAAGTTTAAATCAAAAGTTAGAGGCGATGATGTGCGGACATGACAAGTTGATCGGCTAGTTAAAATTATCGTTACAAGCTGATCATTGGAGCTCCCTGAGCAAAAGCTTATAAGCGAAACATAATGCATGACATCACATTGTTTGGGATAAATTGGATTACCTGAAGGTTTTGTCGTAGTTCTCTAAGTCTCAAATGTTGTCACAATATTGAAAATTGAGATAGCTTAACGTGGGTGTTGGATTCATGTCATTTTGAGCTCTGCATTTAAAGTTAAAGACTATTTAGTGCAGACATGTTAAGTTGATCGGCTAGTTAAAGTGGTCATCCTAACTGATCATTGGTGCTCCTTGAGTAAAGGCTTATAAATGAAGCTTAATTCATGGCATCACGCAGTTTGGGAAACATTGGATTACTTGGAGGCTTTTTCGTAGCACTTTCAGTGTCAAAATTGTCATAATATAGAAAATCGACCTAGCTTAACGTTGACGTTGGATTCGTGTCATTATGAACTCTATATCAAACATTTTATACGATTTAGTGCGTACATGTGAAGTTTATAGGCCACTTAAAATGATCATTATAAAACGGTCACAGGTGCTCCTTGAGTAAAGGCTTACAAATCAAGCATAATGCATGGCATTACAAAGTTTGTGATACATTGGGTTACTTGGAGAATTTTTCGTTGCTCTTTCATGTCAAATTTTGTTACAATATTGAAAATTGAGTTAGCTTAACCTGGGTGTTGGATTCGTGTCATTCTGAACTCTAAATCAAAAGTTACGGACGATTTAGTGCGGACATATCAAGTTGAATGGCCAGTTAAAATGTTCATACTAAACTGATCATCGGCGCTCCTTGACTAAAGGCTTACAAATGAAGCTTAATGCATGGCATCACATAGTTTGGGATACATTGGATTACGTGGAGGCTTTGTCGTATCTCTTTCAGCCTTAAATGTTGTCACAATATAAAAAATTGAGCTAGCTCAAAAAGGGCGTTGGAGTCATGCCATTTTGAGCTCTAATTCAAAGTTAAAGACGCTTTAGTGCGGACATGTCAAGTTGATCAGCTAGTTAAACTGATCATTCTAAACTGATCATTGGTGCTCCTTGAGTAAAGGCAAATAAATAAAGCATAATGCATGGCATCACGCAGTCTGGAATTGATTTGATTACTTGGACACTTGTTCGTCGCTATTTAGGCCTTAAATTTTGTCATAGTATAGAAAAGTGATCAAGCTTAATGTGGACGTTGGATTCGTGTCACTTTGAACTCTAAATCAAAAGTTACGGACGATTTAGTGCCAACATGTCAAGTTGACCAGCCAGTAAAAATGTTCATTGTGAACTGATCATCGGTACTACTTGAGTAAAGGCTCATTAATGAATATTAATGCATGGCATCACGCATTTTGGGATACATTGGATTACTTGGAGGCTTTGTCGTAGCTCTTTCAGTCTCAAATATTGCAATAATATAGGAAATTGAGCTAGCTTAAAATGGGCGTTGTATTCGTGTCATAATGAACTCTTAATCAAAACTTACGTACGATTTAGTGCAGACATGTCAAGGTTATCGGGCAGTTAAAATGATAATTCTAGATCGATCACTGGTGCTCCTTGAGTAAAGGTTTATAAATGAAGCATAATGCATGGCATCACGAAGTTTGCGATACATTGGATTACTTGGGGACTTTGTCGTACCTCTTTCAATGTTTAATGGTATAGAAAATTGAGTTACCTTAACGTGAGCAATGGATTTGCGTAATTCTAAACTCTAAAGCAAATTAAAGCTACGGACAATTTTGTGCGGACATGTCAAGTTGGTCGGCTAGTTAAAATGATCATTCTAAACTGATCATTGGTTCTCCTTGAGTGAAGGCTTATAAACCATGCATAATGGAAGGCATCACGCATTACGGGATACATGGGATTACTTGAAGGCTTTTTCGTAGCTCTTTCAGTTTCAATTGTTGTCATAATATAGAAAATTGAGCTAGTTTAGTGTGGGCGTTGGATTCGTTTCATTCTGAACTCTAAATCCAAAGTTACGGATGATTTATTGCGGACTTGTCAAGTTGATTGGCCAGTTAAAATGATCATTCTAAACTGATCATTCGTGCTCCTTGAGTAATGGCTTATAAATGAAGCATAATGCATGGCATCACGCACTTTGGATACATTAGATTACTTGGGAGCTTAACGTGGGCGTTTGACTCATGTCATTTTAGGATCTAAATCAAAAGTTCAAGACGATTTAGTGCGGACATGTCAAGTTGGTCAGCTAGTTAAAATAATAATTCTAAAATTGGTGCTCCTTTAGTAAATGCGTATAACTGAAGCATAATGTATGGCATCACGCAGTTTGGGATAAATTGGACTACTTGGAGGCTTTGTCGTAGCTATTTCAGTCGTAAATGTTGTCACAATATAGCGAATTGAGCTTGCGTAACGTGGGCGTTGGATTCGTGTCAGTTTGAAGTTTAAATCAAAAGTTAGAGGCAATGTTGTGCGGACATGACAAGTTGATCGGCTAGTTAACATGATTGTTTCAAACTGATCATTGGTGCTCCTTGAGTAAAAGCTTATAAACGAAACATAATGCATGACATCACATAGTTTGGGATAAATTGGATTACGTGAAGGCTTTGTCGTAGCTCTCACGGTCTCAAATGTTGTCACAATATCGAAAATTGAGGTAACTTAACGTGGGTGTTGGATTCATGTCATTTTGAGCTCTGCATTTAAAGTTAAAGATGATTTAGTGCGGACATATTAATTTGATCGGCTAGTTAAAATGGTCATCCTAACTGATCATTGGTGCTCCTTGTGTAAAGGCTTATAAATGAAAATTAATTCATGGCATCACGTAGTTTGGGATACATTGGATTACTTGGAGGCTTTGTCGTAGCACATTCAGTCTAAATTATTTTAATAATATAGAATATCGACCTAGCTTAACGTGGGCGTTGGATTCGTGTCATTATGAACTCTATATCAAAAGTTTCATACAATTTAGTGCGGACATGTCAAGTTTATAGGCCAGTTAAAATGATCATTATAAATCGATCACAGGTGCTCCTTGAGTAAAGGGTTACAAATAAAGCATAATGCAAGGCATCACAAAGTTTGTGATACATTGGGTTATTTGGAGACTTTTTCGTTGCTCTTTCAGTGTCAAATTTTGTTACAATATAGAAAATTGAGGTAGCTTAACCTAGGTATTGGATTCGTGTCATTCTGAACTCTTAATCAAAAGTTACGGATGATTTTGTGCGGAAATGTCAAGTTGATCGGCCAGTTAAAATGATCATTGTAAACTGATAATTGGTTCTACTTGAGTGAAGGCTTATAAATGAAGCGTAATGCATGACATCATGCACTTTGTGATACATTGGATTATTTGGAGGCTTTGTCGTCGCTCTTTCAGTTTCAAATATTGTCATAATATAGAACATTGAGTTACGTTAATGCGGGCGTTGGATTTGTGTCATTTTGTACTCTTAATCAAAAGTTACGAACGATTTAGTGCGGACATGTCAAGTTGATCGGATAGTTAAAATGATCATTCTAAACTGATCATTTGTGCTCCTTGAGTAAAGGTTTATAAATAAAACATAATGCATAGCATCACGCATTTGGGATTGATTGGATTACTTGGAGGCTTGGTCAGAGCTATTTTGGTTTTAAATTTTGTCGCAATATAGAAAATTGAGCTTGCGTAACATGGGCGTTGGATTCGTGTCATTTTCAACTCTAAATCAGAAGTTATGGACGATACAGTGTGGACATGACAAGTTGATCGGCCAGTTAAAATGATCGTTCCAAACTGATCATTAGTGTTCCTTGAGTAAATGATTATAAATGAAGCATAATGCATGACATCACACAGTGTCATTAGATTACTTGGAGACTTTTTCGTAGCTCTTTTAGTGTTAAATGTTGTCATGACAAAGAAAATTGAGCTAGCTTAATGTGGGCGTTGGATAAGTGTCATTCTAAACTCTAAATAAAAAATTACGGACGATTTAGTACTGATATGTCAAGTTGATCGGCCAGTTAACGTGATCATTCTAAACATATCATTGGTTCTCCTTGAGTGAAGGCTTATAAATGAAGCATAATGCATGGCATCACACACTTTGTGATACATTGGATTACTTAAAGCTTTTTTCGTAGCTCTTTCAGTCTCAAATCCACAATATAGAAAATTGACCTAGCTTAATGTTGGCGGTGGACTACTGTCATTTTACACTCTAAATCAAAAGTTAAAAATGATTTAGTGCGGACATGTTGAGTTGATCAACTAGTTAAAATGATCATTCGAAAATTGGTGCTCCTAGAGTAAATGCTTATAACTGAAGCATAATGCATGACATCACGTAGTTTGGGATAGATTGGATTACTTGTCACAATATAGAAAATTGAGCTTGATTAACGTGGGCATTGGATTCGTATCATTTTGAATTTGAAATCAAAAGTTACGGACAATGCAATGCTGACATAACAAGTTGATCGGCTAATTAAAATGATCGTTCTAAACTGATCATTGGGGCTACTTTAGTAAATGCTTATAAATGAAGCATAATGCATGACACCACATAGTTTAGGATACATTGGATTACTTGAAAGCTTTTTCATAGCTTTTTCATTCTCAAATTTTGTCACAATATGGAAAATTAAGGTAGTTTAACGTGGGTGTGTGATTTATATCATTCTGAGCTAAGTATCAAATGTTAAAGCCGATTTAGTGCGGACATGTC
This sequence comes from Pugionium cornutum, assembly GCA_018901935.1. Lineage (NCBI taxonomy): Eukaryota > Viridiplantae > Streptophyta > Magnoliopsida > Brassicales > Brassicaceae > Pugionium > Pugionium cornutum. The sequence goes on along the minus strand of CM032159.1, from coordinate 17,198,334 downwards.
AAATTGATCAGCTAGTTAAAGTGTTCATTCTAAATTGATCATTGGTGCTCACTGAGTAAAGGCATATAAATGAAGCATAATGCCTAGCATCACATAGTTAGGATATATTGGATTACTTCGAGGCTTTTTCGTAGCTCTTTTGTTTCAAATGTTGTCATAATATAGAAAATTGAGCTAGATTAACGTGGGCGTTGGATTCGTTTCATTCTAAACTCTAAATCCAAACTTAAGGACGATTTATTGCGGACTTGTCAAGTTGATCGACCAGTTAAAATGATCCTTCAAAACTGATCATTCGTGCTCCTTGAATAATGGCTTATAAATGAAGCAGAATGCATGGGATCACGCACTTTGGATACATTAGATTACTTGGAGGCTTAACGTGGGCGTTTGACTCATGTCATTTTAGGATCTAAATCAAAAGTTCAAGACGATTTAGTGCGGACATGTCAAGTTGGTCAGCCTGTTAAAATAATAATTCTAAAATTGGTGCTCCTTTAGTAAATGCTTATAACTGAAGCATAATGCTTGGCATCACGCAGTTTGGGATAGATTGAACTACTTGGAGGCTTTTTCGTAGCTATTTCAGTCGTAGATTTTGTCACAATATAGCAAATTGATCTTGCTTAACGTGGGTATAGAATTCGTGTCATTTTGACGTTTAAATCAAAAGTTAGAGGCGATGCTGTGTGGACATGAAAAGTTGATCGGCTAGTTAAAATGATCATTATAAACTGATCATTGCTGCTCCTTGAGTAAAAGCTTATAAACGAAACATAATGCATGGCATCACATAGTTTGGGATAAATTGGATTACGTGAAGGCTTTGTCGTAGCTCTCTCAGTCTCAAATGTTGTCACAATATCGAAAATTGAGATAGCTTACGTGGGTGTTGGATTCATGTCATTTTGAGCTCTATATTTAAAGTTAAAGACGATTTAGTGCGGACATGTTAAGTTGATCGGCTAGTTATAATGGTCATCCAAACTGATCATTGGTGCTCCTTGAGTAAAGGCTTATAAATGAAGCTTAATTCATGGCATCACGCAGTTTGGGATACATTGGATTACTTGGAGGCTTTGTCGTAGCACTTTCATTATCAAATATTATCATAATTTAGAAAATCGACCTAGCTTAAAATGGGCGTTGGATTAGTGTCATTATGAAGTCTACATCAAAAGTTTCATACGATTTAGTGCGGACATGTCAAGTTTATAGGCCAGTTAAAAATGATCGTTATAAATCGAACACTGGTGCTCCTTGAGTAAAGGCTTACAAATCAAGCATAATGCATGGCATCACAAAGTTTGTGATACATTGGGTTACTTGGAGACTTTTTCGTTGCTCTATCAGTGTCAAATTTTGTTACAATATAGAAAATTGAGGTAGCTTAACCTGGATGTTGGATTCGTGTCATTCTGAACTCTAAATCAAAAGTTACGGACGATTTAGTGCGGACATGTCAAGTTGATCGGCCAGTTAAAATGATCATTGTAAACTAATAATTGGTTCTACTTGAGTGAAGGCTTATAAATGAGGCGTAATGCATTGCATCAAGCCCTATGCCATACATTGGATTATTTGGAGGCTTTGTCGTCGCTCTTTCAGTTTCAAATGTTGTCATAATATAGAAAATTGAGGTAGCTTAATGCGGGCGTTGGATATGTGTCATTTTGTACTCTAAATCAAAAGTTACGAACGATTTAGTCCGGACATGTCAAGTTGATAGGACAGTTAAAATGATCATTCTAAACTGATCATTGGTGCTCCTTGAGTAAAGGTTTATAAATAAAACATATATAATGCATAGCATCACGCATTTGGGATCGATTGGATTACTTGGAGGCTTGGTCGTAGCTTTTTCCGTCATAAATTTTGTCACAATCTAAAAAATTGAGCGTGCGTAACGTGGGCATTGGATTCGTGTCATTTTGAACTCTAAATCAGAAGTTATGGATGATACAGTGCGGACATGACAAGTTGATCGACTAGTTAAAATGATCATTCCAAACTGATCATTAGTGCTCCTTGAGTAAATGCTTATAAATGAAGCATAATGCATGACCTCACACAATGTCATTAGATTACTTGGAGACTTTTTCGTAGCTTTTTCAGTGTTAAATGTTGTCAAGACAAAAAAAATTGAGCTAGCTTAACGTGGGCGTTGGATTTGTGTCATTCTAAACTCTAAAAAAAAATTACGGACGATTTAGTGCTGACATGTCAAGTTGATTGGCCATTTAAAGTGATCATTCTAAACTTATCATTGGTTCTCCTTGAGTGAAGGCTTATAAATGAAGCATAATGCATGGCATCACACACTTTGTGATACATTGGATTACTTACCTTTTTCGTAGCTCTCTCAGTTTCAAATCCACAATATAGAAAATTGACCTAGCTTAATGTGGGTGGTGGACTACAGTCATTTTACGCTCTAAATCAAAAGCTTAAAACGATTTAGTGCGGACATGTTGAGTTGATCAACTAGTTAAAATGATCATTCGAAAATTTGTGCTCCGAGAGTAAATGCTTATAACTGAAGCATAATGCATGACATCACGTAGTTTTGGATAGATTGGATTACTTGTCACAATATAGAAAATTGAGTTTGATTAACGTGGGCATTGGATTCGTGTCATTTTGAATTTGAAATCAAAAGTTACGGACGATGCAATGCTGACATGACAAGTTGATCGCCTAATTTAAATGAACGTTCTAAACTGATCATTGGTGCTCCTTGAGTAAATGCTTATAAATGAAGCATAATGCATGGAATCACATAGTTTAGGATACATTGGATTACTTGAAAGCTTTTTCATAGCTGTTTCAGTCTCAAACGTTGTCACAATATGGAAAATTGAAGTAGTTTAATGTGGGTGTGTGATTCATATCATTTTGAGATATGAATCAAATGTTAAAGAAGATTTAGTGTGGACATGTCAAGTTGATCAGCTAGTTAAAATGTTCATTCTGAACTGATCATTGGTGCTCACTGAGTAAAGTCATATAAATGAAGCATAATGCCTAGCATCAAATAGTTAGGATAGATTGGATTACTTCGAGGCTTTGTCGTAGCTATTTCGATCTTAAATTTTGTCACAATATAGAAAATTGAGCTAGCTTAACGTGGGTGTTGTATTTGTGTCATTTTGAACTCTACATCAAAATTTACTGACGATTTAGTGCGTACATGTCAATTTGATATACCATTTCAAATGATCATTATAAACCGATCATTGGTACTCCTTGATTAATGGCTTATAAATGAAGCATAATGCATGACATCACGCAATTTGGAATACATTGGATTAGTTGGAGGCTTTGTTGTACATGTTTTAGTGTCAAATGTTGTCACAATATGGGAAATCGAGATAGCTGAACAAAGGTGTTGGAGTCATGTCATTTTGGCCTCTTATTAAACGTTAAAGACACTTTAGTGCGGAAATTTCAAGTTGATTGGCCAATTAAAATGATTATTCTAAACTGATCATTGGTGCTCCTAGAAAAAATGCTTATAAATGAAGCATACTGCATGGAATCATGTAGTTCGAGATACATTGGGCTACTTAGAGGCTTTTTAGTGGCTCTTTCAGTCTTAAATGTTTTCATAATGCAGAAACCTGAGCTAGCTTAATGTGGGCATTGGATTTGTATCATTCAGAAATCTAAATTAAATGTTACGTAAGATTTAGTGCGGGCATGTTAGGTTGATCCGGCAGTTATAATGATCATTCTAAAGTGATTATTGGTGCTAGTAAATATAAATGAAGCATAATGCATGGCTTCACACACTTTGGGATACATTGGATTACTTGGAGGCCTTTTCATAGCTCTTTCAGTCTCAAATGTTCCATAGTATGGAAAATTGAGCTAGCTTAACGTGGGCGTTGGACTCGTGTCATTTAGGTTGTAAATCAAAAGTTAAAGACGATTTAGTGCCGACATGTCAAGTTGATCAGCTAGTTAAAATGATCGTTCTAAACTTGGTGCTCCTTGAGTAAATGCTTATAAATGAAGCCGAATACATGGCATCATGCAGTTTGGGATAGATTGGGTTACTTGGAGGCTTTATCATAGCTATTTCGGTCTTATATTTTGTCACAATATAGAAAATTGAGGTTGCTTAACGTGTGCGTTGGATTCGTGTCACTGTGAAATCTAAATCAAAAGTTATGGATGATGGAGTGCCAACATGTCAAGTTGATCAGCTAGTTAATATGATCATTCTAAATTGATCATTGGTGTTCATTAAGTAAAGGCTTATAAATGAAATATAATGCATGGTACCACGCATTTTGGGATCTATTGGATAACCTGAAGGCTTTGTCTTAGCTCTTTCAGTCTCAAATTTTATCACAATATGGAAAATTTAGCTAGCTTAACATGGGTGTTGGATTCATGTCATTTTGAACTCTAAATCAAAAGTTAACGACGATTTAGTCCGGACATGTGAATTTGATCAGCTAGTTAAAATGATCATTCTAAACTGATCATTGGTGCTCATTGAGTAAAGGCATATAAATGATGCATAATAAATGGCATCACAAAGTCCGGAATTGATTGGATTACTTGGAGACTTTGTCATAGTTATTTCGGTCTTAAATCTTGTCACAATATAGAAAATTGAGCTAACTTAACGTGGGTCTTGGATTCGTCTCATTTTGAACTCTAAATCAAAAGTTATTGACGATTTAGTGCAGGCATGTCAAATTGATCGGCGAGATAAAATGATCATCCTAAACTGATTATTGGTGCTTCTCGAGTAAAGGCGTATAAATAAAGGATAATGCATAGCATCACGTAGTTCGAGATAGATTGGGTTAGTTGGAGGCTTGATCATAGCTATTTCGATCCTAAATTTTGTCACAATATAGAAAACTGAACTAGTTTAACGTGGGTGTTGGATTCGTGTCATTTTGAACTTTAAATCAAAATTTACTAACGATTTAGTGCAGATATGTCAAGTTGATTTGCCAGTTAAAACAATCATTCTAAACTGATCATTGCTGCTCCTTGATTAATGGCTTATAAATGAAGCATAATGCATCGTATCACGCAGCTGGGATACATTGGATTACTTAGATATTTTGTCGTAGCTCTTTCAGTCTTAATTGTTGTCACATTATATAAAATTGAGTTAGCTTTGTTGATTCTTTTATGATTTCTAGAGTCATTAAACTTATGGTAATTATTGAATAATAAAAAAACCACAATAGTGGAAGCGTACCTTTTGGATTCATGTCTTATGATATTGAAATTGGGAATAGTTCTTCCACGACGAACCCAAAATAGCTGAAGGTCTTTGTTGATGGGATATAAATATGGCTGAATTTCTTATTATGGTTGCCATGGGGAGTATAACCCTTCTATTTATATAGAAAATAATTTCTAAGTCGGCCATTCATCAAATTAGAAATTGCGTAATGTATGCACACATAAATTTTATATAACATTTATGCCTCATAATCTTTTATCTTTACAAATAAGTGACCACATAATTTTGACTACTTTAGATAATGACCCTAACACATCGATATACATGTGTGACCCAAAAATAATTCTTACAATCTCCCACTTGGTCACATATGTATTCTGAAAATGTGATAGACTTTATGAGCTCAAAATTGTCATTGCATAGCAAGGCATAAACAATCTCGTCCATTTACTATAGTAACATAGCATCAAGCAGTCTTCGTTATAAAAATAAATAACTAAAACTTCCATGGTCACTGAAACTAATATAAACAAACGATACAGATCAATTATGAAAAGTGTGTCATGAAAATCACATGAAAAGTGATCAATACATGTCTATTTTCAAATGGTCCTACTTTATTGAGTTCCTTTTTTAACTTTATTGTACAAAGAGTGAACCAAAAACAAAACTTTATTTCTGATCAGAAAATAAATGTGCATAAACACAACTAAAAACATAAAACCCAAAACCCAAAACCAAATGAAAAACTCCCACTAAACCAAATGATTCTCAAACATTGAAACACCCATTCGAGCAGTATGCTCAAGAAAGACCTTAGATGGAATGCCTTTTGTAAGAGGATCTGCTATCATGGAGTTTGTCCCTAAGTGTTCTATGAAAATCTCTCTACTATGTACCCTCTCTTGAACCAGGGGGAACTTAATGTCAATAAACTTATACTTTGTTGTGCTGCTATTTTTGTTGGAGTACAAAACAACTGATTTATTGTCATAATATATCTTTAGTGGTCTTTCGATTCTTTCAAGAATTTGCAGCCCAGTGACAAAATTCCTCAACCAAATACCATGATTGGATGCCTCAAAAACTGCTACAAATTCAGCCGACATTGTGGAGGAGGCTACGAGTGTTTGTTTTGCACTACGCCAAGAAATAGATCCACCAGCCAACAGAAAAACAAAACTTGATGTAGACTTTCTACTATCTTAACATCCAGCAAAATCAAAATCATAAAACCCAATGATCTCCAAGTTATCTGATCTCTGATATGTGAGCATATAGTCTTTTGTTCTCTTCAGATACCTCATGACCCTTTTGGCTGCTTTCCAATGGTCCAAACCTGGATTACTTAAGTATATGCCCAAAACTCCAACAATGTAGGCTAAATTTAGATGCGTACGAACTTGAGTATACATTAGACTCCCTACAGCCGATGCATAAGGAATCTTTTGCATCTCCTGAATTTCTAAATTTCCATTAAGGAACTGGTTAAGACAAAATTTGACTCGTCTAGCAACTGGGGTATCACCTAGTTTGCAATCCTGCATGTCAAATCTCTTGAGTACTTTATCAATATAGCTCTTTTGAGATAATCCAAGAATTCCCAGAGTTCGATCTTGGTGAATCTGAGTTCCTAATACAAAAGATGCTTCACCAAGATATTTCATTTCAAATTTACCGAAATATCTTGGTTTCATGTAGCATGCTCATATCGTTAGTGGCTAGTAGTATATCATCGACATACAAAACCCGAAAAATACACTTATACTCCCACTGAACTTCTGATACACACAATCTTCGACTAAATTCACCTCAAAACCAAATGAGACGATTACCTCTTGAAATTTGTGGTACCATTGACGAGAAGGTTGTTTTAGTCCATAGATGGATTTATTTAATTTGCATACCATCTTCTTTGAATCACCTATTATAAAGTTTTCTTGTTTCTCCATATAAATTGCCTCATCAATGTCACCATTGAGAAATGCTTTCTTGACATCCATCTGATGAATCTCTAAGTCATAGTGTGCAACAAGGGCCATGATTGTCCTAAGAGAATCCTTTGATAAAACTAGAGAAAAGGTTTCTTTGTAGTAAATCCCTTCTTTCTGAGTATAGCCTTTAGCTACTAGACGAGCCGTATACCTTTCCACATTACCACTTGAATCCATTTTGGTTTTAAATATCCATTTGCAACCAATGGCTTTCTTTCCTTCTGGCAATTGCAAAATGTTCCAGACCTTATTGTCTAGTGTTGACTGATACTCTTCTTTACTAGCTTTGACCCACTTATCTGAATTGGATCTACCGATGGCCTCACGGAAGTTGATAGGATCATCTTCCAAATGGGTATGATTTTCCTGTTGTTCCATAAGAAATACTATGTAATCATCCGCAATAGCACTTCTCTTTTCTCTAGTGGATCGCTGCAAACGCACTTATTCTTGTTGCACAGGTTCTTGAGGATTTTGAATTTGAATTTCATGTTCGAAAACATCGTCATGTTGATTTGTAAGAAGAAATTCAGTATCAATTTCAGGATCCAAATTAGCTTTATCAAAAGCAACTATATGAATCGGTTAAGAAATTGAATCCGATTCTTCCTCAAAGATGATGTCTCTAACTTCATTTCTCCCCCCCCCCCCAAATTCAACATCCTCAAAGAACATAGTTGTTCCCGTCTCAAAAATGTTCTTTTGTGTGGGATCATAAAACTTATAGCCCCAAGATCGATCAAAATAACCAATAACGTTACTGTTCACAGTTCTAGAGTCTAGCTTTTTCTCAAATGGCTTGTAAGGCCTAGCTTCAGCTGGACATCCCCATATGTGAAAATTCTTTAGACTAGGTTTTCTTCCTGTCAAAATCTCATAAGGTGTTTTTGCTAGTTGGTACCCGATTAAGAATGTACGTTGCAGTCTTTAATGCCTCTCCCTAGAGGGATTCAGGTAAGGTGGAGTGACAGATCATACTCCTCACCATATCTTTAAGAGTGCAGTTACGTCTTTCTGACACACCATTCATGCTAGGAGACACATGCATTGTGTATTGTCGGAAAATTCCACACTCCTCTAGGTATCTGGCAAATGGGCCTGAACGTTGTTCACCTGAACCGTCATAACGAACGTAATACTCACCACCGCGATCAGATCTAACAGACTTTATCCTTTGGTCGAGTTGATTCTCAACTTCAGTGTTAAATTTCTTGAACACGTCTAAAAACTCCGACTTTTAAAAGTATGCATATCAAGAGTAATCGTCTATGAATGATATAAAGTATTGTTGACCGTTCCATGATGTCGTAGGAAAAGGTCTGCAAATGTCTGTATGTATCAACTCAAGAACTTCTGTACCTTTATATGCACCTAATCTCTTATGTTTAGTCTGTTTTCCTTAACGTGGGCGTTGGATTTGTGTCATTTTGAACTCTAAATCAAAATTTACGAACGATTTAGTGCACACATGTCAAGTTGCTCGGCCAGTTAAAATGTTCATTATAAACTGATCATCGGTGGTCCTTGACTAGCTTACAAATGAAGCTTAATGCATGACATCACGCAGTTTGGGATACATTGGATTACTTGGAGGCTTTGTCGTAGCTCTTTACGTCTTAAATGTTGTCACAATATATAAAATTGAGCTAGCCTAACATGGGCGTTGGAGTCATGTCATTTTGATCTCTAATTAAAAGTTAAAAACGCTTTAGTGCGGACATGTCAAGTTGACCAGCTAGTTAAACTGATGATTCCAAACTGATCATTGGTGCTCCTTGAGTAAAGGCTAATAAATGAAGCGTAATGCATGGCTTCACACAGTCTGGAATTGATTAGATTACTTGGATGCTTTGTCGTAGCTAGTTAGGTCTTAAATTTTGTCACAATATAGAAAAATGATCAAGCTTAATGTGGGTGTTAGATTCCTGTCATTTTGAACTCTAAATCAAAAGTTACGGACGATTTAGTGCATGGCATCACGCACTATGGGATACAGTGGATTACTTGGACCCTTTGTCGTAGCTCTTTCAGTTTCAAATGTTGTCATAATGTAGAAAATTGAGCTAGCTTAACGTGGGAGTTGGATTCATTTCATTCTGAACTATAAATCAAAAGTTACAGACGATTTAGTGCAGACATGTCAAGGTTATCGGCCAGTTAAAATGATCATTCAACTGATCATTGGTGCTCATTGAGTAAAGGCTTATAAAGGAAGCATAATGCATGGCATCACACAAATGTGAGTACATTAGATTGCTTGGAGGCTTTTTCGTAGCTCTTTCACTCCCAAATGTTCTACAATATGGAAAACTACGCGAGTTTAACATGGACGTTGGACTCATCTCATTTTAGGATCGAAATCAAAAGTTAAAGATTATTTAGTGCGGACTTGTCAAGTTGGTCAGCTAGTTAAAATGATCCTTCAAAAATTGGTGCTCCTTCAATAAATGCTTCTAACTGAAGCATAATGCATGGCATCACGCAGTTTGGAATAGATTAGATTACTTGGAGGCTTTGTCGTAGCTATTTTGGTATTAAATTTTGTCAAAATGTAGCAAATTGAGCTTGCATAATGTGGGCGTTGGATTCGTGTCTTTTTGAAATCTAAATCAAAGTTACGAACAATGCTGTGTGGACATGACAAGTTGATCGGCTAGTTAAAATGATTGTTCCAAACTGATCATTACTGCTCCTTGAGTAAAGGCTTATAATTGAAGTATAATGCATGGCATTACGCAGTTTGGGATACATTGGATTACTTGACGGGTTTGTCATAGCCAGGCTTTGTCATTGCCCTCTCAGTCTTAAATGTTGTCACAATATGGACAATTGAGCTTGCTTAACGTGGGTGTTGGATTCATGTCATTTCAGCTCTAAATATAAAGTTAAAGACGATTTAGTGCGGACATGTCAAGTTGATCGGCCAGTTAAACTGATCATTGGTGCCCCTTGAGTAAAGGTTTATAAATAAAGCATAATGGATAGCATCACGTAGTTTGGGATAAATTTGATTACTTGGAGGATTGGGCGTAGCTATTTCGGTCTTAAATTTTGTTACAATATATAAAATTGAGTTTGTGTAACGTGGGTTTAGATTCGTGTCATTTTGGATTCGTGACATGACAAGTTGATCGGCTAGTTAACATGATCGTTCCAAACTGATCATTGGTGCTCCTTGATTAAAGGCTTATAAATGAAGCATAATGCATGGCATCACGCAGTTTACGATACATTGGATTACTTGAAGGCTTTGTCGTAGCTTTTTCAGTCTCAAATGTTGTCACAATGTGGAAAATTGAGCTAGCTCAACGTGGGTGTTGGATTCATGTTATTTTGAGCACTAAATCAAAAGTTAAAGACGATTTACTAAGGACATGTCAAGTTGATCAGCTAGTTAAAATGATCATTGTAAACTGATGATTGGTGCTCCTTGAGTAAATGCTTATAAATGAAGAATAATGCAAGGCATCACGCAGTTTGGGAAAGATTGGATTACTTGGAGGGTTTGTCGTACTTCTTTCAGTCTCAAATGTTATCAAAATAAAGAAAATTGAGCTAGCTTAACATGGGCGTTGGATTCATGTCATTCTAAACTCAAAAACAAAAGTTACGAACGATTTAGTGCGTACATGTCAAGTGAATCAGTGAGTTAAAATAATCATTTTAAACTGATCATTGGTGTTACTTGAGTAAAGGTTTAAAAATGAAGCATAATGCATGATAGCACGCACTTTGGGATACATTGGATTACTTGGAGGTTTTTTCGTAGCTTTTACAGTCTCAAATGTTCCACAATATGGAAATTTGAGTTAGCTTAACGTGGGCACTGGACTCATGTCATTATAGGTTTTAAATCAAAAGGTAAAAACGATTTAGTGCGGACATGTCAAGTTGATCAGCGTTAATATGATCATTCTAAACTTATCATTGTTTCTACATGAGTAAAGGCTTATAAATGAAGCATAATGAATGGTATCATGCAGTGTGGGATACATTGAATTACTTGGAGGCTTTGTCGTAGGTCTTTCAAGCTCAAACATTTTCACAATATCGAAAATTGAGCTTAGCTTAACGTAGGCATTGGATTCGTGCCATTCTAAACTCTAAATCAAAAGTTACAGACGATTTAGTGGGGACGTGTCAAGTTGATCGACTTGTTAAAAAGATCATTCTAAACTGATCAGTAGTGCTCCTTTAGTAAAGGCTATAAATGAGGCATAATACATGGCATCACGTACTTTGGGATACATTGGATTACTTGGAGGCTTCGTCGTAGCTACTCGGTCTTAAATTTTGTCACAATATAGCAAATTGAGCTTGTGTAACGTGGGCATTGGATTCGTGTCATTTTGAACTCTAAATCAAAGTTACGGACGATGCTGTGCGGACATGACAGTTGATCGGCTAGTTAAAATGATCTTTCCAAACTTATCATTGGTGCTCCTTGAGTAAAGGCTTATAAATTAAGCATAATGCATGGCATCACACAGTTTACGATACATTGGATTACTTGAAGGCTTTGTCATAACCCTCTCAGTATCAAATGTTGTCACAATATGGAAAATTGAGTGTGCCTAACGTGGGTGTTTGATTCATATCATTTTGAGCTCTAAATATAAAGTTAAGGATGATTTAGTGCCGACATGTCAAGTTGATCGGCCAGTTAAAATGATCATTCCAAACTGATCATTGGAGCTCCTTGAGTTAAGGTTTATAAATTTAGTATAATGCATAGCATCACACAGTTTGGGATAGATTGGATTACTTTGAAGCTTGGGCATAGCTAATTTGGTATTAAATTTTGTGAAAAATATAGAATATTGAGCTTGTATAACGTGGGCGTTGGATTCGTGTCATTTTGACCTCTAAATTAGAAGTTATGGATGATGCAGTCCATACATGACAAGTGTATCGGCTAGTTAAAATGATTGTTCCAAACTTATTATTGGTGCTCCTTGAGTAAAGGCTTATAAATTAAGCATAATGCATGGCATCACGCAGTTTACAATACATTGGATTACTTGAAGGATTTGTCGTAGTTGTTTCAATCTCAAATGTTATCACAATATTGAAAATCAAGCTAGCTTAACGTGGGTGTTGGATTCATGTCCTTTTGAGCTCTAAATCAAAAGTTAAAGAAGATTTATTGATGCTCCATGAGTAAAAGCTTATAAATGAAGCATAATGCATGGTATCACGCAGTTTAAAATAGATTGGATTACTTGGAATCTTTGTCGTAGCTATTTTGGTGTTAAATTTTTTTGTCATAATATAGAAAATTGAGAGAGGTTAACGAGGATGTTGGACTAATGTCATTTTGAAATCTAACTCAAAAAGTTAAAGACGATTGAGTGCAGACATGTCAAGTTGATCAACTTGTTAAAATCATAATTCTAAATTGATCATTGGTGCTCATTGAGTAAAGGCGTATAAATGAAGCATAATGCATAACATCATGAAGTTTGCGATAGATTGGATAACTTGGTGGCTTTGTCTAGCTATTTCAATCTTTAATTTTTTCACAATATAGAAAATTGAGCTAGTTTAACGTGGTTGTTTGATTCGTGTCATTTCGAAGTCTAAATCAAAAGTTATTGACGATTTAGTGCGGATATTTCAAGTTGATCGGCTAGTTAAAATGATCATTCTAAACTGATCATTGGTGCTCCTTGAGTAAATGCTTATAAATGAAGCATAATGCTTGGCATCACGTTGTTTGGGATAGATTGCATTACTTTGAGGCTTTGTCTAACTCCTTTCAATCTCAAATGTTGTCACAATATGGAAAATTGAGCTTGCTTAATGTGGCCACTGGATTCATGTCATCTTGAACTCTAAATAAAAAGTAAAAGAAGATTTAGTGCATACATGTTAAGTTGATCTGCTAGAAAAAATAATCATTCTTAACGGATCATTGGTGCTCCAGGACTAAAGGCCTATAAATTAAGCATAATGCATGGCAACACGCTGTTTGGGATAGATTGAATAACTAGATGGCTTTTCCATAGCTATTTCCATCTTAAATTTTGTCACAATATAGAAAATTGAGCTAGCTTAACGTGGGTGTTGGATTCGTGTAATTTTGAACTTTAAATCGAAAGTTACGGACGATCTACTGCGGACATGTCAGGTTGATCAGCTAGTAAAAATGATCATTCTAAACTGATCATTGATGCTTTCTGAGTAAAGGCTTATAAATGAATCATAATGCATGGCATCACGCAGTTTGGGAAAGATTGGATTGCTTGGAGGCTTTGTCTTTGCTATTTCGGTCATTAATTTTTTCACAATATTGAAAATTGAGTTGCTTAACGTGGGCGTTGGATTCATGTCATTCTAACCTTTAAATCAAATGTTATAGAAAATTTAGTGTCGAAATGTCAAGTTGAGCGGCCATTTTAAATGATCATTCTAAAGTGGTCATTGCTGCTCCTTGAGTAAGGGCTTATAAATGAAGCGTAATGCATGGCATCATGTCATCTTTAGCTCTAAATAAAAAGTAAAAGACTATTTAGTGCAGAAATGTCAAGTTGATTAGCTAGTTAAATAATCATTCTAAACTGATCATTGGTGCCCATTGATTAAGGTTGTATAAATGAAGCATACTGCATAACATCACACATTTTGGGATAGATTTGATTACTTCTAGGCTTTGTCATAGCTATTTCTATCTTAAATTTTGTAACAATATATAAATTTTAGCTAGCATAATGTGGGTATTGGATTCGTGTTATTTGGAACCCTAAATAAAAGGTTATGGACGATTTAGTGCGAACATGTCAAGTTGAATTGCCAGTGAAATGAACATTCTAAACTGAATGTTGGTGCTCCGTGATTAAAAGCTTATAAATAAACCATAAATCATGGCATCACGCAGTTTGGGATACAATTGATTACTTGGAGGCGTTGTCATGGCTCATTCAATCTCAAATGTTGTCACAATATTGAGCTAGCTTAATGTGGATGTTGGATTCATGTCATTTTGAACTATTAATCAAAAGTTACGGACAATTTGGAGCGGACATGCCAAGTTGATCGGCCGGTTAAAAGGATCATTTTAAAGTGATCATTGGTGCTCCTTGATTAAAGGCTTATAAAAGAAGCATAATACATCGCATCACGCTATTAGGGATACACTGGATTATTTGGAGGCTTTTCCATAGCTCTTTCAGTCTCAAATGTTGTCACAGTGTTGAAGTTCGAGCTAGAATAACGTTGGCATTGGACTCATTTCATTTTGATCTCTAGATCAAAAGTTACAGACTATTTAGTGCGGACATGTCAAGTTGATCAGCTAATTAAAATGATAATTCTAAACTCATCATTGGTGCTCCTTGAGTAAAGGCTAATAAATGAAGAATAATGCATCACATCACGCAAATTGGTGTAGATTGGATTAATTGGAGGCTTTTTCATAACTATTTTGATCTTAAATTTTATCACAATATAGAAAGTTGAGCTAGCTTAACATGGATGTTGGATTAGTGTCATTTTAAACTCTAAATCAAAAGTTACGGACGATTTAGTGCGACATGTGAAGTTGATCAGCTAGTTAAAATGAACATTCTAAACTGATCATTGGTGCTCCTTGAGTAAATGCTTACTTGGAGGCTTTGTCATAGCTATTTTGATCTTAAAATTTTCACAATATAGAAAATTGAGGTAGCTTAACGTTGGTGTTGGATTCGTTTCATTTTGAACTCTAAATTAAAAGCTATAGGCGATTTCTATGGACATGTCAAGTTGATCAGATAGTTAAAATGATAATTCTAAACTGATCATTAGTTCCCCTTGAGTAAAGGCTAATAAATGAAGCATAATGCATGGCATCACACAGTTTGGGATAGATTGCCTTACTTTGAGGCTTTGTCTAGCTCTTTTGATCTCAAATGTTGTCACAATATGGAAAATTGAGCTAGCTTGAAGTGGGTGTTGGATTCATATCATCTTCAGCTCTAAATATGAAGTAAAAGACGATTTAGTGCGACATGTCAAGTTGATCAGCTACTTAAAATGTTCATTTTAAATAGATCATTGGTGCTCCTTTAGAAAAGGCTTATAAATTAAGCATAATGCATGGCAGCACGCAGTTTGGGATATATTGGATTGCTTGGATCCTTTTTTGTAGCTATTTCGGTCATAAATTTTTTCGTAGTATAGAAAATTGAGTTTGCTTAACGTGGACGTTGGATTCATGTCGTTCTCACCTCTAAATCAATAGTTATGGACTATTCAGTGCGGACATGTCAAGTTGATCGGCCTGTTAAAATGATCATTCTAAACTGGTCATTGGTGCTCATTGAGTAAAGGCTTATAAATGAAGTATAATGCATGGCATCTTGCAGTTTGGGATAGATTGGATTGCTTGGATGCTTTTTTGTAACTATTTCGGTCTTAAATTTTTTCAGAGTATAGAAAATTGAGTATGCTTAACGTGGACGTTGGATTTGTGTCATTCTAACCTCCAAATCAATAGTTTTGTACTATTTGGTGTGGACATACAAGTTGATCGGCCTGTTAAAATGATTATTCTAAACTGTTCGTTGGTGCTCCTTCAGTAAAGCTTTATAAATGAAGCATAACGCATGACATCACACAGTTTGGGATAGATTACATTACTTTGATGTTGTGTCTAGCTCTTTCAGTATCAAATGTTTTCACAATATGGAAAATTGAGCTAGCTTAACGTGGGCATTGTATTAATGTCAACTTGAGCTTTAAACAAAAAGTAAATGACGATTTAGTGTGGACATGTCAAGTTGATCATTCTAAACTGATCATTGGTGCTCCTTTAGTAAAGGCTTATAAATAAGCATAATGCATGGCATCACGCAGTTCGGATACATTGGATTACTTTGAGTCGTTCTCGTAGCTATTTCGGACTTAAACTTTGTCACAATATAGATAATTGAACTAACTTAATGTGAGCGGTGAATTCATGCAATTTTGAAATCTAAATCAAAAGTTACGGACTATTCAGTTCGTACATGTCAAGTTGATAGGACGGTTAAAATGATCATTCTAATATGATAATTAGTGCCCCTTAAGTAAAGGCTTATAAATGAAGCATAATGCATGAGATAAATAACTTTGGGATACATTGGATTACTTGGAGGCATTGTCATAGCTCAATCAGTCTCACATGTTGTCACGATATTGAGCTAGCTTAATGTGGATGTTGGATTCATGTCATTCTAAAATATAAATCTAAAGTTACGGACAATTTAGAGGGGAAATCTCAAGTTGATCGGACAGTTAAAAGGATCATTCTAAATTGATCATTGGTGCTCCTTAATTAAAGGCTTATAAAAGAAACATAATGCATGGCATCACGAAGTTAGGGATACATTGGATTACTTGGAGGTTTTTTCCTAGCTCTTTTTGTCTCAAATGTTTTCACAATGTGGAAAATTGAGCTAGATTTACGTGGGTGTTGGATTCATTTTATTTTGAGCTCTAGATCAAAAGTTACAAACGATTTAGACATGTCAAGTTGATCAGCTAGTTAAAATGATCATTCTAAAGTGATCATTGGTGCTCCTTGAGTAAAGGCTAATAATTGAAAAAATGCAGGCATCACGTAGTTTGGGATACATTGGATTGCTTGGAGGCTTTGTCGTAGCTCATTCACACTCAGATGTCATCAAAATATGGAAATTTGAGCTTGCTTAACGTGGGCGTTGGATTCCTATCATTTTGAGCTCTAAATGAAGAATTCAAGTTGATTTAGTGGAGACATGTCAAGTTTATCCACTAGTTAAAATGATCAGTCTAAATTGATCATTGGTGCTCCTTGAGTAAAGGCTTATAGATGAAGTATTACGCGTGGTATCACGCAGTTAGGGATACATTGGATTACTTGGAGAATTTGTAATAGCTATTTCGGTTTTAAATTTTGACACAATATAGAATATTAGGCTAGATTAACGAGGACATTGGATTCATGTTATTCTGAACTCTAAATCAAAAGTTACAGACGATTTATTGCAGACATATTAAGCTGATTGGCCAGTTATAATGATCATTGTAAACTGATCATTGGTTCTCCTTGAATAAAGGCTTATAAATGAAAACAAAATGCATGGCATCTCGCAGTTTGGGATACACTGGATTACTTGGAGGCTTTTTTGTTGCTCTTTCAGTTTCAAATGTTGTAACAATATGGAAAATTGAGCTAGCTTAACGTGGGCGTTGGACTCATGTAATTTTGAGCTCTAAATAAAAATTTAAAGATTATTTAGTGCTTACATGTCAAGTTGATCAGCTAGTTAATATGATCATTCTGAATTGAGCATTGGTGTTCATTAAGTAAAGGCTTATAAATGAAGTATAATGCATGGCATCACGCAGTTTGGGGTAGATTGGATTACTTGGAGGCTTTTCGTAGCTATTTTGGTCTTATATTTTGTCACAATATAGGAAATTGAACTACCTTAACGAGGCGTTAAAGTTGTGTCATTCTAACAATTTAGTGCGGACATATCAAGTTGATATGCCAGTTAAAATGATCATTCTAAACTAATCATTGTTGCTCTCGAGTAAAGGCATATAAATCAAGCATAATTCATGGCATCATGCATTTTTTGATACATTGTATTACTTGGAGGCTTTGCGTAGCTCATTCACTCTCAAATGTTGCCAAAATATGGAAATTTGGGCTTGCTTAACGGGGGCATTGGATTCATGTCATGTTGAGCTCTAAATCAAGAGTTAAAGACGATTTAGTGGGGACATGTCAAGTTTATCAGCTAGTTAAAATGATCATTCTAAATTGATCATTGGTGCTGCTTGAGTAATGGCTTATAAATGAAGCATTAAGCATGGTATCACGCAGTTAGAGATAGCTTGGACTACTTAAAGGGTTTGTAATAGCTATCTCGGTCTTAAATTTTGTCACAATATATAATATTAGGCTAGCTTAATGTAGGCGTTGGATTCCTGTTATTTTGACTCTGAATCAAAAGTTACGAAAGATTTAGTGTGTACATATGAAGTTGATAGGGCGGTTATAATGATCATTCTGAACTGATCATTGGTGCTCCTTGAGTAAAGGCTAATAAATGAAAAAAATGCATGGCATCTCACAGTTAGGGATACACTAGAATATTTAGAGGCTTTTTCGTAGCTCTTTCCGTATTGAATGTTGTCACAATATGGAAAATTGAGCTTGGTTAACGTGTGCATTAGATTCATGTCATTTTGAGCTCTAAATAAAAAGTTAAAGACGATTTAGTGTGGACATGTCAAGTTGATCAGCTATTTAAAATGATTATTCTAAATGGATCATTGTTGTTCATTGACTAAAGGGTTATAAATGAAGCATAATGCATGGTATTACACAATTTGGGATAGATTGGATTACTTGGAGACTTTTGGTAGCTATTTCAGTCTTATATTTTGTCACAATATAGAAAATTGAGCTAGCTTAACGTGGGCGTTGGATTTGTGTCATTCTAACGATTTAGTGCAGACATATCAAATTGATCTGCCAGTTAAAATGATCATTATATACTGATCATTGGTGCTCTCGAGTAAAGGCTTATAAGTTAGGCATAATGCATGGCATCACGCAGTTTGGGATACATTGGATTACTTTGAGGCTTTGTTGTAGCTCATTCACACTCAAATGTTGCCAAAATATGGAATTTTGAGCTTGCTTAACGTATGCGTTGGATTCATGTCATTTTGAGCTTTAAATCAAGGGTTAAAGATGATTTAGTGCGGACATGTCAAGTTTATCAGCTAGTTAAAATGATCATTCTAAATTGATCATTGGTGCTCCTTGTGCATGGTATCACGCAGTTAGGGATTGATTTGATTCCTTAGAGGCTTTGTAATAGCTATTTTGGTCTTAAATTTTGTCACAATATAGAATATTAGGTTAGTTTAACTTGAGCGTTGGATTCGTGTTATTCAGAACTCGAAATCAAAAGTTACAGACGATTTAGTGCGTACATGTCAAGTGGATCAGCCAGTTATAATGATCATTCTAAACTGATCATTTGGTGCTCATTAAGTAAAGGCTGATAAATGAAGCCTAATGCATGGCATCACACAGTTTCGGATACACTGGATTTTTTCGAGACTTTTTTGTAGCTCTTTCAGTCTCAAATGTTGTCACAGTAGAAAATTGAGCTAACCTAGGCGTTGGAATCATGTCATTTTGAGCTCTAAATCAAAAATTAAAGAGGATTTAGTGTGTACATGTCAAGTTGATCAGCTAGTTAAAATGATAATTCTAAATTGAACATTGGTGCTCCTTAAGTAAAGGCTTATAAATGAAGAATAATGCATGACATCACGATGTATGAGATAGATTGCATTACTTGGAGGCTTTGTTGTAGCTATTTTGGTTTTAAATGTTTTCACAATATAGAAAATTGAGCTAGCTTAACGTGAGCATAGGATTCGTTTTATTCTGAACTCTTAATCAAAAGTTACGGGCGATTTATTGCGAAAATGTCAAGTTGATTGGCCACTTAAAATGATCATTCTAAACTGATCATTTGGTGCTCCTTGATTAAAGCTTATAAATGAAGCATAATGAATGGCATCACGCAGTTCGGGATACACTGGATTACTTGGAGACTTTCCCATAGCTCTTTCAGCCTCAAATGTTGTCACAATATGGAAAATTGAGCTAGCTTAATATGGGCGTTGGATTCGTGCCATTTTGAACTCTAAACCAAAAGTGATGCATGATTTAGTGCAGACATGTCAAGTTGATCGCCATAAAAAAATGATCATTCTAAAGTGATCATTGGTACTGATTGATTAAAGGCTTTTAAATGAAGCATAATGCATAGCATCATCCAGTTTGGGATACATTGGATTATGTGGAGGCTTTATCATAATTTTTTCAGTCTCAAATGTTATCATAATATGGAAAATTGAGCTAGCTTAACGTGGGCGTTGGTCTCATGTCATTTTGAGCTCTAATTCAAAAGTTAAATACAATTTAGTGCGGACACGGCAAGTGGATCATTTATTTAAAATAATCATTCTAAACTGATCATTGGTGCTACTTGAGTAATGACTTATAAATGAAGCAGAATGCATGGTATCACGCAGATTGAGATTGATTGGATTACTTAGAGGTTTTATCGTAGCTATTTCCGTCGAGAAATGCTTTTTCAGATGGATTTCCAACAAAAGATGTCTTCGGGACAATTTTTATGGAAACCATACCATGTCGGGAATTAGTTGGGAACTCCCGGTGGGTTGGCGATGAAGAGTACCCATCGGCAATAACCGACGGATATTCGATGGGCAGTATCCATTGGACATTACCAACATATTTGAGATGGAAGTCGTCCGTCGGTTCTCCGCCGTCAGAAACTTTGCCGTTGGGAATCACATGCCTAATACCGTGATACATGGCATCGGAAACTACCGACGCACACCCGATGGTGTATAGCTGTCGGTATATCCCGACGGTTTTCCACCGACGGGAATTTACAGACACTATCGCGATGAAATACACTTCCCGAGGGAACTCTGTCCATCCGAAATTCCCAACGGATTAGCGATAACACTATCTGTTTGACCTTTATCTTTTTTTGTGCCGACTCCTTCCATCGGAGATAACCAAACATTTGATGCAAATATTTTTTAATAATTTTTTTTAATTTTAAATAAATTTTTTAAATAATTAAATTTAATTTATATTTTTAAAATATTTGATAAAATATTAAAATAATTAAATAAACATAAAATTTCAAATTAAAAATATAATAATATTTAAATTTTAATTGTTTTAAAATCTAAAATCTACAAATTACATCAGAGGAATATCAAAAATAGGAAAAACTTCATCCGGATAATGCATGAATTTGGTTTTCATAAAAGCTACAAAAATCATCTCTATCTCCATAGCTATCATTTTTTCTTTAAGTTGGGCGTTCTCCTCATTTCCAGCCATAGATGTTGCACCACTAGTATTTGCAATTCTACCAAGTCCTCGATGATGACCCTTATAAAATTTAAAAATATTATTAGAAAAATATTATAATATTAAATATTAAAATAACTAAATATAAAAATAAAAATTACATTAAGAAGCAGACGGTTAATCTCTGAAAGAGGCGATTCGGCGACTAAAGATGAAGAACAACCTTGAGACTGCTGTGACAAAATATCACTCTTTTTTCTTTTTCACTTTTTCGATGATCTCACTAACGAGACCATTTGGATGCGACCAGTTGTTTTGTTGGTCTGGACGGCCGTGAGAAGTTGTATGTGAACTAGAGGTGATCCAAATTCTTGTGCCTAAAAGTAAAAAAATGCTAAATTAATATTTAAAAATTTTCAAATAATAATAACTAAAATTAATATGATAATACAATTTATCAATTGATCGGCTCGTCTCAGAAAACTAGTCGATCCAGCATTGTGAATGTAAATACATTTGGCCTCAGCGCTGGAAGATTCCCAATAATGAATAAAATCATTCCAAACCGACTCATTTAACCTTCTTGGTTTGTCTTTTCGCTTTTTCAACTTTTGTTTATACTTGTTCATGTGGTGGGAAAATTGTACCGTATCCTCTTTTTGAAAAGTTTCTTCCACCAACTTTGTGTTCATGGGATCTCATTTAAATTATTGCTATGAAATTTACTTATATATTACAAAAACAATATTTAAAATAATTACATATTTAAAAATAAATTAACGTACCACAAACGTCCTGAACCAAATCTGATGTTTTTCGTATGGAATATATCTAAATTTTGTATACGGTTTGTTTAAAAGAGAATGAAGCATCTTTAATATAGATTTAATTATTCTATTGTTTGAAATACCAAACCAACAAATTTTTATTAGAATAACATTAAAATAATTATTATAAATATAATTATAGAAAATTTAATATACCATGTTGAATTCCCTTGACGACTGTAAACCTTTGCTCAATGAGGCCAATGATAAGTTTATAATGATCACTTTAACAGGCCGATCAATATAACATATCGTCACTAAATCGTTCGTAACTTTTTATTTAGAGTTCAGAATGACACGAATCTAATGTCCACGTCAAGCTAGATCAATATTCTATATTATGAAAAAAATTAATGCCAGAATTGCTGTAAGAAAGACTCCAAATAGTCCAATCTATCCTAAGGTGATGCCATACATTATGCTTCATTTATACGCTTTTACTCAATGAGCACCAATGATCAGTTTAAATTGATCATTTTAACTAGCTGATCAACTTGACATTTCAACACTAAATCGTCTTTAACATTTGATTTAGAGGTCAAAATGACATGAATCCAACTCCCACGTTAATCTAGCTCAATTTTCAATATTGTGACAACATTTGAAACTGAAAGAGCTACGACAAAGCCTCTACAAAATCCAATGTATCCCAACTGCGTGATGTCATGCATTATTCTTCATTTGTAAACTTTTGCTCAATGAGCACCAATGATCAGTTTAGAATGATCAATTTAACTAGCCGATTAAGTTGAAATATCCACACTAAATCGTCCGTAACTTTTGATTTAGAGTTTAGAATGACACAAATCCAACGACTATGTTAAGCTACCTCAATTTTCTATATTATGATAAAATTTATGACCAACATAGCTACGACTAATCGTCCAAGTAATCCAATCTATCCCAAACTCTATTATACTATGCATTATGCTTCATTTGTAAACCATTGCTCAATGAGCACCAATGATCAGTTTAGAATTATCATTTTAGCTAGCTCTTCAACTTGATAAGTCCGCACTAAATCGTCTTTAACATTTGATTTAGAGCTCAAAATGATATGAATCCAACGCCCACGTTAATCTAGCTAAATTTTCAATATTGTGACAACATTTGAGACTGAAAGAACTACGACAAAGCCTCCAAGTAATCCAATGTATCCCATACTGCGTGATGACATGAATTATACTTCATTTATAAGCCTTTGCTCAAGGAGCGCCAATGATCAGGTTTGAATGATCATTTGAACTGTTCGATCAACATGACATGTCCGCACTCAACCGTCCCTAACTTTTGATTTAGAGTTTAGAATGACACGAATCCAACGCCCACATTAAGGTAGCTCAATATTCTACATTATGACAAAATTTAAGACCGAAATAGCAATAACAAAGCCTCCAAGTAATCCAATCTATCCGGAAATCCGTGATGCCATGCATTATACTTCATTTATGCGTTTCTGAATGAGCACCAATGATCTGTTTAAAATGATCAATTTAACTAGTCGATAAACTTGAAAAATCTGCACTAAATTGTTCTTAACGTCTCATTTAGAGTTCACAATGACACAAATCCAACGCAAAAAATAAAGCTATCTCAATATTCTATATTGTGACAAAAGTTAAGACCGAATTAGCTACGACAAAGCCTACACGTAATCCAATCTATCCCAAACTGCTTGATGTCATACATTATGCTCATTTGTAAACCTTTGCTCAATGAGCACCAATGATCAGCTTAGAATGATCATTTTAACTAGCTGATCAACTTGACATTTCCGCACTAAATCATCTTTAACACTTGATTTAGAGCTCAAAATGATATGAATCCAACGCCCACGTTCATCTAGCTCAATTTTCAATTTTGTGACAACGTTTGAGATTGAAAGAGCTATGACAAAGCCTCAAAGTAATCCAATGTATCCCAAAATGTGTGATGTCATGCATTATGCCTCATTTATAATCCCTTACGGAAGGAGCACCAATGCCTCATTAGAGTTCTGAATGACACGAATCCAACACCCATGTTACGCTACCTCAATATACAATATTGTGATAAATTTAAGACCGAAATAGCTACGACAAAGCCTACAGGTAATCCAATCTATCCCAAACTATGAGATACCATGCATTATGCTTCATTTATAAACCTTTGCTCAATGAGAACCAATGATCAGTATAGAATGATCAACTTAACTAACCGATAAACTTGACATGTACGCATTAAATCGTTTGTAACTTTGATTTAGAGTTCGGAATGACATGAATCCAATGCCCACATTAAGCTAGCTCATTTTTCTATACTGTGGAAAATTTAAAACCAAAATAGCAATAACAAAGTCTCCAAGTAATCTAATGTATCCAAAACTGCGTGATGTCATGCATTATGCTTCATTTATAAGCATTTACTACCGAAGCACCAATGACCAGTTTAGAATGATCATCTTAACTGGCTGATAACCTTGACATGTATGCAATAAATAGTTCGTAACATTTGATTTAGAGTTCAGAATGACACGCATGCAACACCCACGTTAAGCTAGCACAATTTTCTATAATTTGACAATATTTGAGACTGAAGAGCTACCACAAATCCTTCACGTAATCCAATCTATCCTGAACTGTGTGATGCCATGCATTATGCTTGATTTATATGACCTTACTAGAGGAGCAATAATGATTATTTTAGAATGATAAATTGAACTAGCCGATATACTTGACCATGTCTACAGTAAACCTTTCGTAACTTTTAATTTAGAGTTCAGAATGACACGAATCCAACGCCCACGTTAAGCTAGCTCAATTTTCTCTATCTTGAATAATTTAAGACCAGAATTGCTCGGACAAAGCTTCCTAGTAATCAAATCTATCCTAAATTGCTTGATGCCATGCATTATGCTTCATTTATACGCCTTTACTCAATGAGCACCAATGATGAGTTTATAATTATTGTCTTAACTAGCTTTTCAACTTGACCTTTCCGCACTAAATTGTCTTTAACATTTGATTTAGAGCTCAAAATGACATGAATCCAACGCCCACGTTAATATAGCTCAATTTTCTATATTGGGACAACCTTCAGATAAAAGAGTAAAGACATAGCCTCCAGGTAATCCAATGTATCCGCAACTGCGTGATGCCATGCATTATGATTTATTCGTAAACCTTTGCTCAATGAGCACTACAGATCAGTTTAGAATGATCAATTTAACTAGCCAGTAAACTTGACATGTCCACACTAAATCGTTCATAACTTTTGATTTGGAGTTTAAAATGACACGAATCCACCGCCCACGTTAAGCTAGCTGAATATTCTATATTGTGACAAAATTTAAGACCCAAATAGATATGGCAAACCTCCAAGTAATCAAATATATCCCAAACTGCGTCATGCCATGCATTATGTTTCATTTGTAAACCTTTGCTCAATGAGCACCTATGATCAGTTTAGAATGATCATTTTAACTCATTGATCAATTTAACATGTCCGCATCTTTTGTAACTTTTGATTATGAGCTCAAAATGAAACGGATCCAATGTCCACGTTAAGCTAGCTCAATTTTCTATATTGTGACAACATTTGAAACTGAAAAAATTACAAAAAACCTCCAAGTAATCCAATTTATCCCAAGCTGTGTGATGCTATGCATTATGCTTCATTTATAATCCTTTACTCAAGGACCACTAATGATCACTTTATAATGATCCTTTTAACTGGCTGATCAACTTAACATGTCCGCACCAAATCATCTGTAACTTTTGATTTAGAGTTCAAAATGACACAAACCAAACACCCATGTTAAGCTAGCTCAATTTTCTGTATTTGGGACAAAATTTAAGATCAAAATAGATATGACAAATCTTCGAAGTAATCCAATATATCCCAAACTCCATGATGTTATGGATTATGCTTCATTTATTAGCCTTTACTCAAGGAGCACCAATGATCAGTTTAGAATGATCAATTTCACTAGCTGACCAACTTAAATATCTGCACTAAATTGTCTTTAACTTTTTTAATAGAGCTCAAAATGACATGAGTACAACGCCCACGTTACGATAGCTCAGTTTTCCATATTGTGAGAACATTTGAGACTAAAAGAGCTACGAAAAAGCCTCCAAGTAATCCAATGTGTACCAAGCTGCGTGATGTTATGCATTATGCTTTATTTATAAGCCTTTACTAAAGGAACAACAATGATTAGTTTAAAATGACATATACGCACTAAATTGTCCATAACTTTTGATTTAGAGTTGAGAATGCCACGAATCCAATGTCCACGTTAACCTAGCTCAATTTTCTATATTTTGACAAAATTTAAGAACAAAATAGCTACGAAAAAGCCTCCAAGTAATCCAATCTATCCCAAACTACGTGATGTTATCTATTATGCTTCATTTATTAGCATTTACTCAAGGAGCACCAATGATCAGTTTAGAATGATCATTTTAACTAGCTGATCAACTTGACTTGTCCGCACTAAATCGTCCGAAATTTTGATCTAGAGATCAAAATGAACTGAATCCAACATCCATGTTAAGCTGGCTCAATTTTCCAATTTGTGACAACATTTTAGACTGAAAGAGCTATGAAAAAAACCTTCAAGTAATCTATTACATCCTGAACTGCGTGATGCCATGCATTATGATTCATTTATAAGACTTTAATCAAGGAGCACCAATGATCTGATTAGAATGATCCTTTCGATTGGCCGATCAACTTGACCTGTCCACTCTAAATTGTCCATAACTTTTGATTTAGAGTTCATAATGACATGTATCCAACATCCACGTTAAGCTAGCTCAATTTTCCATATTGTGACAACATTTGAGACTGAAAGAGCTACGACAACGCCTCCAAGTAATCCAATGTATCCCAAACTGTGTGACGCGATGCATTATGATTCATTTATAAGCCTTGAATCAAAGAGCACCAATGATCAGTTTAGAATGATCATTTTAACAGGAAATTCAACTTGACATGTTCGCACTAAATCGTCCATTACCTTTTATTTAGAGTTCAAAATAACACGAATCCAACACCCACATTAAGCTAGCTCAACTTTATATATAGTGACAAAATATAAGATCGAAATAGCTATCCCAATCTATCCCAAGCTGTGTGATGTTTTGCATTATACTTCATTTATACACCCTTAATCAATGAGCACCAACGATCAGTTTAGAATGATCATTTTAACTAGATGACCAACTTGAAATGTCCGCACTAAATGAGCATTAACTTTTAATTTAGAGCTCAAAATGATATGAGTCTAATGCCCACATTAAGTTAGCTCAATTTTCTATATTGTGACAACATTTAGGTCCGCAATAGCTACGACAATGCCTCAAAGTAATCCAATGTATCCCTAACTGCATGAGCCTATGGATTATACTTATTTAGAAGTCATTACTCAAGTACACCAATCATCAGTTTCGAATGATAGTTTTAACTAGCTGATCAACTTGAAATGTCTGCAATAAATCGTCTTTTAATTTTTAATTAAAGCTCAAGTTGACATTAATCCAACTCCTATGTTAAAATAGCTCAGTTTCCATATTGTGAAACATTTGAGACTGAAAAGAGCTAGACACAACATCAAAGAATGTAATCTATCTTAAGCTGTGTGTTGCCATGCATTATGCTTCATTTCTAAGCCTTTACTCAAGGAGAACCAATGACCAGTTTAGAATGATAATTTTAAATGGCCGATCAACTTGAACATTCCGCATTAAAGAGTTCATAAGTATTGATTATGAGGTCAGAATGATACCAATCCAACACCCACGTTAAGCAAACTCAATTTTCTATACTATGAAAAAATTTAAGACCAAAATAGCAACGACAAAGCCTCCAAGCAATCCAGTCTATCCCAAACTGCATGATACCATGCATTACGATTCATTTATAAGCCTTTATTCATGGAGTACCAATGATCAGTTTAAAATGATCATTTTAACTAGTTGATCATCTTCATATGTCCGCACTAAATCGTCCATAACTTTTGATTTCGAGTTAAAAATGACACGAATCCAACACCCATATTAAGCTAGCTCAATTTTCTATACTGTGACAAAATTTAAGATCAAAATATCTGTGAAAAAACCTCGAAGTAATCCAAAATATCTCTAAATTTGTGATGCCTATCATTATGCTTAATTTATAAGCCTTTACTTAAGGAGCACCAATAATCAGTTTAGAATGATTATTTTAACTAGCTGATCAACTTGACATGTACGCATTAAATCATTTTTTTAATTTTTATTTAGAGCTGAAGATGACATGAATCTAACACCCATGTTAATCTAGCTCATTTTCCATGTTCTGACAACATTTGAGATCGAAAGAGCTAGAAATAGCCTCAAAGTAATGCAATCTATCCCAAACTGCGTGATGCCATGCATTATGCTTACTTTATAAGCCTTCACTGAAGGGAGCACCAATGATTAGTTTACAATGATCATTTAAACTAACTGATCAACTTGACATGTCCGCACTAAATCATCCGTACCTTTTAATTTAGAGTTCAAAATGACACGAATGCAAATCCCATGTTAAGCTAGTTCAATTTTTTAAATTGTGACAAAATTTAAGATCGAAATAGCTATGGCAAAACCTCCAAGTAATCCAATCTACCCCAAACTGCGTGATGCTATGCATTATTATGAATTTATAAGCCTTTACTCAAGGAGCACCAATGATCAGTTTAGAATGATCATTTTAACTAGATGATCAACTTGACATGTCTGCACTAAATCGTCAGTAACTTTTGATTTAGAATTCAAAATGACACTAATCCAACATATACGTTAAGCTAGCTCAATTTTCTATATTGTGATAAAATTTAAGATCGAAATAGTTATGAAAAAAGCCTATAAGTAATCCAATCTAGCCTAAACTACGTGATGCCATGCATTATGCTTAATTTATAAGCCTTTCCTCAAGGAGCACCAATGATCAGTTTAAAATGATTATTTCAAGTAGCTGATCATTTGTTATATCCGAGCTACTTTTTTTTAGAGCTGTAGATGACATGAATCCAACACCCACGTTAAGCTAGCTCAAGTTTCCATATTGTCACAATATTTGAGATGGAAAGAGCTAGACAAAGCCTTAAAGTAATTCAATCTATCCCAAACTGCATGATGCCATGCGTTATGCTTCATTTCTAAGCCTTTACTTAAGGAGAACTAGCGATCATTTTAGAATGATCATTTTAACTAGCCGATGAACTTGACATGTCTTCACTAAATCATCTGTAACTTTTAATTTAGATTTCAAAATTACATGAATCCAACACCCTCATTAAGCTAGCTCAATTTTCAATATTGTGAAAAATGTAAGATCGAAATAGCTATGCAAGGCCTCCAAGTAATCCAATCCATCCCAAACTGTGTGATGCCATGCATTATGCTTATTTATAAGGCCTTACTCAAGTAGCACCAATGATAAGTTTAGAATGATCATTTTAACTAGCTGATCAACTTGACATGTCTGCACTTAATCGTATTTTACTTTTTATTTAGAGCTGAAGATGACATGAATTCAACACCCACGTTATGGTAGCTCAATTTTCCATATTTTGAAAACATTTGAGACTGAAACAGCTGGACAAAGTATCAAAGTAAGGCAATCTATCCGCAACTATGCGATGCAATGCGTTATGCTTCATTTATAAGCCGTTACTCATGGAGCAGCAATGACCTGTTTAGAATGATCATTTTGACTGGGCGATCAACTCAACATGTTCGCACTATATCGTGGATAACTTTTCATTTGGAGGACAGAATTACACAAATCCAAAGCCCACATTAATCTAACTAGATTTTCTATATTGTGAAAATATATATAACGGAAATAGCTAGGACAAAGCCTCCTAACAAACCAATCTATCCCAAACTGCATGATGTCATGCATTATGCTTCCTTTATAATCCTTTACTCAAGGAGCACCAATGATCGGTTTATAATGATCATTTTAACTAATTGATCAACTTGATATGTCCGCACTAAATCGTTCGCACCTTTTGCTTTTTAGTTCAAAATGACAGGAATACAACATCCAAGTTAAGCTAGCTCAATTTTCTATATTTTCACCAAATTTAAGATCGAAATAGCTATGAGAAACCTCCAAGTAATCCAATCTATCCCAAACTTCATGATGCCATGCATTATGCTTAGTTTATAAGCCTTTAGTCAAGGAGCACCAATGATCAGTTTAAAATTATTATTTTAACTAGCTGATTAACTTGACATGACTGCATTAAATCGTCCATAACTTTTGATTTAGAGTTCCAAATTACACAAATCCAGTACCCATGTTAAGCTAGCTCAATTTTCTATTTTTGGACAAAATTTAAGATCAAAATAGCTATTACAAAGCCTTTAAGTAATGCAATCTATCCCAAACTGTGTGATGTCATGGATTGTGCTTAACTTAGAAGACCTTACTCAAGGAGCACTAATGATCAGTTTAGAATTATTATTTTAACTAGCTTATCAACTTGACATGTCCGCACTAAATCGCCTTTCACTTTTTATTTAGAGCACAAGATGACATGAATCAATAAATGCCCACGTTAAGCTAGATTTCCAAATTGCGACAACATTTCAGATCGAAAGAACTAGACAAAGCCTCAAAGTAATGCATTTTATCCCAAACTGCGTGATGCCTTGCATTATTCTTCATTTATAAGCCTTTACTCAAGCAGCACCAATGATCAGTTTAGAATGATAATTTCAACTGGCTGATCAACTTGACATGTCCCTACAAAATTGTATACAACTTTTAATTTAGAGTTCAAAATGACATGAATCCAACATCCACGTTAAGCTAGGTCAATTTAGAG
This sequence comes from Pugionium cornutum, assembly GCA_018901935.1. NCBI lineage: Eukaryota > Viridiplantae > Streptophyta > Magnoliopsida > Brassicales > Brassicaceae > Pugionium > Pugionium cornutum. Next base: position 17,167,562 of record CM032159.1, on the reverse strand, counting down.
TTCAAAATAGCTATGCAAAGCCTCCAAGTAATCCCATCTATCCAAAACTGCGTGATGCCATGCATTATGCCTATTTATAAGCCTTTACTCCAGGAGAACCATTGATCAGTATATGTTGGTCATTTTAACTAGCTGATCAACTTGACATGCTCGCAGTAAATTGTCTTCTAGTTTTTATTCAGAGCTCAAGATGACATGAATCCAAAGCTCACGTTAAGTTAGCTCAATTTTCCATCTTGTAAAAAAATTTGAGACTCAAAGAGCTAGACGAAACATCAAAGTAATGCAATCTATCCCAAACTGCGTGATGTCATGCATTATGCTTTATTTATAAGCCTTTACTCAAGAAGCACCAATAACCAGTTTAGAATGATCATTTTAACTAGCCGATCCACTTGAAATATCCGCACTAAATCGTCTATAAATTTTGATTTAGAGGTAAGAGTGAAACGAATCCAATGCCCACATTAAGGTAACTCAATGTTCCATTTTTTGATAAAATTGAAGATCGAAATAGCTATGACAAAATGTCCAAAGAATCCAATCTATCCCAAACTATGTGATACCATGCATTATGCCTAATTTATAAGCCTTTACTCAGTTGCACCAATGATCATTTTAGAATGATTATTTTAACTAGCACATATCCTTGTCATGAGCGCACTAAATCGTCTTTTACTTTTTATTTCGAACTCAAGATGACATAAATACAACACCCACGTTAAGGTAGCTCAATTTTCCATATTGTGAAAACATTTGAGACTGAAAGAGTTAGAGAAAGCATCAAAGTAATGCAATCTATCCCAAACTGCGTGATGCTATCCATTATGATTCATTTATAAGACTTTACTCAAATAGCACCAATGATCAATTTAGAATGATCATTTTAACTAGCTGATCAACATGACATGTCTGCACTAAATCGTCCATAACTTTTGATTTACAGGTAAGAATTATACGAATCCAAAGCCCACGTTAAGCTAACCTAATTTTCTATAAAACGCAAATAGCCAAGACAAAGCCTTCGAGCAAGCCAACCTATCCCAAATTGCAAGATGCCATGTATTTTGTTTCATTTACAAGCCTTTACTTAAGGAGCACAAATGATCAGTTTAGAATGATCATTTTAACTAACTGATCAACTTGACATGTCTGCACTAAATCGTCCGTAACTTTTTCTAAACAGCTCAAAATGACACGAATCCAACACCCACGTTCAACTAACTCAATTTTCTATCTTTTGATAAAATTCAAGATTGAAATAGCTGTGAAAAAGCCTCCAATTAATCCAATATATCCCAAACTACGTGATGCCATGTATTATGCTTAATTTATAAGCCTATACTCAATGAGCACCAATGATCAGTTTAGAATGATTATTTTAACAAACAGATCACCTTGACATGACCGCACTATATTGTCTTTCACTTTTTATTTAGAGCTCAAGATGATATGAATCTAACACCCATGTTAAGCTAGCTAGATTTTCCATATTGTGATAAAATTTAAGATCGAAATAGCTATGACAAAGCCTCCAAGTAAACCAGTCTATCCCAAACTTCGTGATGCTATGCATAATGATTCATTTATAAGCCGTTACTCCATGAGCACCAATGATGAGTTTAGAATGATTATTTTAACTAGCTGATCAACTTGACATGTCCGCGCCAAGTCGTATTTAACTTTTGATTTAGAGCTCAAAATCACATGAATCCAACGCCCAGGTTAATCTAGCTAAATTTTCAATATTGTGAAAATATTTGACACTCAAAGAGCTATGACAAAGCCTCTAAGTAATCCAATGTATACCAACTTGTTGGATGCCATGCATTATGCTTCATTTATAAGTCTTCACTCAAGGAGCACCAATGATCATTTTAGAATGATTTTTTGACTGGCCTATCAACTTGACATGTCTGCACTTAATCGTCCATAAATTTTGATATAGAGTTCCGAATGCACCAATCCAATGCCCACGTTAAGCTAGCTCAATTTTATATATTGTGAAAAAATTTAAAACCCAGATACCTACGACAAAGCCTCCATGTGATTCAATATATCCCATACTGCATGATACCATGCATTATGTTTCATGTATACGCCTTTACTCAAGGAGCACCAATGATCTGTTTAGAATGATCATTTTAACTAGCTGATCAACTTGAAATGACCACACTAAATCATCTTTTACTTTTTCTTTAAAGCTCAAGATGACATGAATCCAACGCCCATGTTAAGCTAGCTCAATTTATCATATTGTGAAAACATTTGCTACTAAAAGAGTTAGACAAAGCAACAAAGTAATGTAATCTATCCCAAACTTCATGATTCAACGCATTATGTTTCATTTATAAGCCTTTACTCAAAGAGCACCAATGATCATCAACTTGAATTGTCCGCACTAAAGTGTCCATAACTTTTGATTTATAGGTTAGAATGATACGAATCCAACGCCCATGTTAAGCTAACTCAATTTTCTATGTTGTGAAGAACTTTAAGAGAGAAATAGATATAACAGAAACTCCAACGAATTCAATCTAAACCAAACTGTTTGATGCCATTCATTATGCTTAATTTATAAATCTTTAGTCAAGGACTACCAATGCTTAGTTTAGAATGATCATTTTAACTAGCTTATCAACTTGACATGTCTGCACTAAATCATCTGTAACTTTTGATTTAGAATTCAAAATGACACTAATACAACACCCACGTTTAATCTATCTCAATTTTCTATATTGTGACAAATTTAATATTGAAATAGCTATGACAAAGCCTCCTTGAAATCCAATGTATCCCAATATGCGTGATGTCATGCATTATGCTTAATTAATAATCCTTTACTCAAGGAGCACCAATAATTAGTTTAGAATGATTATTTTAACTATCTTATCAACTTGACTTGTCCACAATAAATCGTCTTTTACTTTTTGTTTCGAGCTCAAGATGACATGAATCCAACGCCCACGTTAGGCTAGCTCAATTTTCCATATTGTAACAAAATTTGTGATTGATAGAGCTAGACATGCCTCAAACTAATGCAATCTATCCCAAAGTGGGTGATGTTCTGCATTATGCTTAATTTATAACCCTTTACTCAAGGCGCCCAGTGATGAGTTTAGAATGATCATTATAACTGGCCGATCAACTTAACATGCCTGCACTAAATCGTCCGTAACTTTTGATTTAAAATTCAAATTGACACAAATCTAACACCCACCTTAAGGTAGCTCAATTTTTGATATTGTGTCAAAATTTAAGATCTAAATAGCTAGACAAAGCCTTAAAGTTATCCAATCTATCCGAAACTGCGTGACGCCAAGCATTATGCTTCATTTATAAGCCTTTACTAAAGGAGCACCAATTACCAGTTTAGAATAATCATTTTAACTGGCCGATCAACTTAACATGTCTGCACTAACTCATCAGTAACTTGTGCTTTACAGTTCAAAATGAAACAAATCCAATAGCCACCTTAAGCCAACTCAAGTTTCTATATTGTGACAAAATTTAAGATCAAAATAGCTATGAAAAAACCTCCAAGTAATCCAATCTATCCTAAATTGCGTGATGCCATGCATTATACTTAATTTATAAGCCTTGACTCAAGGAGCACCAATGATCAGCTTAGAACGATCATTTTAACTAGCTTATCAATTTGAAATGTCCACACTAATTCGTCTTTTAATTTTTATTTGTAGCTCAATATGACATGAATCCAATGCCCACGTTAAGCTAGCTCATTTTTCAAAATTGTGACAACATTTGAGACTGAAAGAGCTGGAAAAAGCCTCAAAGTAATGCAATCTATCCTAAACTGCGTGATGCTATGCATTCCACTTCATATACAAGCCTTTACTCAAGGAGAGCCAATGATCAGTTTAGAATGATCATTTTAACTGGTTGATCAACTTGACATGTCAACACTAAATCATTTGTAACTTTTGATTTAGAGTTCAGAATGACACTAATCCAATGCCCATATTAAGCTAACTCAATTTTATATATTCTGACAAAATTTTAAACGCAAATAGCTATGACAAAGCCTCCAAGTAATCCAATCAATCCCAAACTTTGTGATGTCATGCATTATGCTTCATTTATAAGCCTTTACTCAAGTAGCAGCAATGATCAGTTTAGAATGATCATTTTAAATAGCTGATAATCTTGACTTGTCAGCATTAAATGGTCTTTAAATTTTTATTTAGAGCTCAATATGAAATGAATACAACGCCAACGTTAAACTAGTTCAATTTTCCATATTGTGAAAACATTTGAGACTGAAAGAGCTTGACAAACATCAAAGTAATGCAATCAGTCAAAAACGGCGTAATGCCAAGCATTATGGTTCATTTATAAGCCTTTACTAAAGGAGCACCAATTACCAGTTAAGAATGATCATTTTAACTGGAAGAGCAACTTGACATATCTGTCCTAAATCATCAGTAACTTGTGATTTAGAGTTCAAAACAAAACGAATTCATTACCCATGTTAACCTAACTCAATTTTCTATATTGTGACAAAATTTAAGATCGAAATAGCTATAACAAAGCCTCCAAGTAATCAAATATATCCCAAACGGCGTGATGCCATGCAATATGCTTAATTTATAAGCCTTGACTCAGGGAGCACCAATGATCAGCTTCGAATGAGCATTTTAAATATCTTATCAATTTGACATGTCTGCACTAAATCATCTTTTAATTTTTATTTAGAGCTCAATATGACATGAATCCAACACCCACATTAAGCTAGCTAAATTTTTGATATTGTGACAATATTTGAAAATAAAAGAGTTAGAAAAAGCCTCAAAGTAATGCAATCTATCCTAAACTGCATGATGCCATGCATTCTGCTTCATTTATAAGCCTTTACTCAAGAAGCGCCAATGATAAGTTTAGTATGATCATTTTAACTGGACGATAACCTTGACATGTACGCATTTAATCGTCCATAACTTTTGATTTAGAGTTCAGAATGACACTAATCCAATGCGCACATTAAGCTAACTCAATTTTATATATTGTGACAAAATTTAAGACCCAAATATTACGATAAAGCCTCCGAGTAATCCAATCTATGCTAAACTGTGTAATGACATACATTATGCTTCATTTATAAGCCTTTACTCAAGGAGCACCAATGATCAGTTTAGAATGATCATTTGAAATAGCTGATAAACTAGTTAATTTCCTACTCTCTTCTCTCTCATGCGATTAATATTGCGATTTCTCCGGCAAAATATTCGGCGGTTGTTATCTTTTGATTTCTGCTGTCAATGTGTCTTTCTCTTCACTTTGAAGAATGTTATCCATCGATTGATGACGGTTTTCATCAAATCAGTTCTATTTAATCTCTTCCCCAAATCCCTATTTCTTTTTCAATTCCGTATTTCCTTCATCATTCTCCTTTAGATTTTTCTTCCAACCATGTCTGATTCTCTTTCTAAGCATATGCAAGATATTTCTCTTGGCATATCAGAACCTGTCATTTCCTTGCTGATGAGACCTTTTGATGAGGACATCAGGTCGTACATCCAGCCAGGAGACCAGACTGGCCGACGAGGAAGCTTGCCCGAGACAGCAGGACCATCTGGCACGTCTGCCAGACCAGGCAGTACCGCCGGACCCTCGACCTATAGGACCAGACCGGTCAGCATTGCCGGCGGAGAGGCCCAAGCTTCCGGCACGCTTAGTGGCGACGTGTATGACACCGCCGGTTACTCTGGTGATGCCGCCAACTCCGGGATCAACTTGGCCGGTCCTGAAGGCGTTCCGGCCAGTATCGTGCACAATCCAGCCGGTACAGCCGATCTAGCCGATCCAGCCGAGTACACGCGCATTTCCACTTCCACACAAGAGGACTCGGACCAAATGAGCTACCAGATCCAGTACATGCACCTAGAAGAAGTATCTACACCAGTGGTACCTCAAGGAGCAATGACAAGAAGCAGATCAAGGGCACTCTTCAACAAATTCAGCTTATGGGTCGACAAGCTCCTAGAGGAAGATCGACTAAGGACAATGGGCCAAAAGTGCAAGGAAGAGTCCAATGGCTTCTCAACAACACAAGGGACATCAGAGACTTGGGCTTTCGTGGCAAGAGAGGTCAGGGCCCAAAGATTCTTAACCCTACTCCAAGTCGAAGACTAGGAGCAAGGCGCGTGCATGCCACAAGGACGGCCACCTTCCATTTCTTGGCCGTGAGGTAAGTTAAGGTAAGTTTCAATTAGAATATATACCTCTTTCTGTTTTGCAGGTTAGGATCTAGATGCTTTACATTTTAGAGTCAAGAACATTTTAGGAATAGGTCCTTTTCGGTTATACACTTTTGTATCTTTTCCTTTTGTGCACTTTTGTAAACTTTCCTTTTCTTTATTTGAGTCGACCCTAGAAGGTCAAGCTGTCGAGCATATTAATAAGGCTCCTTCCAGCATTGTAGTTCAACAACCTTTTTGATATTAATAAAGATAGAACTTTTTCCTCAACAAGTTTTCTCTCAAGAATCTTGTGCGCTTAGAATCTAGTTGAGACCAGCCCTCCTAGCTTTAAGTTTGTAATTTATCACGAGGTTCATCACCCCTCGTGTGGTTCACTTCACCTTTCCATCGAATACCAACCCAAAAACCCCTATCCAAGAAGTCTAAGGTCGAGTTTCTCACCTAAACTTCTCCAAACAGCCCACGCGCATACATCCTTGAATCAAGGCTTGTATCATTTTGGTATCAGAGCTTAAAGCTCCTAAACCAGGTTGTTTCTATCCTTTAGTTAGTTTTGTTTTGTGTTCTTGCATTAGTTTAAGTTGCATTCAAGAAAAATAAAAAAAATAACATCAAACTCCATACCGAGTGCATCTAGCCTTCTACGTGTATCACTAGCGTTTAGATTCACTTTTGCATTGCCATTCACGTTTTCCTTTTTGTTTAAATCATATTTCCTTTATTTTTAAGTTTAATTAAAAAGAAAAGAAAAATAAAATAGAAAAGATACTAAAAGAATTCGAATTGGACAGCTAGCACAAGTTGTCAAGAAAGTTTCATTTTTTTCAAATCTTCATATCTTTGAATTTCCAATTCTCAGATTTTTTCCTTTTTGCAAAATTTTCGAATCTTTATAAAAAGAAAACCCTCCTAATAATTTAGGAGCATCCTAACTTGTCTTCTTTCTTTGTAGCACACGATGGGAGAAGAAAATAGAGAAGCAACCGAAGCCATGATGGCCATGTTCACCACACTCCAAATGCAACTCGCATCCATAGGCGAGAGGTTGGAGCGCGTGGAGAGGCCGGTGAGATTCCAGGCCATAAGGCATGTGAGAGCTGAGCAAGACCGTCCTGAGGGTCCTGAGCACCTTAGGACACGGCACGAACAAGAGGAACCCCAGCCAGATGGAGATGAGGACGCACCACCTCATAACTATCACCATAGGCCGAGAGGACCTCCACAGCAACCAGAGGCAGAAGATGATGGCTTTGAGCCAAATGGTCTTCACCAGAGACCAAGAATGCCTCCTAGACATCATGAGGATGGAGATGAACACACCTACAACTGGGTAAATCATCCTGATGTTAAGCTAACTCCTCCTAGTTTTGCAGGAAAAGTAGACCCCGAGGCTTACCTAGATTGGGAAAGAAGAATGGATCATATCTTTGATCACTACAACCAACCAGGACCTAGGAGAGTCTCAATGGCAGTAGCACAACTCACGGACAATGCCCTCATCTGGTGGGATCGTGAGGTATCTGACAGAAGGAGAAAGAGAATGAGGCCCGTAGACTCATGGGTCGACATGAAAGACCTCATGCGACAAAGGTTTGTTCCACCTTACTTTCATAGAGATTTGCAACGTCGTTTCGTACTCTTAAGCAGGGCACCAGATCAGTAGAGGAGTACTATGAAGAGTTCGAGAAGCTAAGGAACAGATTGGAGCTCAATGATGATGAAGAAGCATTGATGGCACAATTCTTGGATGGACTCCAAGAAAGAATCAGCCGCAAGGTGGAAAGGCAAATCTACAATGACTTCAAAGACTTGTTCCACCTATCTGTCCAGGCTGAGCAGCACATCAAACGTAAGAGCCAAGACATCCGCAGCAAGCCTAAGACACCTTGGGCACCAAGCAACATGCCCAAGCCCGTAGACAAAGGCAAGAGCATAGAGATCGAGTCAAGGTTC